>JAEQBH010005357.1:0-78066 GCA_016808115.1 Tetrastigma voinierianum
AGATCTCGAAGACTCCTGGCCGGGCCTCCACCGGCGTCCGCCCGCTGAGGGGCTTCCGGGCCCTCTCGCGGGTTCTCGCGCACCGAGTAAGGCCCGAGGTCCCACCCCGGTCTGAGTCATCACGGACGGGGCTCAAGCCCGAGGCTCCTTCCGCAGCAACGCCAAACGGAAGGGTGGTGACTCTACAAATAGTCCAGAGCAGCCTTCCGAGGTCCGGATGCGTTCGTATCATCTCTCTCGGTACCGAACTCCACGCTCGTAACGCGGCCCTGGGCGGTACAAAACCATGGCTGTGGTTCGGCCGAAAGGTAAGGCGCAGCGGCCTTGAGCGCGTGGCTGGCGCGAACCGTGGGTCGCAGTGGTCGCAGCACCGGGTCACACGCTGCGGGCTACAGTGGCAAGGGACTGCTGGAGTCAGGCATGGGTGCACCATCAAGGGGCGGCCTGAGGGAATGCAATGGAGGAAACCCAGGCAGCCTCCTCCCTTTGTGTGCCATCAAGGGGCCGGAGGGGCCTCGGGAAGCCAAGGGAGACGCGGAGCAACAAATTTCACTCACATCACAAATTTTGCCTGCATCAACTCCCCATCTGAGGCCACAACAAAAAATTTAATTTAGGTAAATTAAATAAAAAAAAAAAAAAATAAAAGACTAAAAGTAAAAGTAAAATAAAATACCAAAACTAAAATTTATATTCAATTAAAATTAAAATAAAGAAAATTACTAAAAAATAGAGTAAACTAAAAATTGACCAATAAGCTGTAAAAATCGTACTCTAGTCATAGCTTTGTCCTAAGAAGACCAAACCAGCTCAATTACACTCGGTTCCATTCTCCCACAGGGTCCAGGAGCTCACCCCCGCAAGATGTGTAACGCAGATGCCTCCATGCCTCATTCTTGTTTCTGAGCTTCCTTTCACTCAGGAAGCGAGAGGGAACATTAGTTCTACAGGAATGACTGATGCAGTCAATTCCCCTTCAACTGCTTCATTTTTCTTCACCGCTTTTCATAAAGAAGCGAGCTTTTGGTTTCCGGATCAATCGGTTGCATTTCATCAAATTCCGCCTCACCCTCTTTCTCTCACGGCGCGTTGTTGCTCGTGTGAAAATGTCGAGCCCAAAGGTCGCGTCACAATGCAGCCGCATGACTTCCACTCCAAAGAATTGATTATCACTGAAGTGGCCAAAATGGTCTTCCTAAGATAATCGCATGATTAGGCCCACACTGTCCACCTTTTACCACATCCTCAACCATTCTTAGGAATTTTTACCGATCGATCGCCTAACGAGAGAGTGATGTCAGGGTAGGCTTAAGCCTCCTAAGCCTAACTGCTTATAGTTAATCGGCATTTAGGTTTACACTCTGCCCCAAGTCCAAAGGCTTTGTCTATGAAAGTCCCTCCGATGTCGACCGATATCGGGGGATCTCGATCCTCAGATTTCAATCGGTCTCGCTTCTAAATGATAGCACTGACTTGTTCTATATAGAAGGCTTTCTTTCAATGCCCAACTTTCTTTTGACCGTGCATGTGTCCTTCTTTAGGAAATTTCTTCATATATGTTGGGGACCTGTTAATCATGTCATAAAGGTATATTTACTCTTCACTACTTTTAGCACCTCCCAAATTTCAAATTTGGTTTGTGATTTTTTCTCGCTTAAGTGTCAGAGGAAATGGAGGGGATGTTCTTCTTCATCGAATCTTCTCATTATTATTCTCTCGGCTCAACTTCCTTTTCCTTTCCCGTTTTCTTCAAGAATATGGCACTCGTTGCCTAATTTCTCGCTTCCACTCCTCAAAGTGATGCGATAGCTTTTACTTCATCCTTCCTTTAGTTGGGCCGGAAGAACCTATGAACCCTTCGATTTGGGCAAAGGTTTCGGGGGAAGGAAATCTTCCTTCTTCCGTACTTCCAGCAAATTGGGTAATCCCGTGACCGAATACTATAGATTATCAATTCTCTCGATTAAGGCCGCTCAAGCCCATCTCTCTCTTATTCAGGTACTTTCCACAAGATCTATTATTTAAGCCAATTGTACACATTCCTTTTGCTCTTCCACAAAATTGCCTACCACCTTGCTTCCAAATTTAAAATAGCTTGTTCAATGTGGGATGAGGATGGTCAGTTGAGGGTGTGAGGAACCAAATCAGTTGCTTAGCACCAAAGAGGCACACATAAGCGTGGGGTTAGGCTTCCAAGAGAGATTAAATATTCCAATCGGGATTATATGTATCGCCATGGTGGCATCGGGTCGTGGCTTGTATCGCCCACGGCATTGCATGCTCTGTCATCGCATCTCCCACCGAGGAGCAATCGAGCGTTGTTCTTCTAGGTGAGACCAGTGATCAATCAAGCATGGTTCGCCCGTGCATGATTTCATTTATCGCTCGTACTTCATGTAGCTCTTTCCTTCCAGCCTTCCACCTTCCTAGTCAAGGTTGATATCTTTGTTTTCATCTCCATGTCCCAGTGAAAGTGCATAAAATGCCCCGTGGTCAAGGTCTAGCTCAGCTCTCGATTTGGTTCATCCCATGCCTTGGGAAGTTTCAACACATAATTCAAAAAGTCCATACTATCCGGTGCTTGCTCAGAAGTCCCCTCCACACATAGTTTCCAATAATTGTTTCATGGCTGGAGACATACCACCATAGAAGTGATTCACAAGCATCCAAGTGTCGAAACCATGATGTGGGCATGCACTAATGGTCTCCATGAACCTCTCCCGGCAAAGACTGTAGAATCTCATTGTCCTTCCGGCCGCAAACGTGTAGATTTGCCTCTTCAAGTTATTGGTCTTAGAGTACCAAAGAATTTTTTTAGTACCCCCGCCCTCACAAATTTCCGCCTGTCACACTCCGATGGTACTTCGTCTCGAATTGAGCCATATTTTGGCTTTATTCGAGGCTGCACTTTAAATGCCTTCACTTTCCAACAACAAATCCATGTCAATCGCACCCTCCTTAAAAGTTATGCATACTTCTTCAAAATCCCGAATGTGGTGTATGGGTTTTCATTTTCCATACCATGAAAAGTCGGGAGTAGGGGCACCAAATAAGGTCTCACAACTACATCCTCCATAGGTGGTATGATGTAGGAAGGTGCACTAACTTTGGGAGGGTGTATGTGGTCCCTCATTGATCTGTATGCTGTTGGATTCACTTGATTACCTTGTCGACTTTTGCTTCGCCCCTCGTGCAGAGGGATCCATTTGGATCACCGCGGCACACACCGAGTTCACAAATTTTTAGCTCAATCGGGTGCACTAACTTTGCGCTACCTGATATCCTCATCCCAGCCAGATGATAACACTCATAACACGACAAGGCTTATTGAAAAGACTCAAGAAAGAATAAAACATAAAATGATCGTAAAAGAAATGCTCCCAAATACACTCACAGTAAAAACTGGAAATTTAACAAAACAAAATTCAAAAAAGGGGGTAAAGATCACCAACACTTGTAAATGTGGACAAGTTCATATCAAACCATCAACTTAGTTCAATCATCCTCAAGAACGCGCCATTTGATTCGCGGCATCAGTAGGCATCCTGAATCAACAAAATTTACTCATTTTCCTCCCATCAATAGCCAGCTTCACCGCACATAGGGTTCAGTGGTCAACACTGGGATGTGTCATTCCACAAATGACTTGTAGAACGTGATTTAAAATTGTAGTTTTCTATTTGGACTTTCTGATCAGATGAAAAGTGGGAGTTGTCATTAATAAAGTTAATCAAACAGAGAAAAATAAAGTGTGGAATGGAGATTGAAGGTCAGTCACTAGCTTGATAAAATGAGAGGCAAGGTGTCCTCGTTATTTCACATTAGGGCAAATGACATATAGTCATTTCCAACTGATCTTTGTTAGCTTTTAAACCACAACCCTTAAAACACTCCATTTTGGTTTTTCAAACACCCATCGAAAGCATTTAATGTTCAAAATTGCTGAAAAAACTAAGCATTTAACCCACTTTCTCTGGTCAAATGACATCTAATGGATGTCGCGTATCTCCACATTACATGTTGACCAACCCTCAAGTAATGCAAGTATCGGACCAAAGGAAACACATTAAATACATTAAACCCTAGTTTGAAAAAAGTTTGAAAACATAAAACGTCGCGCATCGCCATTTAAAACAGAGGAACACTTGCCAACCATCATTAACCAGTCCTAGTAACCCTATTCGCTGTTTATTTAGCTAAACATCCTTTGAGTTGTCATCCCCGTGTCAAGCCAAGAAATGAGAGAAAGAATATATAACAGAAAATCATAATCAAAATGAGAAGCCCATGGGATTACCGTAAAGGAATGAAAGTTGGGTTACAGTAAGGTGGCTTATATAGCCATACAAGAGATGGGAATAATTAAAAACAATTAAAAATTATGATTACATTGGGGACAAAATGGGAATTACATCAAAACGGGGTTGTTTGGATCAAAATCAGAGGGCAACCAATTTCGCTATGCATAGTGAATTTCGCTTATGATATGAGATTTCTGGCTATGATAATAAATTTCGCTTTATCATACGGGGGACCATGACAGCAAATTTAATTTTCGCTATACAAAGAATCCTCGCTTATGATAGCGCACTCTCGCTCATAGCGAAAAATATGGCCATATAAATTAGCTGGGATTACAATTTTCGCTTATGGTTACAATTTTCACAATCTCATAAATTTTTTGCTATGCCATAGCGAAAATCCTGATGTCCAGACATTTTTCCCCTCGCGCATCAATTCAAATGATTTTTCCATTTGCTCTGACATTTCAGTCCCGGTTTGATGAAACGGCCGGTGAATTTTACAAATCAGCACCGAGCACGGGCCGCTTTTGTGCCGAAGGGCCTGAGGCTCAAAACCTGCAAAATTACCGCAAACAACCTCGAAACAAAATCAAGAGGGGTACTAAAATGGACTCGCATTACGTTGACCGGCGACCATATGATTAGTACTCAAAAAGCACTCAAAACCTATCTTAAATAAGACTCAAAATAGCACTTTTTGGATACTAATCATAGGTCCGCCTTGCCCATTATAAACCTCACCAAGTTTAACAAGGTTAGGTTTGTCCTTTTAGCCACACCTTTAGCGGTATGCAGGTAGTCCTGTGATAAAATATCATTATCCCTCGAAATAACTTCTTAGAAACTCTCAGCTTAAGTAATCACTCTAGATGTCACACCATCCAAGCTGTTTCAATACTTCTCTTCCAAATGTCTCTTTATTATCACAGAAATGATCGACATCAAATATGTATATCAGACGCTTTTAATGTACCACTAATAAAGAATGATCATTCAAATACAATGAACAACAATTGTTACTAAATGTTAAATGAAAAACTTTTCTGATCTAATAAGATACATAAACAATGTTCTTTAGACAATGCTGGAACATAACAACAATCATCCAATTCTAAACAAAAACCACTAGAGAGGTTCAAAAACAGCTTCACATAGCAAATAATCGGTAAACTCCTGCATTTCAGCCCATTCAAGGTCAGACTTCCTTGGGTATTTTCCCTACCATTCCTGCCACATATTTAATGCACATGAGTGAAAGAAGCTTAGCATCTCATACCCAAGTTCAAGGAGAAACAATGTTAGAACCCAATAACATAAATACTTAGTTATGGCATCACATGCCACCTTATACCTGGACTTCACATAGCCTTGTAATCTTCTTCCAATGGCCATCAGTATGGAAGCAAGTCCCTTTAGGGTAGTCTTGGCCTCTTCATAGAAGCCTCACTCTTTCTTCTAACCTAAGTGATTTCTTCTTCTTGTTACTCTAGAACTTTTCTTAGAACAGGGAATGAACCCATGGCTACATCTCTCCTCCTTCAAGAAGGCTCACTATCTCAAGCAAAGCTATCAACTGTGTACTTATGGCTTAGACACCATATTGTTCATCCTATAGTTAAGCACAAATTGTGCAAACCTATCAGGTAAACTAGTCAGAATCAAGTATATACTTAACTCACAAAGGTATAAACCAAAACCAATTCAAACCCTCTCAATATATCCATACTTATCTTCAACATATGTCAGACAGAGATGTCCCCTCCAACATTTTCATGGAGGTTCAGTAAGAGGGGCCAGACCTCAGACTTTTCGTATCTCGCCTACTCATCAAAAGGTTCCTTAGATAAGAGACTAGTGTGTATGTACATTCCATAAATGCCATGAGAAGTCATTTCTTAAAGCTAGCATATCTGATATGTTACATCCTACCATGCATCACAACTTCTCTTATGCTTCTCCTTATTGATGCTCTCTAAACTCCTTTCTACATATGTCAGTAGACTTGTATGCTTATCCAAGACATAGCTAGTCTTTTACCTTATAACTATTATTATAAAATTATCAAATCTATTCAAGAGTAGTGAGGCCCTATCAACTTATTTTATATCCAATATTAAATGCCAAGATCATACTATACATTAACATGTTAATTCAAAACAACTCAAATGTAAAAAGATATTTGTTATTTATAAAAACGTGATAAGTATGGATTTAATAAATGTGTTATGGCGTTCTACTATTTTGTATTGCTAATTCATAGCCCATACTTTATGGAACTCGAGAAAACCTATGTGAAAGTTCCTAGTGGCCCATATACATCCAGCTTCATCACCATAAATAATGACCTGTGGTTACCCACAAGCCACTTTAGTTCAAAAGGTATGCATCGTTTACAATTAATTTCACAAAATTCAATATGCAACTATCAAATCCTAAGACACTCAAATGTTTTATGTGTGCATTATCATTAGTTTTACTAACTTTCATGCAAAATATCTGTGAGGTAATACCTTATCCAATATAATTTACCCATACTAACCTCGTTAACCTAATAAATTAATGCAAATACCAAACCAACACATTAATCAAAAATCATATTTTTTTGGTTTGTTATATATATTTGACAAAGTAGGTTTGTTTTCAACAACCATACTTTGATAAAACTCTGGCTGGTAAATATATTAATGGGAAGCACCTAGTTTTAATATTTTTAAATTATGATCTCTCCATTAGCCTCATCATTTTAAAAGCATAGTTTTTATAAAATCATCACATGATAATATAGGGAATAGTTCACTACTACATCGTATGGTTATGGATTCTGTACTACTTCACTCGAGCCATGGAGGTAAATTTGACTAGGTCAAACCTAGGATATATGTCATTACAAACTCTTTGAGTTCCAAATTAAATTATATATATTAAAAAGTCTTCATCACCTAAGCTCTGTCATATCTAGCCTTTGCCTCTTCACTTCTATCCTAATCCTACGTAATCTAATTACATTTCACATTAAGAATACCTCTAAGTTATATCTTGAGGGGGATCTAGATGAGGAAGAGAATATAGAGAGATTGAAAGAGAGAGGCGTAATTGCAGCCCTATATCAAATGAAACATGTAAATGCTCAATCAAATTAGTTTAGTCCATAACCAACTATCATGCTTTCCATACACCCATAGACATGCATCTAATAGATCAATAATATTATTTCGATCCGCTCAAAAGAATAATCAACAGCAAGATCTTGAAGTTCACCAATTTGATCCTAACACATGAATCAACTCCTTCAAACACTGAGATGGCTCATTTTTTTTAAACTCATTTCAAACACCGCTTTTGATCACTTATAACATTTGGCAAACCAATTTTGAACCGCAGACTAACGAAAAGTACAATGCTTTTAAAACACAAAACTTGCTAAATATCCCGAACCATCTTCTTTATCACGCTTATGTCACACTTCACCTCCCGACATAGTAGAGAAGAGTAGAAAACATTCCTGTCACATAAAATGAAGTGAAAAACATATCATCCCAAGGGGGCAGTAATCCAAACCAATAAGGGAGATCACGTTAAAGTACTGATGAACCTCACACCCTTACTTTCACTCCATGAGGGAAAACCCACGTAGGTGTGCGAGAGTTCACACCTCATTTGAACCAAGAGTATCACCATGGGGGTATAAGAAACCCATGCCTGCTTCAACTTCAGTTTTCCCATGTAGTGGAGACCACATGTTATTATCAGAAAGACTTCTTAGGGACATGAGTTTCACGCCTGCGCTTTGCAAACTTCCATTCTCATGTAAAGGCATTAGAAAGCTCACACCCTTACGTCTAAAAGGCTTCACCACCACATCAAGGCATGGCAGAGGGCTTCTTTAAGGGTTTCTTTATGGTTTTTCTTCTCCAAAGCAGATATTTTGTAGCTTGGAATCTATTCAAAAACATTTTTAATCCATCAAAACCTTTCATGATCAACAAGTGATCAAGTTATATGGAAGACAAACATTAAAACCTTTTGAAATCATTTTGATCTTTTGAAACACATGGATCCAACCATATCATTGGAACACCATCAAACAAATTTTGGATCATCTAGGAGAGGCTTTGATACAATTGTTGGGATCCTTCCCCTAGCACGATAGTCTCAGAGGCAGTAGAAGATAAAAAATAAAAAAAAAAACTTTGATCCCACCAAGAAAACAACAATGGGGATCCAATATCGAGACCATGGATTATCATAACACAAGCAAGAGCAAGTGGCCATCTCTGAGGTGATGCCTCATTCGGAGTAATTAAGCAACCGGTCATAGCACCTTAACCGAGTTAAGACTCCTCCAATTAAAGATCCACACAAAGTCAGAAGCTCTATGGGAGTGATTCAAAACAGATGTTAGTGCCAGCCAACTTCTGATTAGAGAGATGTAAAGTAGTGAGAAAATTGCTTTTCTTCTTCACACAATCCCACATTGAGATGGAGAAGAACTCTTTCTTCCTCTAAGAAGTCTCACGCACGTTTTTTTTTATAGAGAGATAGGAGAGATAACACTTTTCAATTCTTCTAAATTCTCGAAGTGTTTTTTTTTTTTTTGTTAAGTTTGGAATCAATTGATAAAACAAAGAACTAATTCCCATATATCAAAACCCGATCCAAAACTTGTATGGAAAGTGGAATAAATGGAGAAAACTAATTTCCCTTAAGTCTAACTATTCCAAACATGGGGTGTCTTGCATGAAGAATGTGGGAGATCAATTCAACTCATTCCATTTCCACTTCACTGGGTTCAATGAACCTAGTCACATAAGTGTGATATGAGAGAAGACTTGCCAACTTGGACTTGGTCTTGGTAAAGAGAGTGGGTCCCACATGACCCCAATTGTCTTCTCATTTACAATCTTACCCTTCCACGCATGGTTCACCAATGTCTGGGGTGGTAAGAAAAGAGCAGTACTCACTAGGGTGCTCACATGTGTACCTCATGCAATATGGGGCTTGCTTCACGAGCCTCAAACCCATTAGAGCACCAAGTTTCCTTGTAAAAGCCATGCTCGGATCATATCGAAAGCATGTCCCTAAATTTGGATCCAATCCAAATCTCTTTATTCTAGCTTCAAACTTCTAAGTGTGTGACCCATTAGGTTTCTGGTTATGTTGGTCACTTAGTTCAACAATTGAACTGCAGTCATGAGCGTGCATCTGGAACACATCAAGGACTCCCAATTGATTGAGACAATGGCTTCGAGGATGAACCCTTCCATAGACAACATCTACACAATCGCCATTTCACCGACTTACCACACCCTAGTTCAGAGCATAGACATGGCGTAGCTCCACTACTTAGTTACACTGTATGATCACTCCAAGTGTAATAGTTCTTACCTTAGGACTTACTACTCATCAGTCATGGCACTAAAGACACTCTTCATGGCATATCCAATATGCCTAGAGATTTCGAGTAATGATCTCGAAAAGATGCCATGGGTATGCCCTCCCTCTATTAGGAGTGGTGAATCCTCTATTGGTTACTCAACTACCTTGGAACACCTTAAGTTGTACCCAATCATCACCCTATGAGCAACCTCTAAGAGGCAACAAGGAATGAAATCAAAGAACAGGATCGGTGATCTAAGATAACCTTTAAGTATTCCTCAAGCCATGATTACTGGGTAATGTTTCCATGACGACAACAATATTCAAAGCTAGATCATCCATATGATTATCTTTACGCAGGTCTCTATTGTACTGACTAATTTTTATAAGCATCCACATGTCTACTCTAATCGTCACGATGACCATAGTTTATAAGACCAACTGCTTGATAAAATCAAGGAGTATAACATGTGTTAGTTTGTCCAAATCAACAATGTCCAATCTTGTTGATCCTATTACTAGGGATAGTTTAGATAAAACATAATTACACATGTAAGGAATCTCACTATCATTATCATATCATTATTTCCTTCATGCTATGTAATGTATCATGGACTTCATTAATTGATTTAAGATCGACATTAATTCATATAAATAATGAATATCAAGTTAATGAATAAGCCTTCTTATTAATCAAAATAAGATATAGAAAAAGCGCTAAAGGTGATGGCCTTTAAAACACTTCTCTAACAAAAACATGGTTAATTAAAGAATTCTATGAACCAATGTTTCTTCTGTGAATCAAGGAACCTATCATCCACATTGGTTTCTCAACTACAAGTTGTACTTTGTGGGTTGACGCTAATAGGCCATGCACCCTGTTTGGATATTCATGAGAGCTCTAGAGAATATGCCTACATTCCCATAGGAAGCAGCCCCACTTCCACTCTCATATAGGTTAGCCTATCAAGTGTGTTCTGAATCTAAGAACATGATAGGCAGCATGATGCGTGTAAAATAAAATTGCGTACGCCTATTGTGCGCAAGTGCATGCGTCGTATCAAGTAATATGGTGTGGGAAAAGTAAGAGTGTCGATCCCATAAGGAAAAGGGTCACTAACTACTGAAATTAGGTAAAACCCAACTTTATTTGAATGATGGAAGATATGAGAATGAAAAGAGAAAACAAACTAACAAACTAAAATCCTAAGTTGTCATGCAAAGATGTGAAGTAAAATGGAAAAAGGCACTTAGAGTTTAGATTTCATTGGGTTAATCCTTATGAATTAGAACCAATTTATTCCTAATTAACACTTGAATCTCCTATTAATGGTATGCCTCACTATTGCATATGTGAATCTCTCTACTCCTAGAACTTAGGTATTTTGCATCTCTACTCAACCCCAAAGTCCTAAGAGTGAAATAAACCCAAGAAACCTTAACTACCACACAAAACCCATGAGTATCTCTAGTCTATGGTGAATTGTGATGCTCTAAACCTTGTTTAATTCAACTCTCACTTCTCAGATCTCGAATTGAACCACAAATCATGTCAATGGTGATGAATCATCAACAAGCATTTAGACTAGAATAGAACATTTAATAGAAATGAGATTCAAATATCAAATAGAAAATAAACCAATATCCAATTACATAATTCATAACCAAACTACATCTAAAACCCTTGAAAATGAAATCAGTTCATAATGAAGAGAAATATATCCATAGAAGTGAAAAAGGTAGAAAGAAATAGAAGAAATAAACTATCTACCAATAGAGGTCCCATCTTCTCTTTGATCTTCTTCTCCAAGTCAATATCAGAATTTCCCCTCAAGAGAGTTGTGCCTTAGGGCTTCTAACCCTAGGGACTTGTTCTTCCAAGCCCTAATTGTGTTCCCTTTATAGACTTCTTGAGAATAGGTAAAAAATAGGCTAAAACGAGTACTGGACCGAAAATGACGTTGTGATGTGAAGGGCAATATGCTGTTGAAATGCTCGGTCACGTCTCGACGTCGTGGTTCTCAAGTCTAGATGTGGCGATTTTGCGACGTTGGTTGCAGCTTCATTTTAGTACTTCTCTCTCACATCATGACGTGAGTTAATGCTTTACTATTTTGTGCTTTTCTGCCATTTTTTGCTCATTTCAGCTCGTTTTTACTTCATATTACTCCATTGCCTCGGGATTGGACCTACATGTAAATATGAATGAAAAATGAATTAGAACACTTATTAATATGATTAAAAACACTATAAAAACTAACCAAAATGTAGGGATAAAATGAGTACAAAGTGTACTCATCACACTCTCAAACTTAAATCCTTACTTATCCCCAAGCAAAGGAGAGACACAAAACAAAACTAACCAAACTAACTAAACTAAACACATATAACACAATGAGATGAATAAGGTGCTAGTCCACAATTCAAAAGAACACAGTGAAAGAGTTCTGTAGTAACAAAGTAACCAAAATGGGGATACAAAAACGCACCTTTTATTCAAACATAAAACCTAAAGTAGGATGCAATGCTAAGGAGTTCTAGAGAAGTGTCCATGTAGCGAGGATCCATTGGTGACTCCTCATTAGTTGGTTAAGGGCAGCAGGCATTCAATTCCCCTCGAACTTCACCTCGAACACTCAACTAGAAAACTGAAGCACCTCCTTGTGACAATGAGCAATTTTAATCCCATGTAAATGATGATAAAGTCATAACTCCGGATAGTTAACCCAGGGTTCTAGGCTTTGACGGACCCTCGGACTATGCTCGGGATTCAATTGGATCCACTCACTTTATTTAAACTTTTTCTTTCTTTTCAAATCTTCACTGCTTTTTTTTTCACTTTTTCAATTCCTTGGGCTCACTATGAAGAGTCCCATCACTTTAGAAGTTAAAGCCTCCCAAGGAAAATTCAATTTCAAAATGGAGGGTGAAACCAAAGGTATAGTGAGATCCAAGTGGTGTGTGTGTGCGTGCAGTTCCATGAAATAAATTCTTGAAAGATATGGGCGGCGGACTAAGCCACCCACCTTCATCAGGCTCACAAGCAGTCCTAAAAATAAAAGAAAATACCTGAAGTATCTGTTGGACCGATTTTGTATAGGAAACAAACTGTTCAAACAAGGTTATGACTCTGCCACCAAAGGATTATTATCTAATCCCCGGCAACGGAGCTAAAAACTTATTAAGACCAGTTTGTGATATAGATAGACTAATTGGACCCAATATATATATATATATATATATATATATATATATATATATATATATATATATATATATATATATATATATACACACAAAAAATTTATGTAGCGCTATTACACAAAAAAAATTTATGCTTGCTACTAGGCCCAATACCTAATCCCCAGAAACAGCGATTGCCAAAAGCTTGTTAGAACGAAATGTGATGAAAATTTGGGTTTGTCCTTTTTTGTAAACTAGATTCATAAAAAATTTTGATTGGTCTTAATCACTGCAAGTGCACAGGTCGTACAAGTAATAAAAGTGGATTTCCATTAAGTCCAAATATCGTTCCCACGAGAATTGAGGATTGATCATAAAACCAACTACCCCAACTACTCAAGATCCTTAATATTTGAACTCCAATATTCAGATGATTAGATAAATGAATAAAGTAATACTATGTAATTTCAATAGTGTACATAAAATATTAATAAGAATGGAGTTGAGAGTTCTTGAGTGAAGATTTTTAACTTACTAGGATATAGACGATGAATAATTGTCAATTTCTGCATCATTTTGAATCCTAGCCAAGCCATAAGTTGGAAAGTTGAATTTGTCAAAGATGCATTGTGGTATAGTTTGGATTTCTCCCTCAACCATACCTTTCACTAATTAGAGATTCGTGTTCATTTCTAACATCATGAATTTAATCAGCTACTTGTAAGATATAATCCTCTTTCTAAGATTTGAGTATTTTTTTCCTTTTCAGTATTTCACACCCAGATTTTAGGACTGGAGAATTCTTGCTCCCATAGACAAGAAATTGCAAGCTTTCTCCAATTTGGATGGCACCTCATCCTTCAATACTGATGAAATTCTCCATCTCCTTGATTAGATATTTGCTAACATGGGATCATAATCCTTTCATCAAAGAGAGGAGAAACCTCTTAATGATTAAACCAATACTTCAATAAACTATCCTCAAACCATGAGTAAGTTAGTGATTTATTTGAGTAATCCTTCGAGTTCTCGCTAGATTCTGATATTAGTCTACCAAACCACAAGGGCACTCTCTACCCTCAAGATTCTCCATCTCTATGTCATGTAGAGGTCCTCCTAGAAATCAGAGCGAAATACAATACTTTGCATAGGTACACGGTACTAGTACTGGGAACAATTAAGTTCAAAAATAATACCAATGAAATAAATTCAAGAATTCCAACTAAGGAGTTCTTCCACTTTGTCTGCAAAAATAGCGATCATCATCGGCCATTCCTGAAGGAGCTCGACCCTTCAAAGCGGTTTCACTCATATCGGTGACTAGCGATCGATAAAATTCACTTAAAGTGTAAACGAACTTAAATAAATGAAATTCAGAAATTTTCCAAACTCCATTTTATTCAAAACAATAATGAAAGAGAGAATTTAACAAGAAATTTCAGCTCAATGCTGCACTACAATTCATTTCTCAACTCTGGAAAATCAGAAGAAAACTAACTAAAAACTACGCTCAAACTAAATCTACTAAAACATAAATAAAAGAAAAATAATATACAGAGAGTCTTCGACTACCCAAAAAGTCCTGGAATTGTGGAAGCTACGCACAGTGCCCTAGATGAATCTATTTATAGACTTTCCAATGTTGGGCCACACTTCAAGACAGTGTTGTGGATCACCAAATTTATTGCCCAAATTGGTAGCTCTGTCGCGACATAGAAAGTTCTGTCGTGACAGAGTCTTTGGTCTTTGTCGCTGGCTTTGTCGCAGCTTCTTGTTTTTTGTCGCGACCTGTTCTTTGAGCTTTTTCTTAGATTCTGTCACGAAAGACATTGATAATGTCGCGATAGAGTTTTGATCCAACAGTCTTGTTCTTGTCGCGACAGGAATGTCTTGTGTTGCAACACAAAATTGTTGCACTCAGCTCTTAATACACTTAAACCTGGAAACTATCGTGACATAATTTTTCTTTATACGACAGCCGTTACCTACTCTTCATCTTGTCTACTTTTTCATGACAGGATTTCTTTGCTTCCTTAACAATTTAGGTCGCGACAAACTTTTCTTCTAAGTCACTTATAAATTTGCGTGAGTACGATTTTGTTCGCGACATAAAAATCTTCATTGTGACAAACTTGACTTAGCTAATCTCGAGTTTCTCATTCGGTTTTGTCACGAAGAAGCCGAAATTTTCTTACATCATGACATAATTCTCATTCCATATTTTTTAACTGTTATGTTGAAACTATAACATTGAGCGAGTCTGCCTTAATTCTTTACTATGTTGAAACATGAATTTCTTTGTCGCCATGGATCTTGTATTGCTCTTCAACTTCTTTTCGCGATAGAGAATTCACTTCCCTCATGTTTAGTTTGTTGTGACAAAGTCCTGTTGCTCTTTGTTATGAACTCTGAATGTTATGTCGTGACAGGATTTTCTTTGTCGCAACAGACTTTTCTTCCTTGAGCTGGTTCCATGCTGAAAACTTTATCACAACATAAAAACACTTATCTCAGCTAACTTGTGTTATATTCATGCCATTTTCTATCGCGATAGAACTGTCTTTTGTCGCGACAGAGTTCATTTGTTAATATTCATCGTTTTATGTTGCGACAGAGGAAGGATTGTCGCGACAAAGTTTCTTTGCCATTTGCCTTGATCATTGTCGCAACAAAGTTAAGAGTGTTGCGACAATAATGTTTACATTCTTCTTCAGCAATGTTGTGACAAAAAAACTCTTTGTCGTGTGATTATCTTTACTGTAAGTTCAGCGCGGACGTTCCATGACTTATAATTTGTTGGTACGGGACATGGTTCTTATGGCCTGCTTGAAATTCTGTCACGACCAACAAAAACTATGTCGCGATAGAGAATCCTACAATTGCCATTTTTTTCTTCTTTTCTGCTGGAATTATCTCATTTTCAGGAATTAAAACGCAAACACAAAGTTAATTGAATATTCAATAATTTTGGCTAAATATATTTAGCTGACCAAAAACATGTCAAAAAATGAATTAAAAATAGATGTGTTTAAGACTCATCAGTATCACAAATGATGGTCA
Organism: Tetrastigma voinierianum; assembly: GCA_016808115.1. Taxonomy (NCBI): domain Eukaryota; kingdom Viridiplantae; phylum Streptophyta; class Magnoliopsida; order Vitales; family Vitaceae; genus Tetrastigma; species Tetrastigma voinierianum. The sequence continues at coordinate 15,924 of JAEQBH010005357.1, forward strand.
ATAATGAAGTTCAAAAATTTCATGTGTCTTCCAAAGATTAGGCATGGCACCTAATTCAACTCAATCGAAACACGAAAACACACATAAACTAGAAGAAAAAGCACATGCAAGTACACACTAACACAAGTATACATAAGAACTAACACAAGCAAAAACATAAAGCATACAATCATGCAATCACACAAACAAGCAACTAACTAAACAAACTAACACAACAAAAACAAAATAGTAACAAAAGCACAAACAAAACACTATAAGGCTCAAAGATTCAAGGACTACCAAAGCATGCAAAAATCAAACCAAACCGCAACCCATTTTCACCCCCAAACTCAAATGTTACATTGTCCTAAAACATGAAAAATAGAGTGGTGGAGGGGACTTCCCTAATGATCAGAGTTGATGTGGTCATCCACTAGAGTCAAATTTGCACTTAAAGGAATTATGGTTGCTCACCACCCTTTATTATTTATCATAATTCTCTTACCATGTGTATCTTCAATATTCCAAGAATATGATACCCCCCAAACTCAAAATAATTTCTGTGGGTGGCATGAGTGATATTTCAGAGAAAGAAGGCTTAGGATGCCTCTTTGGATGCAATCTCTACAATTGAAGTGCATTGAGGCATTTTCGCAAACACTTGGTGGAGGTCTTAAAATTTTCTTGGTTTTTGAAACCACCAAGAGTTTTGAAAGGGTTTGTAACATCTGGTATATTAATATATGTTTTGTTATATTCAAGTAAGGATTTTTAGGGAGCAAATGCAACTTATGCCCTATGATATTTTAAATTGTGATTAAGATTAGCAATCTTAATGGTTGGTTTAATTAGAGGACAGCAAAGTGTGTTGTTGGGTGCATTTTTTATGGCATGTGGGTCGATTATGCAATTAGGTAAAGTTTAGTGGTTTGTTAGGGTTTGTAATTAAAGTATGTCTTGAAGGACCACTTTGAAAAACTTGTTAGTGGAGAGGGAGTAGAGTGCAAATCATGCTTGCCTTGAGCTATGTATCATGAATTATGACACCTCATATATGCAAAGGTAACAGGGAGCTCTTGACACATGGCAAGTGCATGAAGAGCTTGCCATGTCCCAAGCAAACCAATCCCTCTTGGTTTTGGATGCTAGACCAACTTCTTGCTAGGAAGTGGAAAATTCTGAAATTTTATAAAGTGAGAGAGAGTTCTAGAGAGAAGCTAGAGAGAAGGAGGAGAAAAGGCTTGAGGGAAAGCTTGGTTTTTGGTGGGAAAAGTTCACTAAGGTATGTAAACATGATCTTTAAGGCCTTAAGTTGTATTTCTTATGGACTTTGGTTATATTCTAGGGTTTTGTCGGGATTTCATCCTAATCCTAGATTTGATGAAAGGTGAGTTTGGTGGAACCCTAAATTGTAAAAGACCAGTTTTGTGAAGATGGCATGTGTGTGTGTGTGTTCAAGGGAGGTGCTTTCCCCTTTGACCCCATGACGGTGTTTTGGCCATAAGTTGGCCTAAAGAACTCCGAACTGGATGATTCTAGTTGGAGAAGAAGCCCAGGACCTAGCCCTTCGAATGTCTAGAAGCGACCAAGAACTAAACCCTACCATAAGACCCTTGAATTTGAGGTTGAAAGTCAGATACAGATTATGCCCCCTGTTCTGGAGCAGTTCTTGTTTTTGAGTCATAAGTTGAGTTATATTGATCCAAATGGAGTGATTCAAAGTCCTTCTCAAATTAGCCACATAGAGGAGTAACTTCATGAAGAAAGTGTGGCCAAATTATGGCTCATTTGTTCCCATAATTTCATCAGTGAGGGGTAAAAGTGAGAATACCCGATTTTGTCCCTAGGAAATAGTCTCGGGGAGGTCAGAGTGTAAAAACCATAACTCTTGATTTCGAGGTCCGAATGACATGATTTAAGAGGCTATGGAAAGATAAGAGATAGGGGAACTTTTGGTCAGAAGACCATATTGAACAAAAAGCATGTATGGCTGGTCAAAATTATAGTTGAAAAAAAAAAAAAGGTCTTGAGATAGGCTGAAACAAGGTACAAGTGTTGTGTGTGATGTTACCCTAATAAGGGGTGTTAAATGTTGATCTTAGTAAATGTAAAAGAGAGTGCACTTGGAGGATCAAGATTTATGTTGGAGGTATAAGAATCTGTGTGATTCGAGTGGTGAAGTGGTAATAAACCAATTAGGTAATTTTATTTAACTAGAATTGTTTGAGGCTAAGAAATCTTATGACTTGTTAATTGCAGATCCTTTGGAGTAGCCTCGGTTTTGACTTCCTTGGGAGACTTGTGGATTTTTTTTATCCAAGGAAGGTAGGGGATCTTGTAACCTTCTCCTGCTTATACCATGGTTTAACATTTTATGGAAATTACAGCCCACCATTCCATGCTTGGGTATGTGATTTTTATAATGATATATATATATATATATATATATATATATATATACTATATATATATATATATATGCTATATATATATATATATATGTGTGTGTGTGTGTGTGTGTGTGTGTGTGTGTGTGTGTGTGTGTGTGTGTGTGTGTGTGTGTGTGTGTTTTTATATCTACTGGAATTCTTTGAATTAGCGGTATATGATGTTTTTAAATATCCATGTGGGTGAGATGCTTTGTGAAATTGTTTTAAAGCATGACATGGGTATGGGGCGTGAGTCGGATTGATGCTTAGTGAATATGCGGGACTATGACCGTCCACAGGTTGTAGTCCCGAAAGATCCACGAGATATACGGGATGTGGGATGTGGGCATATCTGGGGTGGTAAGTCCCACCACTCGCTATACTGATGGGCACATCCCCGGGTAGTAAGTCCCAAAGAATTTGTCGTTGTTCGATGATCGCTAGTCCCTTGGTGAAAGCCCAAAAGAGACACTGATAAGGGGTCGAGATGTAGGTAGTATTGCATCCATTTGTTTCACATCAACCTATTAATTTAAAATGCTCATGTTTTGAGATGCTGAATTATCTGTATTTTGAAAATGTTTATGGCATGTAGTTTGTTATGGATTCACTACATCGAAGTCGTCGAACTCACCCCATTATTCCCTCCACCCAGATGCAGGCACGAGACCACTGCATGACTCGAGAGTCGACTGCAGGTCTTGAGGTCAGAATTATGCACAAATTCTAGCATGTCAGGTGGTCATACATGATTTTGAGAACATCTAGTGCTGGGTGTGGAGGTTCACACTATATATTTTGGACAGCTATATTTATCATGGGTCATCAGAGTATTTGGCTGGCCATTAGTTTGGGGACACTTTACTTGCAGTTTTGGGATTTTGTGTAAATATTATTTTTGATCAAGTGTAGAATTGTATGATCTTTGGTGCACATTGAGGACTTACCTCAGTCTGAGATATGTATATATATGTTTTGAGACACAGAGTTGAGTTTTAATTACGTTTCTAGGCGATTACTCCAAATTGGAGTTTTGGACTAAGGTTTTAAGAGAATCTGGTTGATACATATGGTGTGTAGAACGATGTTGACCTTTTATGCAAAGTGTTGGATTTTGAAAGAAGAACCCATGCTAAAGAAGGGACTCATGATGTGAGAAAAAAATAAATAAATAAGATGGTAAATAACATAAAATCACACAGTGAAATCGGGGTGTGAAGACGAAGGTTAAATGAAAGAAATTACTTTCAACGAAGGTAAGAGATGAGAGTAATTCAAGTTGAAGGTGATTTGATTCAAAATATAATGAAACATTTAGGCTTGAAAATGAGGGTCATGTTGCGTTGAATTTCCGTTGCGGCGTGAAGATAGTTCCCTTATAATGCTACAATCAAACGCCGCGGCGTTTGAGTTGCACGTTGCAATGTGACAAGGGATTGTTTTCTCCCCTGCAGCCAATGTCACAACCTGAGGTTCTCACATCACGACATGAGGATGATTTCTTTGAAAATATTTTAAGTGTAAAACAAGAAATACACAAGCTTACCCTCACCAAAGATACACTTCATGCATTATCCTCTTCATGATTGAGATAATCTTAAGCCTGCAAGCCTCTGAGAAACACCACGAAACCACCCAAAAAAAAAAAAAAAATTCAAACTCACAAGAACCACAAATGACTCTAAAATAACAAAGAAAGCTAAAAATAAAGCAAGAAGAAATGCTTGGGTTACCTTCCCCGAAGCTGCTCTATTTTGTAGAGTTTAGCTCAACTTTACCAACTACAGATAGATTGGTGATTGCCTCCTCCGTCCCAGATTACGAAGCCAAATGGTATGCTCCCGATGCATGTCTTGGGCATAATCTTCTGAGCGTTTTTTTTTCTTTATATGGGTCACAATGGTAGCTTCCATTTCCTTGTTTGACTGAATAATGTGCTCTTCCACCTTAGACATGGGGGTTACTTCCTCAACTTTCAATTCTTCATGCATGTCACCCCATGGAGCCATCTCCGAAATAGTCTTTAGAACTTCATCTTTTGTCATGTCATGGGATTCAGTTAATCATCTGGTGACAGGGCTTCAGATCTGTGGATAATGCTCTTCTCTTTTGGGTTTCTCAGTTCTTCGTCATTATTTACGGGGTGATATCCTCATTGTAGCTCAAGTATTATTCATGCATATCACCATGGGCCATCTCTAGGAATGAATCTTCAAGACGACCTATCTTATCTAATATCATTGGGATTCCAAAGTTGGCTCATCATTTCCAATCTTGTGCATCGTAAATATATCTTGTTTGAGTTTCTCAAATTCTTCATTGTTTGCCAGGACTGAATATCCTCATTTGTGGCTCAGAGTCTTCAGCCATCTTCTCTAATCACCCTCGAGAATGGATAGCAAGCTCTCATGTTGTTCTTGAGGACATTTAAGCCATATTCTCTCCCTACGTTAATGTGTTTGGCCACTGGTTCTTGTATACTCATTCCCTTCTCTTGTAGAGGTTGTTCTTTCACAAGTCCAGGATTGGTGATATAAAAGTGGCCTTTAGGTCATCTCTTATGTCGAGCCCAGGTGGTATGGGCTGAAGTGAATGGCATTAACACTTGCCTCTTAGTAGGCATTTTAAGCGATAGTGCGATCCGGTCGGCCATTCACGAAGGCTAATTCATCCACTCACATTTTAACATTGACTCCTCTTGTGGAGGTGTGTGCACCTCATCTGACAGATTAGATGGTTCAGTTCTAGCTTTGGTTGTCTAGGTTTGGCATTTCATGTTATGGAGGTTGACCTAATCATTCAACATGAACAACCTAAACAAACCAACTTGAAATTGTCCATATCAATAAATGATCTTTCACTTTCGAAAGCAGCCATGGCCGAATCAAGTTGATCTTTTCTCGAATTCAAACATGGTTTTCATTTGGACTTGACTTGGCCATTTAAGCTCTAGAATCTTCCATTTTCATTATATCTTGCTTGATTCAACTGTGGATATTGAAACGATCTTTGGACATGTGGAGAATGGGAAGTGTCTTGTCTCTCTTCCCATAAGGTGCTTGAGTGATGGTCCCATCCAATATTATAATTCTTCAAGTATGGGGTACCTCCATACTGAACATGATCCATATACAAGCATTAGGTTCCCCAGACAGCTGCTCAACTCTTTTGACCAAGTGCCCATTCATTTATTTAGCTTATTCTTAGATGTTGAAGTAGGACTGTGGACAGATTCACGAAAGATCCATTGTGATTGAAACCTATAAAACAAAAACAAAAAATTTCAAAGTAAACAAAGATAAAGAAACATATGAACAAACAAGAAAAACAAAAGAAATATCTAAATTAAAGAAGGACTACTTTGTATCGATATTAGTAAAAAATACCTAAATTCCACAGCAACTTGGAAAAAACGATAGGCAGCGTGATGCATGTAAAATAAAATTGTGTTCGCCTATTGTGTGCAAGTGCATGCATCGTATCATGTTTAGTTCTCTATCACGCGACATTGGCTGCAGCTTCTTTTTTGTACTTCTCTTTCACGTGGATCTGAGCTTAGTTATTTAGCCACAGAATATTTGTAGGCTCTCTTTGCCCTTTTTGCTCATTTAGCTCATATTTACTTCATATTGCTACACCAGGGTTGGACTTGCATGTAAATATGAATAGAAAACACATTATAACACTTATTAATATGATAAAAACACTCTAAAAACTAACCAAAATATAGGGATAAAATGCGTACAAAGTGTACTCATTAGAACACCATCCATAAGGAGTATGGTATTCATTAAGAATTGACACTCAATCTCAACCAATGTAGAATAAGCTTTATCTACACCATAGGGATGAACTCTCAATAAATATAAATGATAGAGGTAGCTCACTGATCGATAGATGACTTGTTATTACCCATATGAATCCACTTCATGGGTGGGATATCCGATACAGTAAGGTTGGGTTACCATCACGACATGTAATAGTAGCCCATCCCCCTTGATGATTGTTCCACTACATTTATATTTAGTGGTTTAGTTAGAGCATCGGCCAAATTCAACTCTAACCTCACAAAATCTAGGGATGTAACCCCATATCCCAAGCAATTGTTGCATAACATTGTGCTTTTGGCATATATGCATGTTCTTCCCGTTAAAATTTTTACTTTCAACCTTAGCTATTGCAGCTTGGATATCACAACACATAGACATAGATGATGCTAGTCTCGTCCGTAAGGGATAATAAAGCTAATAGATTTATGAGCCACTCGACTTTAGAACTTGCCTTACTCTAAGTATAAATGGCCTCCATAGTGGAAGTGTCTGAAGTCTGCTTGGATGATTTCCAAGAAATTACACCTCATGAAAGGGTAAAAACATGCATACTTAGTTTCGGCAACACTATGTTCTCTATTTTTCTTTAGCTATGAGCGGGGATCATAAGGATTTGACATTGATTTACAATCAAAGTGTTCAAACCTCCTTAAAATCTTCTCAACATAGTGTTCTTGAGAGAGGTTAAGCCCATTAGATGTTCTTGATATTTTAATTCCTAAAATAACCTTTGCTTCTCCTATATCTTTCATATCAAACTTAGATCTTAGGAAACTCTTGGTCTCAATAGCAACTTGTAGGTTAATGATGATATAGGCATATTAATAACCTTATATAAGGCAATGATAATGCATGAATATTTTCAGCCTTGTTGTAGTGCAGGTATATTGCATCATTAATGGGATCATTGGATGATATTAACACATGATCAAATTTTTCTATGCCCTTGTTTAGGTTCAGATTAACCTTGATGGGACTTTGTTATTCTAAAACTTTTGCTCATCTCTAGAACCATGCAATGATAGAATTGATCAACATAAATTTCGTATTAACATTTCCCCACTCAAAAGATTGGTCTTAACATCCATACGGTGTATCCAGCTTCAGGTTATGAACCCGTATTAAAGCAATCAACACCCCGATTGAGGAAATCCTTATCACGAGAACAGTTATCAAAGTAATCTACGTTTCTTTTGTTAAAAACCTTTAGCAATAGCGTGTCTTATATTTCTCAATAGACCCATATGGTTTATTTCCTTTTAAAAGATCCATTTACAACCTATAGTTTTGCTTTGGGAGAGCCAAATCTACTATCTCCCATGTATGGTTATGCATTATTGATTCAATTTCACTATTAATGGTCTCTTTCCATAAAAGTGTATCAGGTGGAGTCATAGCTTCCTTATAAGATCTAAGGTTGTCATCAATTAGGAAAGTGTAAAAGTAGTCACCAAGATTAGTTTCTTTTCTATCTTTTACTTCTTCTCAGTTTCAGTTCAAAAGGATTACTAGACTCAATTCTAAGATTTCTTTGAACTTGTTGTTGGCCATTTGTTTTCCAAGGAAAAATATTTTCAAAGAAGTCATCATTCTTAGTCTCGATTAGCCAGACCTTCTAGTGACGAAATCTGACTCCTGATGATCTTGAATAGCTATTTCATTGTGAGTTACCATGAAGCTAAGCGGGTTAAAGCTGCTGGCTTGTATTTGGAAGCGTGGGTTATAAAATTTTCATTTTTCTATCAAAAATCCCACACCTTTAGATTTAACGAAAATCAAGCAACCTGGTGTACCGCGGTGGTCGAGTAATACAAAATCACTGTATAATACAAAAATACACTCATTGTTTTCCAAATGTCAAACCTTCTGACAATAAAGGACCTCTACGGTCCTCATCAAAATATAAAGATAAGGATCGATCGATATAATTTCATATGACTTTGTTTTTCTCAAAACCATGCATGCATATTTATAAGATGTTACATATACAAAATGCCACATTTAACTTTTACTATTTTAATTTACACCTTATCTTATATATAATCACAACACGGTGTCTGGAATGTAGGAATCTGGAAAGGTCTTTTCGGCTTGGCCCTGCACAAATTATTTTTAAAGCAGAAGCGCCCAGGCAAACGGGCTCGGTGATCTTATAAGTTCTAAATGTTGCTTTTCTGCTTTGGCAGCACCTCAGTGTGATATCTGAGAGAAATGGTTGTAAAAGCATTTATGAAAGCGAGTGTTGCTATGAAAATCATTTCTAAAAATGATGCAGAAAACTATTTATTTGTTGGCTTTGTTTATAGCTGTTTGACTAATTACGGCTTAATTATCTTGCTAAAAGCTGTTTGAAAGCTATTTATCTTCTTGGCTATTTCAATGGTGGTTAATGTCTTTGAAAGTGGCTATCTTTGAAATCAAGTACCAACCAACTGTGGCCCATTGCGAAATACCTAGGCATTGATACCACGCGGAACCTCGAACTGGCATCGGTAGTGAACCTCGGAACACTACCCAGAAGCTAGATGGTCGGTGAACAGCGGGATCTATAGCATAATGGAACCTCGGGACCAAAATGCTCGGTGATGGGTTTCTCGAACCAACACTTCATCGGCTATGTGATGGTGTGTTGTAGCGCTAACTAATACCGTGTGCGGAGGGCGACTCAGCATATAAATATATCTTTTATATCCCAACCCCCGATTCTTGAGCCGAGGCAATATATAGTTAGTCATCATATCATAACTGTATACTGTCAAAGGAAATACATCGTAGAAAGAAGCCCAGGCTATGCCATCTGGGGTTTTGCTAAACCAAGCCAAAGCCCCATTTCTTAAATAAAAATCAGTTTTATAGTGAGTATAACAAGTGGGAGAGTAAATAAAAAATGCTTTATAAATTTATAGTATTACATATGACACTTACAAACTTATAATTTAAACACTTTCGTTTGAAAAGTTTTGAAATTACTCACCTTTTTCTCGACTAATTTCTTTCAAATATTGTCAAGCACTCTAGATTCTCATGGATGTGAATATAAATAAATTCATTCAAATTATACAATGCACCTCGGTTTGCGTTTACTTAATAAAGCATCTGTGAGGGCTTCAAGTGACTATATCGAACGAACTTCGATTCTAACAAAACTTTACGTGCTAGTCTCATTCGATAAGGACATTGATAATATGATGTGAAATTGACCAAAATGTCCCTACACATTAAATGCCCCATAAAAACTATAAATGACCAACTTTGACTCGAGGACTTTCCATAGAGTGTAAAAATACGAAACATTTTAGAAAATTATGTGTAAACTTGTTGACTATATCTGAGAATTTCAACGAAGCCCATCAGCAGTCCGAAATTCAGATATTTATTGAACAAGTCCCAAAATTCTAAAAATTCCTAAACTCAGTCTAAAAATTTTGGGAGATGAAATTCATTCAGTAAAAGGAATATGACAGATGTATAGCATTTAGGCTCGAAATAACACAAGTGAGCAAATTTTTCTTTACAACTTTAAGTTGACAAAGGCTGAATATTGGTACCTATCTGGCGCAGTAGCTCTTGTCGCGTATACCAATTTTGTCTTATGCTGCAATGACCTCTGATCGTTCCGTAAATCTAAGAAAGAATCGAGAGAAAAATAAAAATTTTAAAAACACTTTTTCTCTTGTGGCGCTCTCTTAATCCGTCAAGTCAAGACAACTTTGATTTATCATGTGTTTTTTATTTTTTCTTTTTCTTTAATTATTATTATTATTTTCATATCTGATTTCTATTGCCCTATTCGGATCTATTTCTATCCCAAAACAATTTGGCCCATGATGGTTCAATTCAGCTATCTAATTGAATATTCTTGAAATATTTGTCATTTTTGAATTTTCTAAAATCGGTTTTAAGTTCATTCTAAACTGTGTGCTAGAAATTAATGACAAATATTGAGCTAACTCGGAATTAAGCGAAACTTTTCTAGGTCACTAATTCGCAAGGCGAACTTAACGGCGCAATCTATTTATCGTAGAGATCTAGAGAATTTTGAGGACTTCACGAACTATTTTGACGATTTATTATTATTATTTTACTATTTAAGCTTGCATTAATTATACTTTCGCACCTCCGGCTTTCATAATTACAAAAGTGCACAATTCTTTGAAAACTTCTGATTTTATCGCTTCTGATGAGCGAGCAGTGCGCATGTCTTACGATTCACGTGTATTATGCGCCTCATCGGGACCGAACCTTATTGGGTCATTTTCTAATTTGATGACAAGAAACCTGGGCAACACTATTTGGTGTGATCGATAAATGTTGCATCAAAGGTTTAAAGCCCAAGACATCTTTACTTGGACAGATAAGTTTTTAAAACATTCCACATGCACTTTAAGTATCGATGTTAGGTGCATATCATTTTCAGAACTCATAAGAGTCTTGTGGAGTAATGTTGGCTATTCTATTTTGAATATTATGAGTGGAAGGACGGCTTTCCCTCTGAGTTTAAGGATGCTCTAAACTTATTAACATAGCATTCATCATGTCCTTTAGGGTTTATTTTCCTTTCGGCTACTCTTATTAGATTCGGGAATAGAGGAGTAGTTTCGTAGCTAATTCCATGTTCCTCCCTAAAAAAGGTATTGAAGGTTAGGACTCATATTCTCCACCTTTATAAGATCTAAGGCTCTTGATTTTCTTAGTTGGTTCTGTTCATTTTATACTTGATGAAAGCATCCATTGATTCATCTTTGTTTCTTAAAAGATACACTCTTGCATATCTTGAGTAGTCATCTATGAAGACAATATAGAAAATTTTATCACCTCTAGTAATGGTGTTTTTTAAATCTCCTTGGCCACTATGAATCAAACTTAATAGTTCTGATTCTCTTTTTACAGTTTTGCAAGATTTCTTTGTGGTTTTTTATTCTACACATACTTCATATTTTCCATGGTTTTCTAAGGACTGTTTGGGAATTGAACTTAATTCAACAATTTTCATAATATAAGAAAAGTTCACTTGTCCTAATCTACTATTCAAACATCATGAGAATCAGTATGTAAGAAGAGAGGAAGATGTTTTGTTATTCATTATTTACAAAACATTTCCAGCATAAAGAGACTGTTGCTTACAATAACCACTTCGACAAAGGCATCAATTTGTCAACATTATTTCGTATAAATCAAACATGATCTTAACTCCTTTCGCAGTAGACAAGACTAAGGACTCAATGAATATGGCACATGGAAAACATCACTAAGGTCGAGTACTTTTCCAGAGGTTAGCTTGAGGAGAACTTTCCCTTTGATAATTGGGAATCTAGGAATCATTCCTGAACACTTGTTCCTCTCCTTCCTTCACCATGGTGTAAGAAATGAATGCACTTCTGTTGCCATAGATGTGCCTAGTAGCCCTAGAATCTACTACCTAGTCCTTCATATAGGTGATCAAGCTCACCTTAGAGGAGGAGACTACTGCTGCAGTGTCCTCTAATTTGTTCCCATTTTCTCATTTACACAAATGTTCAAAATCACTCTTGGGTTTTGGGCCTGTCAATATATGCCCTAGGTTCACAACATTAATGGCATAATATGTGTTTTATATGTGTAAGAATGTCTCATCTGAAAGGGTCCAATCTTAGAAGTGTCGGGGTGGGGATGAATGGGATTCTCTCTGCCTTGATTCAAGGAATTTGTGATATACTTTGGATTGTTGAGTGTCGTTGGTCTTTTTAGGTGAATAAGACGGGGCCGATAATGGGGGATATGAATCTGGCTTGGGGAAAGTCCCCAGGTAGATGGAGAAGTCATGTAATGGTCTTATCACTCCTTGCCTTAAGCTCTTATCACCTTGTTGACAGGCCTTTCTTAGGCATTATCTTAACAAGTTACCACCTCTGCAGCGGGATCTAGTACCGCTTTTGAAGGTCTTTAAGAAAGTGTAAGAGTTAAGAATTGGCTTGTCTTAGAAACAAGCAAAACGAACAATTTGGTAAGATGAACTTATTTGAAAGGATGGTCGAGGCGTGCAATTGCACTGTCCTTAAAGTAGATTCGCCCTCCTCAAGTTTGTAACCTTGGTATAGTAGGGAACTAGCATTCTACCTCAAAGATTCAATAGCCAACTCTCACCTCTAGTGCACTCCCTTTATAAGATGTAGTACAACTCGAGATCTGGGAATAATGTTGTGAGGTGTAGTGACATTATGGAAAGATGACTTGAAAGGGAGAGAAAAAGTGCTTGAAGCACTTGAGCAGGAGAGAGGGAGAGAGTGCTTGAAGCACATAAGAAAGGGAGAGGATTTTGAGGCTTGGATGATCTCAAAAAAGTGAAAGTGTGAAATGAAGGTGAGGGAACACCTATTTATAGGTGAAAGCAAAGTTTCTTCAAATGAGTAATAAAAACTGAGAAAAAAAAAAGTTATTTTCTTCTTTATCCTTTTAAGTTCTCCCTTGGTTGTAACTATCCTAAAAGTTTGAATAGCCCTTTAAAATTGGCTATATATGTTGTGAAAAAAGGATCAAAGTTTGGCCAAAAAATATTAAAATTAATAAACTCTTTTTGTTGGTTCCTGATATGTTCTCACAATTCATTATGAGTCGTCTAGAGGAGATGAAAGAGAATTATGAAAAGCAAACAGAAAAACAGAAACGCAACGAGACTCTATCCAATATGAAGGCATGGGCTCAGTGATGATTACCAGTCTACCCAAGACAAAAATGGAGGTGGGACAATTTGGAGATATGGATGAAGTGATCCAGCCTCAAGTCTGGCAAAAGAATTGTCACTGGTTGGGAATTTTGCCTTTTTTTATGACATTCAAACAAGTCATCTGCATTATATATTGAGCTAAGTCTCACAAACCGCATTTTAAACCAATTCCTTTCAGCACCTTGAAACAAGCAAAAATATAGACTATATATATTCACATATAGGTTCTCTTTCATCTAAGCTTCTTCCCGGATACATGTGGATCTATTGACCTCGACTAAATAATTTGATTACCTCGGAGATGTGGACGTTGTACCATAAATCTTCACATGGAGTATAAAAAAATCCTTTAAATTATGCCTTGCATTTTTATTAATTTAATTTAACAACTTGGACATGTGATTAAATGGAAATTCAACAAACAGTATATCTATGCTTTATCGGGAGATGGTATTGGATGTGTGTACTCAAAGACCAATTTAATTAGGACTACAAAATGTTCTACAATTCAATTATATTATAAAATCATAATTTAAATTTTATTTTAAATGGCTTGCCCTGCTTTCGGTGGCAGAGCCACCTAGTGCCCAAAGACATATGCCACCTCAAATTTTTTTAATTTAGTATGGGACATATTAAATTCCTGATAGTATCAAATTTGTTAAGACGTGCCCCCTCGAGATTAAATTCTAGTGTCCCTTCCGAGGTTAATCCTAGTTCAGTCACTATGTGCTTCTATTGCTCAAAAGAGGACGTTGACTGTGTGGATACACTGGACAGCTGTGATCTGACTTAATTTATTTCGTTTTTTCAAGTAAAAGTATGTGCAGTTTCATAGTTTCTTACCATCTCTACTTGTCATCTTTTAAGTGATTAGATTTTGCTTTTAATTCTGAATCTATGTTGGTATGAAGAAACTATACTTGATTTGAAAATAATGCAGAATTCAGCCAAAAAGACTTTTATCAAGTGGAGGAGACCCTTGCCTGTTAAAAGTGCTTTTAACAATAATTTTATATTATAAAAAATAATGTTTAAAAAATTAGCAATTAAGAACCAATTCAACAGATTTTCACATCTCTAAAATATTTTAAAAGTTTTATTATAACTTTATTTTGTAAATAATAATATTAAAATATTCAAGTTCTGAAATATTAAAGTTCCTTGCTCATACCTGTTTCCAGTTCGACGGGGTCCGATTTTCAGGAAGAAAATTGTGTATTACTTATTAGGATCACATTTCCAACTTTTCTTTCCTAAAAGAATGAGGTAACCGGTTTCAAAGAACCAAATGATTTTCTTTTGATGTGATTTTTAATACATTTAACATCAAAACAACACCGTTTTAATAAGTTATCACCCTAATTCATTAGTAAGACATTTTAGAATTCTTTTTTTCTTTAACATCTAGAAATAAAATTTTTGTTTACATAAAAGTTGAATTATTCTTTGAATGAACATGGTTCATTTTTTTTAAGATTTTGATTTTTTTTTTTTTTAATTATTTTTTGAATGACAAGACCACAAATCAAAATTATTCAAATGTACTAGAAAATAAATTTGTACAAATTTTCAACAATAATTTTGTTGGAGTGGGATGGGATACATGGGCCCATATCAAAGTACAAACACACAGCATGTGAATGAGTAATTTGAATGGATGATTGATAATGGGTAAAAAATCAGATGGTAGAATGGGGTCAAAATTTACAGAAGGTTGAGCCCAGACCATAAAAAGGTGGATGAACTGACAGTAAGATCGAGGAGGCAGGGGTTGAAATTGGAAGAACCTAGTCCCCTACCCCAAGTATTAATGTTTTTCGACTTTTCCAGGAAAAAAGCCTTTGCGTCTAGTTGAAATGGTAAAATGATAACAAGGAAGGCAAAGGATAGCCCGAACATAGTATTATAACGTAATATATATATAAAATGAATAGATGACAAAAAATAAGTATATAAATAAAAAATAAACCCACATTGGCCCAAGTAAATTAATATACTAAGCGTTTAGGAAAATTGAAAAATGCAGTCGTTAATTTCAATCACCAAACAGTGATTTTACAATCACCAAACAGATACATCTTCACGGAAAAAAGCAAAATCTAATCACTTAAAAGATGAAAAGTAGAGATGGTAAGGGAACAATGAAAGGATATTAAAACGATCATCTGGATGAATTCCACAAAATGGTAAGTCGAAGATTACAGTGAATGGGAAAGTTCGTTCATGATCTTTTGTGGGCGCTTCCTCTCTGTAGAGTTTGTAGCCATCGTGTTTGACCTAAGAACATCATACTAGCATTCTCTTCACTTTCCTGGAAGAACTATGATAAATGAATTTAAGGAAATGTTTGGTAATATATAGTTTCTTAAAGCAATAGTAAAATGAATAGGGATGGACTTTGAAATATCTTTTGATTTTAAATTTATGTTCATTTTTTCTATTTTTTCATACATGTCTCTATTTTTTTCCTTTTTAAACTTTTCGACAAACAACATACCCTTGATTCAAAGCCAGAGCATGGATCTTAATTTGTATTAATTAATTAAATCTCTAAAAACAAATATGATCATCTTTATCAATTTTCTTAGTACAACAAACTAAATCGAAAACCAGGACCTAAAATGCTATAACTCAATATGACTTGTTTGACGCAAAAGTCAACCTTATATCCTAATTGTGTGTGTCAGTGCAGCATCTTAGTCCTGATAAAGCAGAAGTATTACTAAAACATAACAGAATCAGCAGCCTTGTGCCATGCCCTTCAGACAGGACAGTGGGAATATGGATGATATTCAAGTATCCTCCACACCACTGAACCTCCAAAACCTTCACCACCACTGACATTGAGGGCCTCCTCGCAAAATCACTCTGCAGGCACCACACACCAATCTTCATCATCTCCATAACTTCTTCTTCATGTAACTGCATATCCTCACTGCATTTATCAATCATATCTGCGAGTCGGTTCTCTTCATGATGGGAATAGGTTCTGTGATGTTCCTCGGCCTGAGATCGATCATGTTTTCCTCCATAAAGGATCCTCTAATACCACAACCCCCAAAGCTGTAAGCTTATCAGCGCATTCTGTGATAGTGAGGCTTAGCCATTCAGGCGCCAAATAACCGGGTGTTCCCTTCAGTGTAGTTACAATCTGGCATGGATCCTTGTCTGACATGACTTTGACAATCCAAAATCAGCAACTTTGGCCCAAATCTTCATCCAAGAGGATGTTTTGGGGTTTGATATCCAAATGAAATATTTTCTTCCTGCAATCTTCATGAAGATAGGACAATCCCTTCACTATGTCAAGGATGGTCTTCCTTCTGAATTGCCAACAAAGAGCAAGACCCTGGTTTCTGTGAGTTCTGTGTGGATATTACACATACTCATGAATAGATATATGAGATTTTTCTGCGCAAAATCCTATCAATCTTACCAGTTGACATGGTGAATGCCACAGATTGTCTCAACTGGCTAAGAAATGACACAGCTTTGCCTGACCCAGTCATGGATGGGTTTGTCTTTGATTGCCGTGCTCAAGGTCCCGGCAGGAAGACAGTCAGAATCTATCTTAAACTTACAGCGAAGTACGGTGATGACTTTCAAGTATTCGTAGGAGAATCTAGTGGGCATTCCAGGTATGCAGTCTAGATGATCCTCCTCAGCTTCCTCGGAATCTCTTGGCTTCCAAAAAAGCAAAAGAGCTCGTATCAAGATAAACAAACCAAAGAGGCCTCCAAGGATGGATGAATACTTGGTTCAAATTAGCTCTTTCTTCCGAACTACATTTCCGCCTTCCTCTACATTCTTCCCAAGTGGAGAATTATCCACTTTAAGAAACAAAGATGTACTGGGACCATAACTTTCCATGTTCTGGAGTGTAAGGACTTCAGATAGCAGACAACAATCTCCCTTTGAGGAATTTGAACTATATCTAAACAGAGCAGCTTTGCATGAACAGTTCTTTGTGGCAGCTCAGGATGACTGCCAGATCATCCACAAGTAGAGCTAGATATCCATTTGACAGATGATGGGGGCAGACCAGCGCGATGGCTGAGATAGCAGGCAAAGGTAGCTGAACCGGGTTACTTTTTCACTTTTTACGAGAACTTATGAGGAGGACCCGATAAAAATATAGGCGCAACGAGAATCGATAGCCTTATGAGAAACATTAAATTCCCCTTTACTTGCAAGAACTTGAGGGAGGACCAATAAATATGGCATAAAAAGCAATCAATAGCGCGAGCCTTGATTTGGAAAACCCCTTGGGTAAAAATTAAATCGCGATTAGATCCCCGGACCAAAGAAATAACTCGTGATGAGGTGCAAGAGTTTCGATAGGGTTAAAAATGTGCTATAGCCAGCAATCTGGGAATCAAACGATTAACTGTGCAAAATAAGAAGAAAAAAGAAGATATAAAGCTGACACTTATCTCCTTTCCGGATACGGTGATCCAGGTACGAATGAAGTATCACGTTTTCGAACCTTACGTCCAATCAGCCGTCAGCGGGTGAGCCGAATCTGCGGTTGTATCCCGAAAAGTCTCTGGTGGATGTGCGAAAATCAGCTTTCTTCTCTTTTATTTCTCACAAAATGAAGCGCCTTCTCTTGTGCCACTATCCTCACTTAAATAAGGTAGTAAGTGGGCCCCTCACAATGTTGGGCTTTCCACATAGGAAGGGAGCCCGAAGCTTGACAAATCTCTCCCCTCGCTATGTGGAGATGACGGTAAGCGGCGATCTCACCGACAAGCCGACTTCCCTCGGTAATGCCTTGGTCACCATTATCATCGGTATGAATTTTAGCCTGACAACAGCATCAAGCATCCCGTATCAATGATACCTCATGGTCAGTGGCAACCTTGAATGAAAGGTTGAGTTACAAAGTAAATAACACTTTCGACTATCCGCAAATAGTGGTGCCGAACGACGCAACTCTGTAAAAATTTCTTCACCTTAACAACTCTTGCATGCCGTAATGGCAATAAATTACGCCTGCATGATAGACAAAGAACTACACACCTACGCAACTTTGGTACGCCTTTGTCATGGTGGACTTCACAGGTATGTCTCCAACCATATCACATTTTGATATCCACCACGGTAGGCTTATCATCACCAAAACAACAATACCTCGAAGATACCTCAAATCCATTTACGACATTCGATGCTTTCTACTTGGGTTTGACAAAAATCGCGTACTTGACATGTTGCTTATATCGGTCACATTTACGCCGACTTATGGTGCAAGGAACTTTGTTGCATATATGGCCATTTATATCTTCGTTTGATGGATAAAAGAGTGCTTACGCGCGGCGCGCTTTCCATGTGGGTCTACGCAGCGCTCGTAGCCAGCGTTCTTTGTGTGACAACTTTTTCTCCTTTGTCACCGGATGATTCATACCAAGAATACGTTAGCATCTCCCATGTCCTTCATGGCAAACTTTCGATTGCTCCCCCAACACGTCAATCATGAAACACCAGCAATAAGCATGTGTCTGTCAACATATAATAACGAGGATAATGAAGTCATCATTAGAAAACTTTTCGACAAAGACACGATGGTGGTAGTCTTCTTATATGCCTTGCTCACATAGACTCAAACTTCTTGTACCTGCGCCTCGAACTGCTTCAAACCATATAGGTTCTTTTCTAAGCTTTACACACATAGTCTTCTTTCCTTGACATGAAACCCATCGGATTTGCTTCATATAGACTTCCAAATCACCACATGGAGAAGCCGGTTTCACATCCATTTGCTCTACACTCCAAATCAGAGCGACCAACTCAACACGGTTCTGTGGATGACATTTTTACCACGGAGAGAAAATCTCGGTGAAATCAACACCCTTCCTTGGCTAAAGCCCTTCACCACTTAATAAACATACCTCGGAGACATAGTGTTACTTTCATGCTTCTGTATAAATTTGTTAAAGACCCACCTTTAGGCAACTTCACTAAATCAAAAGGTAGATTATCTCATGTGAGATTTCATCTCATCCTTCATTACATCGGCCACTTTTTCTTTTCTTCCTTGTCCATGGCCTACGTAAAGCACTTTCGGGTTCTTCATCATCACGATTAGAATCACGTACTCATCGGGAGAATACCTCCACAGAAAGGTTGTCTCTCCCTATTGGACCTCCTGAGTTGAACTTGAGGTGGTTCGGTAGCATCACTCAAATTTTCATCTTGTATGTCTTAACCTCTTCATCATCAGCGAACATCTACTTCATATCACGGTTGCTGGCGATCACGACATCATTACGAGCATCGATGAGATGGCGAGCGATTCAAAATCGATACGCTATTGTCTTCCTTGGGTCAATATCTCCCATCTTATCAATGTCTTCAATGGTTTGATCTTCCATGAATTTCACATCACGACTTGTGGCTTCTTCAATAGGATCATAGAACTTTGTAACCAAATTCGCTCCTCCATAGCGTGAATATGCATTGCCTTGACTTTTGCATCCAACTTGGATAATCCCTTTGGAACATGCACAAAACTCTTGACAAAAACCCTTAGGTGATCATATTTTCTTGCCAAACAAATTTGTTTAGCCTCACTATTAACCGACGGGGCCCCAGGTCTGATCACGTACCGCGCGTATGCAGGTGCACCCAGTCTTGGGTAACAGCTTCGAGCATCTCGCTCTCTCAATCAGTGTCCTATTCATCCTCTCACATGGCTCCATTTAGCTAAGGAGTTTAGGAGGAATCTTCTCATGCGATACCATCTTACGATAGATATCAAAGATTACAAATACTCATATGTTAATCGATGATGCATTTGACTTCTTGCGGCGCCTCTCGACATGAAACTCTTCAGACTTTCCAACGCGGTCTTTTGACTTCAAAGCATAGGCCCAGTTTTACGGAATAATCATCGATAAATGCAACAAAATACAAAGTGCACCAAAGGATTTCACCTTCAAAGACCTGTGGCTGCATCTGAATGCACCAATTCAGTGAAGTCTCGGATTTTTCTCGGGGAGAATGCTTCCAGAGGATACGGTTTGTCATGCAATGTATTCTCCAAATCTACCTTCTTCAAACCCAGGAGCATATCCTTCTTTGCTAAGCGATATGACTAAGCCGATTGCCACAAGAAACGCATAGCATTACCTTTCACTAGCAACGAACTTTTGTCCAACACAGCTTTGAACTCTTTTGCCCTTTTGCCACAACTAAGTTACCTTTTTGTGAGTTTCCACTTTCAGCGCCGGTTATCATAACCCGACATCATCAAGTACACACCTGAGAGATCAAATTAAAGCGCAGGACATCACGGAGCATGTTTGACCTGCTTAGTAACAGCGCCCCCGTGTTGGTTTCGCGAAGCGACGTCAGCCAACCCCGTGGACACGCCATCATTACCATCTTGAAACTCACATGGGTGTCGCGAAGGAGCACTTCCCTGGGTGTAACGATTAACGCACCACTGTCAATGGTCTCGACCCGTGGGAAGTGTCGGATACAAATTAAGTGAGTGGGTCCGCTGGAGAATATGTGTCTTTCAGATCTGTCTTTTTAGAGGCGGCGGTAATTTTTAATCACGATCATCATGATCCTTCTCTTGCCCCACCCCTTTTTTTTGTCTTCCCTCTCTTTCTTCCATGCAAAGCAGTTCCCCGGATGTGCCACATTTTGTGACGATAATGACACTCAATATTCTTGTAGAGATACGGACTTGCTCTTTCTTGTCTCTTACCACACCCGACTCCCTTTTTTGGCTTCTCCCCCTAATCAGTAATAGCACCTCGAATGAGTAATACCATACGCCTTCCTTCTCATCTCTTCATTAAAACCTTTGGTCTTTGCCATTTGCAAGGAACAATGCCATAGAGGCGACACCCAATCATGGAAGCATCTCCCACGAATGGGATGAGTTATTAATAAGCAGATCCCAACATCGTAAACTTGATACACACGTTAGCGATCACAACGCCCTTGAAATTCCTCGGTGCTGATGGGTTCCATCCTTGTACTTTAATTGACAAAATTCTTTCAACAAGTACAATTTGTTGCTCCACGATTTAAATACAAGGACTCAGAAGTGTTTTGCCACTGCATGTGTCTCATGAGCAATAAGGTTCTATCTACAAAGTGCACGATAAGAGCATGCGCATCATGCTCAAACCCCACTCTTCATCGAACGCGCTGGACTCCCGGCTTACGTGTAAGGCGAGGGCATATGCATATTCTTCCGCAATATGATCGCTTCATCTTACCCAGCTTCAATAGTGATAATTTGCTCCATTCAAAGATACCGTTTTCTGTATGTGCACCATCTTTGAGCAAGTAGAAACGCTAACTCAACGGCTCACGTGCCACTCGAGGAGGGAAGCCAGGTAACAATAACAAACTGAATAGCAGGGTAGCACAATTAAATTCCCCTTTGCTAAAGACTTATGAGGAGGACCAATAAAATATAGTGTAGCAATCAATAGCACCTGAGAATGCGATTTGTTTAGCGTGGAAACCTTAAAGTAAAGGTAAAACATGGTCGGTCAGACCAGAAAAATAATTTCCGTATGATGATAGAGTCTGAGAGTTTCAATAAGTACACGAAAATGTGCTATAGCCGTGATAAGAATCGAAACGCGGTGCTTGATGCGAAATAAGAAGAAAAAGAAAGGTACTGAGCGGGAATATAGCTGCGAAGCACTTATCTCCACGCTCCGGATATCGTATTGGCGATCAGCGAATCTGAGAATGAAGTATCACGTTTTCCGAACCTTCTGTCCAAAAATCAGCCCGATCCAACGGTGAGCGAATCTGCGGTTGTAATCACGAAAAGCGATGCGGTGGATGTGCGAAAATGTGAGCTTTTCTTTTCGCCTTTACCATAACTTCAACATTTATATTCATGAAAATGAAGCGCGGCTACCTGCGATAACTAATCTGACCTCTCGCTTAAATAAATTAAGAGACAGTGGCGCCATGATGTTGAAACACACTCGCGGAAGGAGCAGCCGACAAAAGTGAAGTAGCTCGTGTTCTGAAGCTCAAGAAAACTATAATACTGAGACAACTGGCCAGAAATGGGTGTGATTGCAGAGCAGCCCAAATTGGGTTGCCTTTCGTTGATTGCCCTAAAATTAATTGTTCCATTAGCAGAAGCTCCAGGGCATGTGCACTGCCCTGCTGAGCAAATACCGTATTGCCCACATACCAAAGGGTACTGACATTCAGTTAAGAATATGGATATAAGATCATCCGCCTCCTGCCAGCTACTTTCAAGCCACTGGTAAACCCTCAAATGACCATCATAGTCCATCCTTATGTATTGAGCAGAGAATGCTTTAGGAATTGTCCGGAATAGAGAGCCAGTGAATTCCCCTAACTCATGATCATATTTGTCCCCAAAGAAGCTTCCATTCTCGTATTTGATATAATCAAAACCCTCACCCCAAAAATAATAGATCTGGGGAGGAAAGTGAATACAGACCTTGACTCGAATTTGATGCAGATACTCTGGAGATGAGCTTCTTCCCACGAATCAACTTATGTTGGAGGACTAAGAAGTCTGTGGCGTGGTCAAAAGATTGCCACACTATTTCATTGAGTCGGTCAAGCAAAACAAGGTTTCCATTTTCAGTCAAGTTCAAGGCTGAAACAGAGTTGTGGGTTGTGTTTGTAGGTAAACAAAAGTTCCATCAGCATCTTCTAAGATCAAATTCCCATCTTCAGTGAGTTCTAATGAAGCATTCAATCTGATGGGACGGTTTCTATTGGCAGACCACAGAGGCTGAGCAGACAATATATTTTGGAAGATAAGAACAGAAAAGAGGCATGAATTATTGTCAGTGAAACAGTAGAAGCCACATAAGCTTGAGCCACTGGTTTTCTCTGTGGTTAGAAAATGAGTCTCAGAGTCTCAAGCCCAGTACCCGTATTTGTTTAATCTCCAGGGTGTTATTAAGAAGTAGAGGTTGCACTATTTGGATATGGGTCTAAGAGGGAGGAAAAGGTTGAAGGAGAAAAAGAGACGACAAGGAAAGCAAAAAGAAAAGCAGAAAAGAAACGAGACTCCATCATCCAGAATGGATTCGTGGCTTCTTCACATGTGAAGGTTTCCGGTTTCCAAGTTCTACCAACACAAAAATGAAGGGGGGAGGATTCCGGAGTAAGAAATTACTGGGATGGATGATGAAGTCATAGTCTAGCCAAATAATTGCCACCGTTCCAGCAATTAGTCAAAGTCAAAGTCTAATTATTAATTATCTAATCTTTTTGCTTTTGAATTTCACTAAGAGATTTTGCCTAAGAGATGGAGATTTCGTTCGAGTTCGAGCTTGGAAAAGCAGTTGTATTATGTGGTATCATCTTTGTAATTCATCTCGATTTAAATGAGGATTAGTCTGAATATGATATGATTTAAAGCATCTTTTCACATGTACGCGGATGCTTTCGCAACATACGTGGCTTGATAAAAAAAAAAAAAAAAAAAAGTGAATCTGATGAGTCTATTGACCTTACCTTAATCGATTATTCTGGTTGTTGTATATCTCCTTGAATTTCTAGGTATTTTGTGCGTTTCTATTAAAAAAACAAATCAGTCAAAAAAATCATAAACAGTAAATAAAATTGTTGAACACTTTTCACTATCTAATTTCCTCTTTTTTGATCTTGCGTGAACCTTCACTAAGCCCAATGGACCTGGAATCAGTGATCATTATAGAGTAAACCCTAGGGCTGACGAACTAAACTACCTTATAATTGTTTACAAGAAGGGAGGCCTATAGTCGTAGTCGCTCACCCGCACTAAAAGTCACACTTAACACAACTATAGGATATAACTACATGGGTAACTAAATATCCCTTATAGCCACGATCAAGGATCGCTATGGCTATATTGTTGTTTATTGTCACAGTCATTATAATTCATGGCTATAAAGTTCCTTATAGTCGCAATATGGTTTATAGCCACGGTTTGATTCTAGTTGCAGATATATGTGGGTGGAGCTCAAGGTTCTCCCAATAGAACTGTAGGATGTTAATATAGATCAATATTAGTTTATAAGCAATGTGAAGAGATCATCTTAAATTAAACTAACATTAATATGAAGAGATTTTCATATATGATATTTCCTTAAATTACATCTTTAGATTTTGTTGTTTTCGTAACGATAAAAATTATTAAATAAAGTTAAATGAGACTATACTTTATAGGTAGAATGTATCAATTTTTAGATGTTGATCTTTACAATAAACAAAGATCTTCAAGTGAAAGCTTCAATTCTATTAATCTGAGAAAAGAGATAGAGATACACAACAAGAGAAGTCTCTAGAAGATGGGCAGTCACAACAAGATATCTCTCAAGAAGATGAGACAGTTACAACAAGAGAATTCTCCAGAAGATTCCAGAACTGGAGCTACTGCTACATCTATAACATCCCTCCTCAGGCGAGACATGGAGTATCCATGGTGAGCTTGCTGCGGAGGTTTCTGAATCGATCTATTGGCAAAGTCTTAGTTAGGATATAAGTTGTTCTTTAGTAGGGATGTACCTTACTTCAAGTTGCGAACATAATGATCATCAATGTCTATATGCTTTGTACGAGCATGGCAAACTGGATTGCAGACCAAAGCTTTAGCTCCAAGGTTGTCACTCAGAGAATAGATTCAGCCGAACCAAGATAGAAAAATTGATTTCCAGAAGAATATTTTGAATCCAAACCCATTTCAATAGCCATAAGGCTCGGTATTTAACCACTGTGTGCTTGAACGAGCTACAACTTTCTACTTTCGGGAGCTCCAAGTAATGAGATTGCCTCCAAGAAATATGAAAATACAACTTACAGACTTTCAATCATCTATATTTGTAGCCCAATCAGCATCACAAAATCCTTCAAGAGTTGGTAGCTGGGATGATTTAAAGGTAAGACCATAAGATGTTCCTTTTATATACCGCAACACCCGACTCACTACCACAAATAGTTACCATTGCAGGCACCGTAGGAGATGGTTATTCTTGATACTGGTTTCACCTTTCTTGGTTCCCAGGAACAATCAAAAGAATTGAGCGGTCTTGGCAGACAAGGAGGTTTCTCCTCTGTTAATCCAGGTTTTTTCCCTAATGATTAGCTGTAGGATCAGAACCTATTTAATTTTCTTATTTTTTCTGAATTCTTAACACTCCATTTGGTTTTGGGAAGGTTAAAAACTATATCATTTTCTCAGAATCCAAACAGGGTCTTAATATTGTTTCTTGTGAAATTTCTTTATTACTATGCTTTATGGCATACTACATGTTTATTAAAATGGCAAGTTCAAATAGTGTAGACTTCTCCTTTGCTGCTTGATTGAATAGTGCAGAAGAAACTTAAGAGTAGATATTTTTAGGTAGAAAGCTGCATAAGGTTCTTCAATGCTTCCATGAATTCGGAAACTCAGGTTTTTGGCTTGACGCTTGATTATTTTTTTTACATCTAAACTTGTGACTGATTTTCTCCTTTCCCTTTTCTGTTGATGCTTGATTATTACATCTACGCTGTCATCCCAAATACAACAAACACCAACAGGAAGAAACAGCCGCCCAAGTTTACAATCACATGGTTACATTTATATGAACTGAAACACAAGAAACTCTATAGAAATGAACTCACGAGTTAAAAAATAAATCGTATAATTTTCGTAATTTCAACCATACATCAATTACAAATCTACAAGGAGGTAAAAAATAAATAAAATAAATGAATAACATAGATGAAAGTACGAGTATAAAAAATAATCTGTATGTCTGTACTGATATTCCTTCCTACCACTTCAGATAGCTTAAGAATGGTTTCTCTGAAATGGGTATGCTCTTCACAACCCATCCAATTGGCCAAGATGCAGCTGCAATTCCAATGCATACACCCCATTGTCCCCAATTCAACCTCTCTGTATTTGCAAATTTCTTCAAAAACTCCACCATAACCACCTGAAGGATAATGGTTATCCCAATGATCCCCAAAAACAGCTTGTTCTTGTGTAACCCCTTGAACACATTCTTCTTCTCGAGTTTCCTTGCATTGAATTCATTGAAGACTTGACAAAGCACAAAAGTATTGAATATTAAGGTATCATTTACCTTCTCGCTCACCCCAAATATTGATTCTCCTCTGAACTGTAGGGTCAAGAGGATGGCTATCTGATATAAAGCTTGGGCTAAGAGATTCCTCCACATGATGTTGGAGATAAGCGGCTCCGTCCGGCCTACCGGTGGTTTCTTCATGAGCTCCTTGGTGGGTTGCTCTGTTGCCAGAGCCAGAGCACCCAATGTGTCCATGATCAAGTTCACCCACAATAGCTGAACTGCTGTCAATGGGACTTCACCAGCAGAAACTGCTGCAACAAAGTTGATCACAAGTGCTGCAACATTTACAGTCAGTTGAAACTGGATGAATTTTTGGATGTTGTTATAAACACATCTTCCCCATTTCAAAACCGTTGCCACTGAAGAAAAATTATCATCCAAGATGATAATGTCTGAGCTCTCCTTCGCCACTTCTGTGCCTTGAATCCCCATAGAAAGTCCTATGTCGGCTTCTTTTAATGCTGGTGCATCATTTGTGCCATCGCCTGTGACTGCAACCACATGGCCTTTCTGTTTCAAACACTGTACCATGAGAAGTTTATCAAAGGGGGAGGATCTAGCCATCACACGGATTTTGTCAACTTTCTCCATTCTCTCCTCTGGGGTGTAGTTCCTGAATACCTCACCTTCTACAACAGCTTCACCGTTCAAGTCTTGATCAGGTCTCAGTATTCCACATTCAGTGGCTATGGCTCTTGCAGTGAAAACATTAACACCAGTGATCATTCTGACATTCACTCCAGCGTATTGCAATCCTCCACAGGACCACAGCTT
Source organism: Tetrastigma voinierianum (assembly GCA_016808115.1). Lineage (NCBI taxonomy): Eukaryota > Viridiplantae > Streptophyta > Magnoliopsida > Vitales > Vitaceae > Tetrastigma > Tetrastigma voinierianum. Next base: position 42,730 of record JAEQBH010005357.1, read on the forward strand.
TTCTCACCCCCGGTCTACATGGATCCTTTATCCCCACAAGCCCTATGAGGGTCAAGCTGTCTTCTTTTAGCTTTTGCCTGCCTTCGCTGATTTCCTGCTCTTCCTCTGGAATTTGTTTATGTGCAAAAGCAATGCAACGGAGGCTGCTGGCGGCCATACCTTGAATTATTTGCTCAAATGTCATTCTTTCGCCACCATCCAGACTTTTTATGCTTCCAGAAGCATCATAGTAGCTCGAACACATTGCTAAAATCATCTCTGCTGCTCCCTTCCAGTGCACATGTATTTTGTTGTCAGCCGTCTTTCTCATTAAAACTCCACTTCTTTTCTTCTCTGAATTGAAGGCTTCAACATGAAGAATGGAATAATTCTGCTTTATTGCCTCCATATCCATGTCAAGTTCCAGAACAGCCCAAGAAAGTACTGCCTTTTCTGTGGGACTGCCAGAGAACTCGATTTCAGATCCTGAAGTGGCTCTGTAGATGCTACCAGTTGTGTTCAGAGCAACTCCTTGTTGAATCAGTTTGAGAACATGGGTATCAATTGAAGAGGAATCTTCAACAGGTTCTTTGCCAAACCAATACTTTGTCACCTTCATCTGGTTCAGAGTGAGAGTACCTGTTTTATCGGTACAAATTGTAGTTGCAGAGCCCATGGTCTCGCAGGCAGAGAGCTTCCGAACCATAAGCCCGATAAGCCATCATTCTCGCATTGAGTAAGCAAGTGTGAGTGTCACGGCAAAACAAACCTTCACCAATTGACCCACGCCCGCAACAACAATGGTAACTGCAGCAGCAATGATTTGACCATAGCATTCACTATGTCATTAGCCTTTGTCTTGCTGCCATTGAACTCCTGATTTCCATTCTCATCCACTGTATTCCTGTGAAATAGCAGACCACCAACACCACAAGAACTAAAAAGCAACAGCCCGATGTGCCACCTAATGATGAAGTCCAGCTTGTTAAGACAGGGCTTGCAAGAGGTGTCTCTTCATTAAGGTCTCGCGGCTAATTGTGCTCGTCATCTCACCCCATGTCATTGTTGTCACACATACCAACGGAAGTCACAAGCATTGTGGCCATATCCGTCCAGCCACTTTAGTTCAGAAAACAAGAATGGATTAGCGGTGGCAGTGCTTCCATGGTCACTCTCCTGTCATGCTGGATTCATCCACTTGTAGCGAATGCCCGTCTAAGAACAAGCCATCCGCAGCTACTTGGTCACCAATTTTTAAACAAACGACATCTCCAACCACGATTTCAAATATAGAGATCTGCTGACGATGCCCATCTCGTACGACTTCGACCTTGATATTATTGCTGACTTTAGACAACTTCTCGAACTGTCTGTTTTGCCTGAAGTTACTCACAGCAGAGACAGAAATGACCAGAAAAACAGCAACAAATATGCTTCCACCGTCATACCACCCTTCCTTTAGCCCATGCTCTTTAATCCCGAAACCGAGGGAGAGCGTGGCACAAGCTAGAAGTATGAGAATGGTAAGATCCTTAAAAGCTTCCAACACAAAGTAGAAGAAGCTTTTGGCAGGTGGCCTCGGGTATGTGTTTGAACCGAACACTTCCCGCCTCCGAGCAATATCTTCTGCATCACCATGGACGCCATTTTTAGCATCCGTTTTTAGAGCATCGGCCACGCCTGCAACTCCTCCGAATTCTCGAAGCTGGTCGAGGTTTTTCTTTTTCACAACTTCAGTGAGACTTGTATGCTCAATGTTTGAGAGAGAGCAGGTGGGGCTCCACATTGAGGACAACAAAGGAAGGAGTGCTAAGCGGGAGTTTGCTGGTTTTCATGTTTTTCTTATTGAGAAGAGAATGGAGGGCCCTGGAACAATAGATAATGGCAAAGGCCAAATGCCATCTCTTGTTGGGTTTGCTAAGTGTGGCTGGCTCATCGAGTATAGATTCTATGCAACTTAAACTAACATGCAAAATGTTGGACATGTTTTTGAACAAACAAAATGTTGGGTATGATAAAGATGAAATTAGAGTAACGTATTATGGGACAATGAATGAAAGTAAACAAAAGGAAGGAAATGAAATTGAAGCTCCAAGTTAAAATGCAAAGCCAAGAAATGGGAAAAACCTTGCGAATGCTTCTGTTACAGAGCTGCCAATTCTTATATTAAGGGAGTAGAGTCGGCGACTTTATCCCGTATGACCGTGTAGATAATTCTTGTATCTTAAGGAACTATACTTTAGTTCCACCATCATACCTGGTGCCCAAAAAAAAAGGAAGGAAATACTCTAAAATAGGAAATAGTGTGGTAATAAATGAAATAAAAACATATCATTGACCTAGCCAGCATGTGGTAATGATTTTCCAGGAAGTGTCAAAACACTCATTGACGAGTATTTACCAATGGGAAACGTCGACATGTCTCCTTAATTAATGGCAAGGAATTCACTTTCAACTATCGCCGCATAAGTTTCCGTGATCATTCATCAGAATATTACAGGTCATGAGACGCTGGTTACAGATGTAGTTTCATTTATTCTGTCGACAATGCGATATTAACGAGAGTCGGTTAATGGACTTTCCGTTTGCTTCTACGTAATTCTAATTATCTTTTCCCATCTTACCAACCACAATCAGAACAGTTCGGCAGCTTCCACGTCTAGAAGAGGAAAGAACTAAGAAGCACCAAGTTTTGTGACCAATTCTTAGAGAGTTTTTACTAGCACGATATCTTCTTGGTTAAAATATTTTCATTTTTACTTCCTATTTCTTAAATAAAAATATTTTCATTTTTACTTTCTACCTTCTTAAACAAAGGACACGCAATTCTACTTAAATTTTTATAAAAGGTCTAGCATGGTTTAATAATCACAAAAATTCTGTAGTGCTTTTGTGTGCTTTTATTTTATTAAGAAATGTTGGGAATTTTTTACAAATATGCGGTTGTAATAATATTTCATAGTTTACTTATTATTATACCTAAAAATTCTCATACTTAGAAATGCGATATTTATGAATTTGAAGTCGGGTGTAAGACAATCAATGGGGTTGAATTGCCCCCAACAAGGACAATCTTATCATGGATAAGTTTGGATGAAATATAAAATATAACTGAAAGAAAATTTAAAAGAAAATGTTAAGGAAAATATTACGATATTTTTCATACTATTTTCCTTAAATATTATTAAGGAAGGTGGAATGGGATAAGTCATATCCCATTATTATGAATGACCAATGGGGTGAAAGGCACTTAGATAGCTGTCAGAGCGCATCAAGCAAGCGACTTATGGATGTCGGACACACCCTCCACCTCGATCACCATAGCCATCGACCTTACAAGATCAAACTACATGGACCAAGTCACCTCGGAAGATGTAGAAACAATCATACCTAAACGTGTTAGTGGAACACGTGGGCGATCATGGAGTCCCTTAACACGATTGCTCGCTACCCACTATCCCACCATGAAGAACGTCACATTTGGCACTATGAACCAATTGTAATTAGCCATGTGACATCGATAAATTAGAATAAATTGATAGGCCTATAACGAGTTTAGAAAGAGATTTTTCTTAGGTGCAATCAAAGAAGGAAATGTAAATTCTTTAGGAAGTCTCAAACTTTTTATTCTGTGGTCTTTTTAGTAGGCGGCCGGGTGTGAGGACCCTACTCCCACACTTCTCTCGACTACTTCAGAGACAATCATTATTCTCCTTCGGAGTAGTCCGATGGGTGAGATCACCCCTTCCAGTTCTAAGCCGTCAATGAACTAAAGACTATTAATGTTGGGCAAATCTTTGAAAGATCGTGAAGTCCATCGGCATCGACTAGACTCCTTGCGGCAGCTTGATGTGGCTTTAAGGGAAAAAAAATGCCACCTTGCTGCAGCACGAGCGCGACGCCCTGCATACAATAACTTCGTTGAACCCTGAAGCCTTAGCAAATCGGTATCCACAGATGAACTTATATAACCCGGGAAAATTTTAATTTTTACGAAGGAAATGTAAAAATAATAAAATTATCATAATGGTTCGAAGAAGCTAGAAAATTCTCTAGATCTCGAATGACAAGTGAATTTGATGTTGGATTAGTCTCCACGAGAAATCTTATAAAATTTTCGTTGAATTAGAAACCGATCGGATTTTACGCGATTTTTAGATATAAGCATCTAGTGACCTCCCGAGGGCCGAGATTGTGCAGTCTCGAGGTTAGAAAATAACTCAAGTTAAGTTCAAACACAAAATGTCGAACTTGAGCAGAGACCGAAAATAAATTGTTTGAGTAGGAGCGGTCAGAGCAGGATCACGTTACACTTGGCGCCATGAGGGCCACACATTTAATTTAAGTTAGAACAAAAGGGAGAAAAGCGTTTTGGGGTTGGAGCAGAGCATAGATAGTGAGAAGAGAGATGAGAGAGGCTCCACCTTCTCTTTCGATCCACGGAGGCGGTTGATCGTTTTAGACGGGCCCGGGTTTAAAGTCGGAATTGCTCGACTAGAAGTACCGTGGATCACAGAAAATCGAGTTTACTTAAGGTTCCCTTGAGAAGGTTTGAAGTCGAAGCTTCGGGTTCGAGAGGGTGTTAATGAGACTTCCTCGGGTCGTTGCTCACATTTCAAGAGGTAGGGAACCTTCCTACTCGGGTTTATTTTCCATTTAGGAGTCGTTTTGGTCTTGGTTGAACCACAGAGTGATTGGATGTGCTCTCGAGCACGAGAAGAAAAATAAAAAACAAAGCCGATTTTTTCTTTTTGTTGTTCTAGTCTGCGTGGAAGCGCGTACATGTGAGGCCTCTGACTTTGGGCTGGCCATAACTCTCATCGAAACTGGACCCGGCGTTGTGTTGACAGTTCAGTGTAGAATCATTTTCTATGGTTGAAGCTGAATTTGTTTCATGTAAAAATGTGATGAGGCTCTTGGCCTCTATTGCTCACAAGTCTTTCTGATGTTGCTGATTTTCTTCATGGCTTTTAACATAAAACTCTTTTGTTAGGATTCCAAATTTGGTCTTCTTGGAGTCTAGGGAAAGCCCTTTGAGTCTAGAATCTATACATATGGCTTAATACAATTTGGCTTTCTCATATTGTGTCGAAAAATGACAAAATATAGTAACTCTGGCTGCTTCTAGTCTTTATAATGTTCTTGATTTTGTTGTATTGAACACACAAGCTTGCGTAACTCTTCGTTAGGACTCAAAATTTGGTGTTCTTGGATTCTATGGAAATCTTCTTGAGTCTAGAATCTGAACATATACCTGTGAATGGAATTTGGTGCTCACCTATTTTTTGAAAATTTGATTGTAGCACCAAGTGTGCAAATTGCTTGGTTGTGATGATATGCGCGGTCTAATACATTGATATTGGTATATGTTGTTTGGTAATTATATGCATGTTGATATAATTATCCATGAGGCCACAAGGGAAATGCATGAGTTTGTGTAAGTTGGGGCCATTGCATGCAGCTTGGATTGTAGGCTAGTTGTGGATATGGTATCACAATTAGACCTAGAGGATAGTAACTCATTACTCGATTGGTGATGACTTGTAGTTGTCGATATATTTGTGTTAAGTATGTTGGCATAGATTGTATGATTAAATTGGAATTTATGTGTTCGATTGATGTAAATGTCAATTGATGCATGGGTTAATAAACATAGTAGGCATATATGCATATAGCACTCATTATATATGCAGCATGGTAGCATACTGACATGCACCCCAAGACATTTTCTTCATTAAGTTTAAGCTTTGATTTAATATGAATATGACATTGGCATTTACAAAGTATTTAGCCATAAATTTGTTATCCAAGAGTGTGTTGAATCAATTTTCATTTTCTGATGAAAAGTAGAGGTGCAATTCTAAAATTAAGTTGTTTGAAAGAGAATGGCACATTAAAATATGAAAATGGAGAGATAATCTGTTGAGTGAATTTTCAATGCCGGTTTTGGAGGTATTTTTTCTGTGTTGGAACTGTGAAAGAATAAACATAGGATTTTTTTTTTTTTTTTTGTCTATGTTTGGTTTTTGGATAATTTGAGAGAAAAATGTGAGGGGAAGAAAATAGGAAGAAAAAGTAAACAAAAAATTAAAAGTTGAGAAAATAAAAATATATATAGATTCATAGTTAATATTATTTTTGTGGTTCTTCCAACTCTGTTTCACTTTTTTCTCTGTGTAAAAAGATTAAATAATTTTTAAAATATATAGATTCCTAACTAATTTTAATCATATTTGATTATCTCTTGTATTTTTCATAATGAAACTAAACGTGAGAAAACAATTTTTTTTAATATTTTTTTTCTTTCTTTAGTACTTTTTAGGAACCAAATATGTCCTTTAATTAAATTTTGACGTTGGACATTGCTGTTCTTTTTTATTTGCAATAGAAAGATTAACTTCTGTGACTAAGTTTGTATGTAGCCTAATAAAGCATTGAGAGAACTCATAGTGGAAAAGGATTTGCAGGACATTCGAAGACTTCATTGAATTTGGGAGATTCCTTGGCAGAAAATGTAATATATATATTGGGATGTAATTTTTTGAAAAATATATGGCGCTTCTTCATAAATATATTTAATAGGAACATCATGTTCATGTTTGTTGGACAAAACACCACTACAAGAAAATTGAAGAATAAAGGCTGGGAAATTTAGAGACGAAAATTCTTAGTCTCTGTTGAAAGGCAGAAAAGCCGTTTAAGATCTCTAGTAAGAGGCAGGAAAAAACGTTTCAAAGTCTCTATTGCAAAACGAAGAAGAAATCTTCAATTAATGGGCCTTTGGAAACATTTGGTCTCACAGGTGTGTGATATGTTCCCTCTAGAATTTTATGGGTAGAAATAAGAGGCACATGTCTTTTAAAATGTATAAAATGAGCAGATCCTTTTGAATCTGCCTGTGTTTGAGAACTGGAAAGACAGTTTGGATCCAGGAAGTAGGGCTTGGAAAAGACCTAAGTGCCTAGAAAGATAACTACTCCATTTGGAGGCCCAGAATGAGAGATGAATGGAGGCAGGAACAAAATGCAGTCTCTTTGTGACAAATTAATCGAAAGTACCGCTAATAAGTAAATAAGATACCGACCAGACAAAAACGGCGTGACATTGTTAACAAATAATACTGTGAAACATTGACAATAACTGTCATTGGAAAAAATTTTGGGGTAAAAGTTAATCTTTGTGCTTGTGAAACGCTTATGTCATGCAGGAAGCCTATCAATGTCCATACAACCAAACAGTTGCATTCAAGAAGTGAATTATAATAGTTGTGTTAAAATTGGTCAATTCATAAGCGCTCTGTGGAAAAACATTCAGTGTGTAGCCGGGATTGGCAGAAATATAGAGACAGAGCACACCTGAGATTGGAGCGGCGCCACAAGTCCACTCTTTCGAGGCTGTGGGTTTGATCTCAAGAACAAATTTTTATTGATCTCATCAATAAATTTTTTGAATAATAGAAAGCCATCAAAATCACATTAAAAAAACGACATATTATGTAATTCTCATTACACATAGGGACCGAATACTGCCATCTCTAAATAGAGAGACGGAATATTTTTAGTCTCTCATTTGGTGAAACTGGCCTAAGATCTCTAAAATGAAAACAGAATTTTTTAGATCTCTAAATAGAGACCAGGAATCCTTTCCGTCTCTATTTTTTGGGATATTTTCCCCCTACTCAATTCTTTCCTTCTGTCTTGCATTTTTCCCCTTTCTCCTTCCCCTCCCCTCGCCCAGTGGAACTGTAGCCCCTCTCCCAGCCCAGTAGTCCAGATGGGATATTCCTCCCATGCCACCTTCTCCCCATTGGCCCCCTTCCCTTTTCTTCCCAGGCCAGTCTTCCTCTCTTCACACACCGTGGCTTGGTGTGAGACCTGCGATCCAACGGGCGGTAGCGACTAAACTTTTTAGTCTGGAAGGAAAATGTGGGTTGATTTAATTTTGAAAAATGCGTCTCGGCAGAACAGTTTTTCTTTAGATGCTCCCTTACTTTTTTGTTGTTATTACGCAAGGGGAAAATAGTAGAAGAGCAAAGCTGATGACTCAGGTATGGAAGCGATTCTTAAACTAGATTTACGGGTCAGGGGTCGGACTACCTATTGGGAAGGTGCCACCGTATGAGGTAGCACCCCTCTAGGCAGACTGGTCTCTACTAGTGAATTGGGTATGTAAGGGCATATGGGTCACGGTCAGATTGATCTCTGAAATTGACTCTTGCTTAGAATCGGACCCGACCCTAATTGGTATCTAGCATGCTTAAAACACTTTCTGACGAAAGAGCGAGAATAGCGTGTACTGGTCCACGGCCATCGCTACATCAAAGGTTAATGACAAACATAGCAAGCATGCATACCACGAAACCACAAGCATCTATGTGAAATTCATTATGACATTAAAGCACATACACGGTCCTGTAATATTACGTAAGAGGTCGATCGAAACGAATGCATCACCGTCTTCGAATCAAACGCCGTATGCGCATATGAATACAAATACCAGCGACTAAGCATGTACGAGGTCCCTAGCCATGTATAGCAGGGGAATAGATAGAGCGAATAATACATCATACATCATGCATTTAAAAACCAAATATTGGATCCTATACGAAAGGAAGCGGATTTGAAAGGAGGTAAGTGGTTTTGCGCACACATTCACAAAATCCACGAAACTAAACCATACATGCCAATCCCATTGCCCACTCTCACTTTGTTCAAATAAGCCCGAACTCGAGACCCCAAAAGCGACCTATAGGTTTCTGAAGAGATGGCTAAGAACCTTATGTGATAGATTAGGATTGAAACAGCCATAAAATAGAGTGCCCATGAGGTGTCTTACCTTAGGTTGAATGTTGTTCTCAACTAGATCCAGCAGTTGAGAAAAATTCTGAAACCTTGTTAGAAAATTCTCACAAGTCTAGAATCCAACAAAGCAAAGGAATGCGGTCAGATTCCCTGTGACCGAGGAACTAACCCCGAAGCAAGAAAAGTATCAGCCCATCATTCCCGACAAGCCGGGCTAATGAAGCGGATGGTTCCGGTTTCCCTAACCAGTCCAGACGGTTGAAAAGATTTCAAAAATTTCAGAACCATCCTTACAAAGTCAGAGGAATCTAGCACGACTCAGCGATAATCAATTCTGGCTCGGATGAGTGAGAACCCGACAAACCCGACGAACCACGCAAGCACGCTCGCAAACCTAACCTAAATGAACGGCGATCTGGTTTCCAACCATTCCATATCATTGAGGAGAGGCTCTCAAAATTTTCCAGAACTTTTATAAAAAGAGTTAGAAATCTAACAAAAAAGCGATCGATTCTCGGCTCGGATGATGAGAACCAACAGGCTCCAACCAAACCTAATAAGCGCCTCACGCAAACTAACCTAAAAATGAACCGACTAAATCTTGTTTTCAAACCAGTCCAAATCATTGAGAGAGACTCTCAAAATTTTCCAGAACTTTTATAAAAGAGTCATAAATCTAAAAAAACAAACGGTGATCGATTCTCAGCTCGGATGAGTGAGAACCAGCAAAATCAACCAAACCATGGCTTGCCTTTCTGTGAGCCTAACCTAAATGAACCGGCTAATCTTGTTTTGACCAGTCCAAATCGTTGAGAGAGGCTCTCAAAATTTTCAAAAACTTTTTATAAAAGAGTCAGAAATCTAACAAAACAAGCGGTGATGGATTCTCAGCTCGGGATGGTGAGAACGGCCCAACCGAGCAAAGCTACATAAGCGCCTTTCCTGTGAGCCTAACCTAAATGAACCGAGCTAATCTTGTTTTCAAACCAGTCCAAATCGTTGAGAGAGGCTCTCAAAATTTTCCAGAACTTTTATAAAGAGTTAGAAATCTAAAAAACAAACGGTGTTAAGTTCTCGAGCTCGGATGAGTGAGAACCAACCAAGCTCCAACCAAACTCATAAGCCCACATAACTCACCAAACCTAACCTAAATGAGCAGACTAATCTTGTTTTCAAACCAGTCCAAATCGTTGAGAGAGGCTCCTCAAAATTTTCAGAACTTTATAAGAGTTATAAATCTAACAAAACAAGCGTTGATGGATTCTCAGCTCGGATGAGTGAAGACAGTAAAACTCCAACCAAACTATGCAAGCGCCTTTCCTATGAAACCTAACACAAATGAGCAGAAGCGTCACGGTTTTCAAGCCGGTCAAATAGATTGAGAGAGACTCTCAAAATTTTCGAACTTTTATAAAAGAGTTAGAAATCCTAGCAAAGCAAACGGTGATCGATTCTCAGCTCGGATGAGTGAGAACCGACCAAAATAAACCAAACTACCCAAGCGCCCGTGACGTTGAGCCGACATTCAGCGTATGAGTGTGAAAACCGACTCAAATGGTTGAGGAGAAACCTCAGGCTTGATTAGAATATCTCTTCAAGAATAGAGTGGAGCCAGGGTCTATTTCTTACCTCTTCCACAAAGCCTTGAAGAGCAAACTAAGCATCGACGGGAATCATTAAGCGTGCTTTGAACAGGAAAAGTATCTCGCGAAAGATCCCTTCGCTTTGATCTTTTTCTCCTTTTATCACTCATTCCCGCCCTCAGCCTCTGAGCCTACCTGGTTTTCACCTTCAGCTTTGGAAAGAGCTGTCCGGTCTCGGAAATAGCTTCCCTTAACTCTTCTCCTCATTTCCATGCAAGTTGAATATCTTAAGTTTTGACTTGCTTCACCCTCAAAAATATTCATGGATTCATGGTGGGCTGCATGTAACAAACCAAGGCCCCAAAATGGACCACGTACTTCCCAGGTCGAGATGGAGCTTATGGGCCCGAACCAAATAGGTTTGAGCAAAATCTAAAAAACAGTATTTACACCAGCTGCTTGACTAGGTTGGAGCAGTACGACCAGTCCATCGGTTGAAAATTATGAAATTTTGATATAATGTTTCCTGAAGAATAAGAGACCAACAAAAAAAGCGATTGCACCATTCAAGTCGGATGAGGAGATGTGATCGAAACAAGGAGGAGTGCTCACCAAAATCACCTAAAAAAACAGTGTTGTATACGTATTGCCCTGATGAACCAGTCAAACCGATTAGTCAAACGGTTGACAAAAATTATGAAATTTTAACAAAAACCTCCTTGGCAAATAAGGAATCCAACAAAACAAACAGTGAACAATTCTGAGTTCGGATAAGGGAGATATGATCGAAACAAGGTCAAGTGCTCCGAATTTGACATACTCTAATAAACTTTGATTGAACTAAAACCTCGAGGGGGCCCCACTTGCTTCCTATATACGATCGCAATAACCAAAAAAATAAGCCATGATGACACTCTAAAGTGAACTACATACACACTCGGCGGACCACTGCAAGCCCACGAGGCTCGAGGAGACGGACTAAAGCCTAAAGGGCCACCCAATGGTGTTATATGAGAACGATGGGTGAGTGTGACACCCATAGGATAAATGCAAGTGTTGAGGGGCAAAATTGAGGGTCTACAGCCGGTGCTCCCCTTCCTCCCCGCCGACACACGTCAGGCTTCTCCTCGCCCACGCCCGACCCGGCCGCCGCTGCTCCCCTTCCTCCCCTTGTGCTAGTCGCGCCGCCTGGCTCCACCACCACTCACCCGCCGATCGTAGTCCACGTCTCCCCATCACCTAGCGCCACCAAAGGTAAGCATCGCCTCTCTTTCTCTGTTTTTAGTCAAATTTCTTGATTTTGGTGGCTTGAGATTTTTTCGAATTTGTTTGTATGATTTTTTTGGATTTTGTTGAATATCAAGTTTAGCAACTAACCATGTTAGAAGAATATGTAGATCGTAATCAACTGATCATGTATGCTAAAGGGTTAACAATGACAGTATGGAGGGACCTGCATTGGGCAGCTCATTGCAAATGCATACAATTGAGGGATGAGTCCATGGGCAAATATTCGACCTTGCTCTGCTATGCTCTCCGATTGGCCTATTAATTTAAGGAATTGACCTGAAAATGCGTATAGAAGGTGATAAGAGCTGCTGCTCCCAAGTGCAATACGATTTCCCTTTGGCAAATTATCCCCATTGCCCCATATTTCTTTGCTCCATATGCTTGCCCCTGCTTTGTTGCCAGCACACCATCCCATTGTTTTATTTTCATCACAAAAAAAAAAAAATTGCCCTTTGCTTTGTAGAAGTCCACAGGTCATGTTGTGGAGTTGATTGGTTGATATTTTAAAAGTGTTAAGATTGCTAATGTTTGTGAGGGGATAGGGACTAGTATAGGGGGGAACTTCTGTCGGATTTTTACAAAATGTTATGATTTTAATTTAGGAAATGAATCATTATGTAAAACTAATTAGGGATTAAAGCGGAAATAGTAGGCTAGAAATTTGAGTTGATAAAATACAATAATTGACACGTGATGGTGCTAACCGACCTTATGATTTTGCTAGCGGTTTAATATTAATGAGTATATGAGCAGTTGGATGTATAGAAGATTGCGCCGGATAAGGTATATTAATTTAGAATTTGCTTGAAGGAGTTCGTGCTTTATAAAATCACATAGCTCATTTGCATACATGGGTACGTTTGAAAATTGGATGTCCATGCGAAGTGAGAACACGAGATGTTATGCGCAGCCGGAGGAGGTGCATCTCCATATACTAAAAAATGGTTGTGCGATTATTTTGAATGGCCAAGGCATGGAGAGCCATTAATTAGTATCGTCCCCAGAAGCGTGGAAGTTGGAGCAGATTGTTGTTGGATCGATGTTCTAGAAATTAGTATTGTATGATGACAATGTTTGTGATCTGAGAGAATCCATATGTGCAAATGGTTTTGGCGGTCAGTTCAATTCGATGATTGGCGGTCTGCGAAGGAACCCGACTGGGTGCCCGGTAATTTTTAGGTTACTTAGTGCGGTGACTAGGAATTGTGCTGGATCAATTATTATGACACAATTGGGATGGAGTTGCTTTCGAACTTTAAATATTAAATCGAAGGTCATATTTACGTCGAAGTTTGAACAAAATCCTGTGGTGATACCCATTGACTTCCTTACCCGCGGACACATCAATATGGTTGGCAGTTTTATGAAATGAAGAGATTACTCGAGGTCTTAGTTTGCTTGATTGAAAAAATTCATTGTTATCATAGGATGTATGATTTTTAAGGGGGATGGCGTGGAGTTAATGAGTTACCAGATTTTGCGATCAATCGAAATTCAACGACCCGATTCTAATGAGGCAGTAGTGACATGGAAGCGGATGTATTGACACCTATTACTCTAAGACTTGAGGTTGTATTAAGGTCGAGGATGTGGCGGCATCTCACATAAGGTGGCATAATGAACATGAGCAGAGATAGATGGAGTAATGAACCATCCATCGGATGTCGTTGCATGGAAACATTTTGACGACATTCACCCAGATTTTGCCAGACGGTAAATGTGAAATTTGGGTTTTAAGCATAGATGGATTTTGACCTTTTAGGCGTCGAGGCGACAATACTCATCGCCCGATCATCTTAATTAGTATAATTTGCCCCACGGATATTGCATGAAAAGGAAACACATGTTCTTGGCGATGGTGTCTTAAGTCTAGAATCAACAAAGGGATTAATGTTTTCTTGACCATTAATATCGAATTGCCGATATGGGAGAATCGGTGTGCTCACATATGATGTGTCCACACGAAACGAAATTTTCATGATGAGGCGGCTTGATGTGGTGATGGCGATTTTCACGCATGCTATCTTTGTCGGGTTGAACGCGGCTAGGAAGTGACTTGCCGCTGCGTGGAAATGATTAGTGCATTTTTATCTACGCTAATGGATGTGAAATATCGTGGTTTTGATAATCACGAAAAATTTCACCCTTCGAATCACCCATATGACGTAATAAGCAAATTTCTTAAGAATAAAGTTGTCCTTGCCCTCCTCGCGTAATAGATCTAGTGAGGATATTTTGCAGAGATTGAGGTGGGGTTGATGAAAGTAACATAAGTTGGCGAAGAAGTCGATAGTATCATTTCAAAAATTTTGGGTGGCCAACGTAGTATTTTAGGATTTCTGCTTAGTGATTGGAAGAACCAAATATAATAGACATAATTTGGACGTGATGCTCATAGAAAGGTTTTTCGACAATATTTTCAATACGATACCTGAATATTGAAGGAGGCTAAGACAATGCAAAATCACGGCGATTGCAATTATGCGTAAAGAAGCGAGTTGGATAGGGATTCTTGCAGCGTAAATATAAAGCTGTTATACTTTGGATAAAGAACAAAAAGAAGTGTTATGTGATTGGTTGAAAATATAAAATTCGGGATGGATATGTGTCAAACTTAGCGAGGTGTGTTGATATGAGAAAAATTCAAATTCGAATGACCATGATTACCACGTTTTCATGTAAAGGCGATCTTGGGGTTGCTTTTAGTGGTGTTGCCCCTTCTAAAGTTTGGGAAAGCGATAGCAGGAGTTAAGCTTATTTTCAAAACTTGACTTCCTACGAGATAACAATAGCTGATATGGAAGGAAAAACTAGAGAGGGAGAAAATTTCGGTAATCATTTGCAAATTGGAGAATATTTCACAGAGGCTTTTGACATTATGGAACATTCTGGGTACATTTAACTTTATGAGGCCAAGCGAGGACCAGTTCGGTATAGATGGATGTATCCGTTGAGAAGGTAAATGCCAATTCTTGAAATATATATATATATATATATATAGAGAAGAGAGAGAGAGAGAGAGAGAGAGATTTTCACAATTTGTTGGGCGATGTTAACGTGATTATGAAATTTCATGTGATATCTGTATCATTTGAAAAAAAATGTCAAAAATAAAGCTCGAGTTGAAGGTTCTATATGCAATGCGTACTTGGTTGAAGAAGCAAGTACATTTTGTTCTCATTATTTTGAGTCGCATGTTATCACGCGAAGCCGAAAAATTCCTCGTAATGATGATGGTGGCGAACTAAGTGCCAATGAAGGAAATTTAAGGATATTCACATATCCAGGTCGATCACATGGACGTGCAACTATAAAGATAACTACAGTTATGAACTGAATCTACGCACATGATTATATTACTAAAGTGTGAAGAAATTCAACCATTTGTGCGATGGCGTAATTTATCGTTTGAAGTTGCTAATTTGTTTATTGCAACTAAAATGGATATGTAATTGCTACTGTGGTTGGATGAAGTTTATATGAGGAATTGATTCACGGGCTTATATACATATAGCATAAAATGATATCAATAAAGTCGAAAAACACTTCCACTTCATGGTTGAACATATGTAAGTTCGATTGCAAATTCTGACACGTACCATATAATTTTTATGTAAATGGATTAAATAGCAATTAACATTTTTCGTTATGCGGGCGTCTGAAATCGATTGAAAATAATTTCATATCAGAAGCGTTGCTAAAGGACCTTTGCGTCTTTGTTAATCTTACGGAGTTTATTTTATCAATGACTTCAAATATCATACACAATTGCATGGTAACAATAGGGCAGCTCTAAGCAGTGAGTTTGCATTAAGGGTAGATGATGGATTATTATGGTAAAATTAAATCTTGGAAATTGAATACCTTGCTTTGCCCGATAAAACATTGTGTGCTATTTAAGTGCAGTGGTTTGATCGACACGATGTAGGGCTCAGAAGTCGTGCCCTCTGACTTGAGTCGAAATCAATCGAAAGGAGAAGACTTGCTAATTTTGAACCTTTTGTATTTGTATGCAAGCAACTCAGTGTATTACCTTCCTTTTCCTAATATAGAGCAGAGATAAAATGGATTGGTTGGCGGTTGTAAGGTAAAACCAGGCGTATTTGAAATGAAATATGAAAACAAAATAAGCGAGTGAAAGCGAGGCCTTTCAGGAAGAGGAGGTGGAGGGTCATGAAATAAATGAAAACTTGCCATACAGGGATAATGAACCTTTGAATAGTATGAATGATAGATTGTTCGACATTGGATCGGCGAGGAATCAAATCTACATCTCGGAATTGAAGCGGGTGATTCTAATTACTCGGAAAATGAAAGAAAATTGTGATAATAATGCGATGATAAGCGAATAATTGTTTGCCCACGTGAAATTAGCAGCATAATTCTAATATCATTAGTTATTTATGTTTCAATTAACTTATATAATTTAGAAATTTGCATTATTGTGGCGAGATAATCATGTATATGTAATAATTGTCACAATTATGATTGTTAATATTTTCGGGACAAAACATGAATAATAGGAGGTGGAGCGGGATCGATGCAACCTCAGGGTGGGATGTCTTTCGTCTATATCGAGGCGGGCCGGTCAAAGGGGATGGATCATCTCTGCATCGGCCACCTCCCAGTATGAGCATGCATCTTCATCGGCCCAGTTTATCCATGCCCGCCATCCTCGATTTTAACGGCGTCTAGAGCGCCCTGATTCCCGGAGAATCAGTGCGAGACCATCGGCGTCGCTGATACTATTGAAGGTCCATTGCCTGATTCGGTTGGCGTTGACGGGCGGATATATATTGTCATTGCCGGAAAACAATGAGTTATAAATTTTTTTAACATACTCTGTCATAGGTGTATCCATCGCCTGAATTACATTTCGTTCTCATCGGTTATCCCCTACAGTGCGTGCTCACGCCTGATAGTGGTACATTCCCGAGGAGAGATTAGAATTTAATGGATATTTGTGGAAAAATATCTCGGGGAACAAGATGTTCTACTTTAGAGTTCGGAATTAAAATAACTTATTTAAAATATTTTGACTTTTTGTATGTTAATTCTTATATAATCTAAATTATATAGTAATATTGGGAATATATATCTTATGTTCATCCGTTTGTTCGTTAAAATCCTTGAAATCTTTTATTGGAATTCTTCCATCGATGCGCCTCGTCTCGGCGTTTGGGAGGGCGAGCCGTGTTCGTTACAAGGATTTTCTTAATAAGTACGCAAAGGTGAGCGACCCGAGGTATATAAGTGAAGACATTTAGGCGAACTAGATGCGTCTTGGTCATCATCGGCCAGTTACCATCGGCCGTCGAATTCCACTAATAGGAAGGGAGGACCCGGAAAGGGGTTGGTGTTTCCATACACGGTGGAAGACATTGTCCCATCGAGCTTATCTTGTGGAACACCGTAAGTTCCTCACATATCTATCTTCTTAAATGATCTTATTTAGTCCGTATTGCATTAACACATTGCGCATGAACAATTTATTCACGGAATAGTTGCAACTCTTGATAAAAATCATAACGTTTGATTGAATGAAGGAGGATGAGCAATAAATTACGAAGGAGTTTGATATGGATTTTTATGGGTGATAATATAAATGTAAATGTATTTTCTTGATGTTTGAGCGGGAGGTTTGTTAAATATATAGAGGAAATTACTGCCAGAAATTTTTTAAATTGGACAAGCGGTAGTGTTGGGACTCATAATCATAGTTTGATTGAATGAAGGAGGGGATGAACAATAAATTGTGAAAGGAGTTTGATAGTTTTTATGGGTGATAATATAAATGTAAATATGTATTTTCTTGATGTTTGAACAAGATGTTTGTTAAATATATAGGGAAATTCTGCAGAATTTTTTTAAATTATGGACAGAAAGCATTGGAGTGTTGGGACTCATAATCATAACGTTTGATTGAATGAAGGAGGATGGAAGCGATAAATTGTGAAAGGAGTTTGATATGGATTTTATGGGTGATATAAATGTAAATGTATTTTCTTGATGTTTGAGGAGGTTTGTTAAATATGGAAATTAAATTTTTTTAAATTATGAATATTTGTTAGTGTTGGGACTCATGTTCTATTACGTTGGCGTTAAAATAACAATACATATCTACATGTATTCTTGTTATTAGGAGTCTTCTATGGGTCGATCACCTTATCCTCATGAGTTGTTTTTACACACTCATACACGGAATCATGACGGTGTGACATTCGTTAGCGATCGTGCTAGACAAATTCATGTACGCTAATTTCAAAACTTAATATTAATTTCTTTTAACCTCTTAGTTTCATTTATGGCCCCACACATAACATTCGAGTTAATTTTTTATTACCGGAGCGTAGTAGAGAGTCTTGGTCGTGAGATGAGCAGCGATAATGTTGATCATGCCGCGTATATTATGAAATTTGGTAGGCGGTAGGGATCGCGAGTGGGCCAGTCTTTGGTTTGGGCTCCTACGCGAATGTTTGTTATTCGCATGCATCCTCCTCCTCCTCGGCTACGGCTAGTAGGCTTGTGGAAACTACCAATGAGGTCATTGAGCTATGCGGTACGGTCGGCGTACTAATGGACCGTATCGATAGGCTGGAGAACCTCATTAGCCGTAGATTACCTCTTGACATAACCTTAGTCATTGATCGTCCGCATTCTCCTCCATCTTAGTTATTATTTTTTAGAATTATTATCTTTTTTTGTAATCTCACTACACTTTTTATATATTAATACATTTATATAATACAATATTTTCGTATTTATTTATTGTTTATTTATTTTTTCATTATATAAAATTAAGAATAATTTAAATTTAATATTATTTATTTTAATATATTAAAAAATTCAATAAATTAGAGACGAAAATTCATTATATAAAATTAAGGAAAATTTAAATTTAATATTATTTATTTTAATATATTAAAAAATTCAATAAAAATAGAGGCGAATAATTCATTCGAGTCTGTTATTTTAGCGGCGAGATTGATGTCCCAGTCTCTATTTACAGAAACGAGAATAATTCATTCGAGTCTCTGTTTTCCAAGACGGAAAGGGACATTGATTACTGCAAAAATAGAGACGAGGCTTCAGCATTTCAGTCTCACATTTCTAAAACTGAACTCAAGATTACTGTCTCTATTTCTAGAGACGAGAGCTTCGATTAGTCTCTAAAAATAGGAAACGAGAATGGTGTCAGTCTTTTAAAAATAGAGACGGAACATTTTGGTCTCTAATTTTTAGAGACCGAGGAAATAGAGACGGAAAATTTCCGTCTTTATTTTCAATTAGAGACGGAATTCCGTCTTTATTTTCAATTAGAGACGGAATTCCGTCTCTATTTTCCGTCTCTATTCTTCAATTTTCTTGTAGTGCACTTATCCATGATATATTCAATAAGAGACAAGGTTCATATTTTTGGACAAACATTTGTATTGAAAAGTTGTAATGTATATGGTTAACATATCTCTTTAACATTCCAATTGCATACTTTTTGATGATGCTTTTTAAATAGGACTGGTCACGGAGCATGTTGGGGGCGTTAGTGGGACTGGCGGTAGCGGGCTAGTCTGCAAGCTTGGATCGTCGGGCTAAGGTGGGAGCTATTTGTTGCGCTAGTGCAACGAGCCTTACGGATCGTTAGGCACGGTAGGATTGTTGTTCTGTTGATGCAGGCTTACGGATCGTCGGGCGAGATAAGATTGTTGTGCGTCTTTGGTGCCGGGCTGCAGATGTGGCACTCCTCTACAAAAAGAATAAGAAAGAAGAAGGGCCGGCGAGGGCTTCGCCCGTGGTCGCTCCAATGCCTAAGTCAGTTCCTCGCTGAGAGGAAAGATAGAATGCTTAGAGGGCAAATGTTTTTGCGTACCTTTTACCGATGGGATGACCTGGTATTTATAGTGTAGTATATTATTCCCAATTTGAGGGTAATAAGGATTCTTTCCCATTGGGTGGGATATTTCCTGCTTTTATCTGATTTTAATAAGGGACATTGGAGTAGTTTATTATGAATCATCCTCCTTCCTTATTGGTGAGATCTGGTATGATTTGCAAGATAAACTGTTTATCGTGAATTATCCTGCTTTCCTTGCTAATGAGATTTAGTTGGAGATTTATAGGATAAGATGTTATTGGGGATTATCCTATTTCCTTTATCAAACAGTCTGATTTGCTAGATGCAGGCCCTTTAAATTATCCATGATCGGCCTTTGGTAAGTGGTGAGCCTTCGTTTTGAAATTTAGAAGCCGGGCCACAGGTGCTTCATCTTGTGCGGGCTTCTTCTTTGGGCTTGGCGGGAGTGGGCTGCGAGGCCATTTTAAACCACATCGGTTGCCCCCGAAGCCCTTGTATGCGGTGTGCTTGGGCGAGTGCATGCGTTCTCTCGCATCGGGTGTAATTGCCACATGTCTGCTCTGTGTTGGGTTAGTTAGGGCTTTGTCGCCACCTTATGTCTTGTGGTAATGATGACTTTTCGGTTTTCGCGCTCATTTCTCCCACTTCTTTCAATCTCCTTCTACTTCTTCTACAGACGTTCTCTGACCGTTCGCCTTGTGTACCCCTGATCCTGAAGCTCTTTGTTCTTTAGCGAGTCAGGATTTCCCTTTTCCTTAGTGTTTGAATCTTCTGTGCAGAGTCCTTTTTTGATAGCTTTTTCCTTAATGAATACTCATTTTTTATTTTACTTCTTTCGCCTCTATTTGTGCTCTTCGCGCTGTTCTGTTTGATCTGAATCGACTTCTTGGCTGCATAGTTTGAATTGAGCGTCTGAGTTGAGCGATTGAGCTCTTCATAGCGAGCTGCGAGGCTTAAGTGGTATTGAGGCCTTCCCGAAATTTGAATAGTCAGAGCTAATCGACTCTTAGGCTACGCCTTTGAGTAGAGTGGTCGAGCTCGTCCAAGCCCGGTATTAGGCTCCGGTATTGGGTATTATGGGTTTGTGAAAGAAGTCTGAGGTGATCTGACTCTTAAGTACATGGCTGGCGGAGTAGTCGAGCTCGTGCGTGAATTCTTGGGCTCCGTGAGGCCTCGTGGGTTGAATATGCTTTGGTGATCGACTCTTAAGTACGCATGGCTGGCGGAGTGGTCGACTCGTGTGGTGCGTTGGGCTCAGGCGGAGCCTTGTGGGCTCTGAATAACTGGTGATCGACTCTGGGCATATGCTTTGGCGAGTGAATCCGTCGTCAATGAAATTTCTTTGGGCTCGGTGGCCCGAGGGCGCGCGTGGTGCGAATAACTGGTGATCAGACTCTTGGGCTGCATGCTTTGACGGAAATAATCGAGCTTATTGGTGAATTCTTTGGAGCTCACAAGTGAGACCTTGTGAATTTGAATAACAAAACGATCGACTCTTAGGTTGTATGACTGAGTAGAGTAATTGACTCGTCAAAGCCCGAGCTCTTGGGCTCGGTATTTGAGCCTTGTGGGTTAATTGCTGGCCCGATCGACTCTTGGTGCATGGCTGAGTAGAGTGGTCGAGCTCGTCAATGGCTGGCTGAGCTCACGGGCGCGAGGGCCTGTAAATTTGGGTCTTTGGTGATCGACTCTTAGGGTATGGCTGACGAGATGTCGGCTCGTCAATGAGGCTCTTGGGCTCCGGCGGCGAGGCCTTGTGGAAATTTGAATAACAGCGTCGACTCTTAGAATTGCGTCTTTGGCGAGTAGTCAGGCTTCGTGTTGAGCTTCTTGAGCTCAGAACACTTGAGGCCTTGTGGCCCCAGCACAGGCTGAATTGACTCTTAGGTTACCTTTGGCGAGGAGTAATCGTTTCGTCAGCCCAGTGTTTCCGGCGCCCAGGCCTTATGGTGAATAACTGGTGAAGGAAATGACTCTTAATTTGCATAGTGTCTCTGAGTAGTTGAAAC
This sequence comes from Tetrastigma voinierianum, assembly GCA_016808115.1. Classification (NCBI taxonomy): domain Eukaryota; kingdom Viridiplantae; phylum Streptophyta; class Magnoliopsida; order Vitales; family Vitaceae; genus Tetrastigma; species Tetrastigma voinierianum. Next base: position 64,244 of record JAEQBH010005357.1, read on the forward strand.
TCTTGAAACTAAGCGGGTGCGTCACGTGGATTTAACCTTCCCAATCTCTTGGAAGATGCGGCGTCTTTTAATGCTTGTTCATGGAGAATTGGAAGCGATTTTGTAGCGATTTACGGTGTAACCTTCTTATAAATGGCGACTCGGATTGCTATGGAACCCACGTCTTTGGAAGTGCGCTTCCTTCCATGTGTGTAACTCAAATCTGCGCGAAATGAAGCGTCGAGAAGCGATCATGCTGCAGGGATGCGCGGCGAGGATTACGGTTCGGTTTTGTTAGGCCTTAACTGTGGGAGTTGTGTTTTTCCCTAGTCTCCCCTTTATGGGAGTTATGTTATTCCCTAGCTCTGTGCTAGGGAATGCGTCCGGAGAGGGCGGTACATTTCTTGTGCCGCTTTCTCCATTTTATATTCTTCTTTCTCTTCCTTTCCTTTCTTCTCTTTCTCACTCTCTTTCTTCTTTTCTTCCACATCTCATTCTCCTTTTTTCCTTTCCTTTCGCACAAAATCTTTCCATCCCTTTTCTCTTCTTCTCCTCCTTTCCATCTCGTTTTCCTTTCCTCTTTCTTCCTTGCGAGGTTTTTTTGAGGAAGCGCTTGTCTTGTGTACTTTCGAGTGTAATGGATGACACTGCGGTTAGTAATTAGATGTAACGATTGGAATAAGAGAGACTTTTCCTTTTGATCATGAACTTTTACGATACATTTGTATGTAATTTTTTAACATTCTATGCGAGCTGTTTTGGGCGATCTAATAAAATAACTTGATAAGCGTTTGAATCGTCATCGAATTGATAATGCTTCATTCAAGATTACAAGCAGGGTCTCTTGATAAAACGCTTAGGTGTTCCATTCGAAGCATGATGTAGAATTTTTCCCTCCTCGTTTGGAGCTTGTAATTGCGATACGATGACGGGGATATGATGTGAGGGCTTCCAGGTTGGGGCTAGTTTTCGAGCTTTGGATTCTTCCTTCTTGGCGGGGCTGTGAGACTAGGTCACGTCATGTATAACTCCTAGGTTTGACTTTTTGGTTGTAATACCTCGCCAGATCTCTTCCTTTATTAATCTTCCATGCGCCTTGGGGACCTACTCCGTCTTTCATCAGAGGTCCAAATTTGGCGGAGAGCCTGCGTCATTGTGTTCCACTTGTTGCCCGGCTCGATCCTTAGGGACTTTAGCCCGGACCTCGACGGAGACTCTCATGAGTTCAAAGGCTTAGAGGCGACGGGGTTTCTTGGGTTCTTGACTTTGCGTGATCTTTGTGGTGTAACATGAGGAGGTATTCTACCCGTTTGCCTTTAAGATCTCCCGATTTGGTCTTGATGCGGCCTTGGGTTACGATGGTGACTTCTTCGACCATTAGATTGCGGATGTCTGTGGAGACAGTAATTCTTAATTGAGCTTCGTACAAAATCCACCCCGAACTTGGTTGTCAAATTGCTTTGGATTGTCGATCTGGGCTCTTGGGATGCAAGCGCATAATATGGCTCGCGCCGCAAAATTCACGTATCTTTTGTTACGTGATTGGCGAGTTCGGCCTCGGCCCGCACTTGGTGAAGTAATCTCGCAGCGATGATGGTGCGTGGCCGCCCGATAAGGCGGAGGTCCCGGCGTGTCGAGCCACGGCTGGAAGGATCGAGCATGATTGATGTCGAGGGCTCGTATAGGTGAAAGATCTTGGCGCGTGCTCTGGAAGATCTTGCATCTCATTCGTCGTCAGCGCGTCCACGGTATTGTGGGCGTGTATCACGCCTTAAGACCTTGCTGCTAATGCTGGCACCGATGTGATTTGCGCCACACCTTCATACTTCACCAACCGCGTAGTCGACGTCTTTTCACGCGATGCATTTAAGGATGGGTGTGAAGAAACCTCGCTGTAAAGCTTCCCTCGTGATTAGTGAATCACGTGGAGCCCTAGTCTAATTTTAGATGCCTCTTTTGGGTCGTCGGGTAGACGTCCGGGTCTGATATGTAATCGAAATGGGGTCCATCAACTCGGCTCGGACCCCGATTGGGGCAGCACCGCGTAACGAGAGATCTATAGAAGGCTCTGCAAGGTATTCGACAGGCGTTGACCTGCTGAGGTCTTCCTGTGAGGCTATCGCTAGTTTCGCCAAGGCATCGGCTCGGGAGTTCTCTGTTATGGGGATATGTCTGACCTGGACCAGCATGAACTTTTTCATTAAATCCAGTACCCTTTTGAGGTATAGGATCATTCTTTCACTTTTGGCCTCGTAGGTATCTTCTATTTGTCTTACTACCAGCTGGGAGTCGCTGTAGACCTCAAGCTAGTCTATTTCTAGTGAATGGGCGGCGAGGTTGAGGCCTGTTATGACGACCTCATACTCGGCCTCGTTGTTGGAGGTTTGGAATCCGAATCTGAGCGCGTACTCAATATCTATTCCTTGCAGGAGGTCGAGTTAAAGCCGACAAACTTCCTTGTGCGTTTGTGGCCCCATCTACAAAGAGTTTCCAGATGGGGAGGTCAGTCGGCATTTGAGCTTTCTCGGCAAGCTTTGCTGAGGTAAATTCCATGACGATGTCTGCTAAGACCTGCCCTTTTATTGCAGTTTTCGGCTTATATCTGATGTCGAACTAGCTTAGCTCTATGGCCCACTTCATCAGCCTTCTTGAGGTCTCTGGCTTATGTAACACTTGCTTCATCGGATATTCTGTTGGAACTTCTATGTTATGAGCCTGAAAGTAAGGGCAAAGCTTCAGCGTGATTGCAATGCGAGGTGTTTTCCATCCTTGGATACCTCCTCAGCTCCTCTCGAGCTCGGTTGCAATAGTAAGGCGGGTCTTTCGGTCTTTGTCACGACGAGGGCGTGACGTCGAAAAGTCTAAGCGACTAAGTATAGAGTGAGAAGCTCCACCGGTGGGGCTTACGGGGAATGGGGGAGCTGAATGTCTTCTGCTAGGTACTTCTTCGCACTTTGTGGCATCCCACGTTGAAGGCCTTCTTTAAAACTTGGAAGAAAGAGTGACATTTATCACTAATACGGATACGGTCGGCAAAGCAACGATCAGCTACGTCGATTTGGACTCCTTTATTCTTGATGGCGATGGCATGTCGAGCACAACCTTTATTTTGTCTGGATTTGCCTCAATTCCTCGGTTGTTGACTATGAAACCTAGGAATTTTCTGGTTGATACTCCGAAGGCACACTTGGCTGGATTCAGTTTCATGTTGTACTCTCTCAGGATCTGGAATGCCTCGGACAAATGAGCTATGTGGAGTTAGGCAATGATGGACTTTATCAGCATATCGTCTATGTATACTTCCATGGTCGTTCCTATTTGCTTCTAGAACATCCTGTTGTAGAGACATCGATAAGTAACTCTACGTTCTTGAACCCAGGCATCTACGATAGCAATAGGTTCCCTACCACACAGTGACTGACGAGGTCTTTTCAGTCATCTAGATCCATGCGATGCGATTGTGGCCGGAGAAAGCATCCGTAAAGTGAGGAGTTCATGGTAGACCCGGTGGCATCAACGATGAAGTAGTGCGAAAGAAGCTGTCTTTTGGGCATGCTCTATTGACGTCAGTGAAGTCGATGTAGAGTTGCCACTTGTCGTTCACTTTTTTGACAAGTACGACGTTGGCCAACCATTCGGGATATTCCACCTCTCTGATTACTCCTGCTTGGAGAAGTTTGCCGACCTCCTCGTTGATCGCTTTTTGCCTTTTTGGCTTGAAGCTCCTCCTCTTTTGTTTGACTAGCTTGAAGGATGGGCTAACGTTGACACATGGTGGTCTTGTGGGGTTAATTCCTCCCCATGTTTGCACCTTCCAGCGAGCGTCTTTGTTACGTCTCAAAAAAATGGGTGAGAGGGCTTTTGAGGTCCTCCGCTATCTTGGAGCCGATGTAGGCGAGGTGTTCAGGGTCATCATCCAACGGTACAGGTTCTAGCTCTTCTGAGGGCTCAGGTCGCGTGAGCACCTCGTCGGGCATGTCGAGCTCATCCAGGTGTATGTTATCGACCGTTTTTTGCTTCATTGATGTTGAGTAGCATTCCCTGGCCACACGTTGGTCTCCTCGAACCATTCTACTCAAGCGCCATTTAGGAAACTTGATCGTCATGTGGTAAGCGGAGGAATGGATTTTGTCGCGATGAGGAAGTCACGCACAACAACATATTATAGGCGGATCGTGACAAAGGAATCTCACTTGTCGTCGTTGCCTAGCATGGGGATCTCCCGAGGTGAGCAGTTGTATTGTGACGAGGGTAATACTTTTTCTGCGGAGAATCCTCGCGAATGGAGTCTTGTAGTTTCAGTCTCTCCCTTTCGATAACCATCTTATCGAGTAGAAGCGAAGATGATGTCAATTTGAACTCCGGTTGTCGACTAGGACCCGATGGTCGTTTTGTTGGCCACCAGTTGCTCGGAATTACCAAAGGGTCGATCATGGGTGCTGGAATCCCTCGAGGTGTTCACGAGTCGGAGAATGTTATGAATGTGTCGGTAGAAGCGATTTGGACATAGCTTATACTTCCACTACCTCTCTGACGATCTTGCCTGGAGATGGGCCTTCGGGCTAGCCCCAGAATTCCCTCCTCTGCCAATCTCCAGAGATCACATGGATTCCCAAAGTGTTGGTGCTAAGTTGTTGTCTGTCGAGGTGGTGGCGGGTGTTTCTTGAGCTGAGCACGGTTAACGATTACGAGGGTGTTCTCGAGGGGCTATGAGCGTCGGAGATAAATACGCCGTATTAAGTGCTATCTCCTTCTGAGTTGTATCTGATCATACGTGCGGTGCGTAGTCACATGGAACTTCATGATACTGGTGTTGTCTTATGTCGGGGGTCGACTTCATTTGAGTTAGCCACCTTAAGGCATTCGTTTCGCGCCGCGAGGACTTGTGATGCGAGGCTGTTAAGGGGTGGTAGTCAGTGTGAATGCGTTGTCGTCTTAAGTTGAGGTGGGCGGGAGACGATCTCTACAAGGCTTCACGCCTTTTCGGGGCCGTTCTCCATCTTTCTTTGGAGACCTCTCCGGACACTTTGTCTTTTGGACTCAGTCCTCGTAGCTTGTACGTCAGCTTTTTTTTTCTTTATGGGTGGAGGGCTCGCGTGGATATGAGGGCTTCTTCGCCGTTAATGTACTTCTTCGCTTTAGCGAGCACCTCGGCCATGCTTGCTTGGGATTCTTAGAGATGGAAAACATCAGTCTTTACGACTACACCCAACCCCGGCAATGAATGGTGATGTGACTTCGTCGGGTATATCTACCTTGGAGGCTACGTGTTGAACCTTTGAACATAGGACCTCAGACTCTCCTGCGAGCTCTGCTTGACAGTCAAAAGATGGTAACTTGGCTTTCTATACGTCCTAACCCCAATGAAGTGAGAGACGAACGCAATGGATAACTCTCTGAATGAGGAGATTGAAGAAGGTAGAAGCTGTTAAACCCGGAGTAAAGGAGTGGGCCTTTGTGTGATAATGGCTACGCATCGCCACGAGGTCTTGATACCCACATGTAGCTCCATTTAGTTTTTGTAAGTGTTGAGATGATCAAGGCGGATCTGCGATACCATCGAATGCTTCGCTTGTGGCATCTGAATTTTCTTCAGAAGAGAAGTGAAGCACCTCGGTAGTGAACGGTGACTCGGTCTGTTAATACGAGGTGTCCATAGTGTCGGAGCGCGTCCTCTGCTGCGACCTCCTTCATGGCTGAGCTCTTGCTGGAGGCTCTTGAACCTCTGCTCCCATGATTGCTCTCCTGCTCCTTGCTAAGGGTGACGTAGTTCTTCGTTCCCGACATGCCCCCCGAGTGTTGCTTCATTGCCCTCTTCTCCAGGGGCTATGTGTGGTCCCATGCCCTTGGCCCAGGCGGACTGCGCAGTTTGGGCTCCTCGAGAGTCTTGAGAATGTTGCCCTTCTCTTGAGGGTGAGTTATGACCTTCACGAGTTTGTCGGCGCCTCGTGGGCGTTGCATGCGTGGTGGTGCAACTCCCGTCGGGCGTTGGTTGGTGAGGCGGAGAAGCGCCTCCGCCCCTCTTCCATGTTGGCTTGCATTGCTTCTGTCTCGTCGGAAGTCGACTATCACATAGCACAGCGGGTCTGCATCCTTGGTGGTTGATTGTCTGCTTGTATTCCGGGTGTCCATCGATGGCGAATCGATCTTTATTTGTAAAGAACTATCGTTCCATGACGGCGCCAAACTAATGATGCTTTCAGCCGGTGAGGTGGGAAGTGTTGGGGTGGATTGGTAGGAGCCGGGTAGTGTGATGCAGTGTGACTTCACGGATCATCGGGCTGAGTGGGAGGCTAACTATTCTTGAGTCTCTTGACACGGATCGTCGGGCTGAGGTAGGATTGCTATTGCTGGTATGCGGGCTTAGGATCATCGGGCTGAGATGGGATTGTTGTCGGCAGTGCGCGGAGCTCACAGATGTGGCGCTCCTTTGCAAAAGAATAAGAGAAGGGCCGGCGGGGCTTCGCGTCGCCGCTCAGATGCACAGTCGGTTCCTGGATTGAGAGGAAAGGTGAAGCTACTTAGAGAATGAATGTTTTGTCTTCACCCAGATGGGATGGCACAGTATTTATAATGTATATTATTCCCAATTTGAGGGTAATAAGGATTCTTTCCCATTGGGTGGGATATTTCCTGCTTTTATCGGATTTTAATAAGGGACATTGGAGTAGTTTATTGTAAATCATCCTCCTTCCTTATTGGTGAGATCTGGTATGATTTGCAAAATAAACTGTTTATCGTGAATTATCCTGCTTTCCTTGCTAATGAGATTTAGTTTGAGATTTAGTTAGATTTATAGGATAAGATGTTATTGGGGATTATCCTATTTCCTTTATCGACGAGATACAGTCTGATTTGCTAGATGCGGGCCCTTCAAATTATCCATGATCGACCTTTGAGGCGAGTGGACTGGGCCTTCGTTTTGGGGGTGAAAGCCGAGGCACGAGTTAACCGTATGTGCGACTAACTGCTTTGGAAGAGCTTGGCGAGTGGGCATTCGAACCCATTTTTTAAACCCTATCACTTTTTTTAAGATTTTCGACCATCATTTCTTTAAATGCGCACATTGTTACCATGTTTCTAACAAAAATATTAAAGCTAATGCAGTAATGTTTGCATCAAAATTTAGTAAACAATTAAAAGAATGCATCAACCCCCAACTTAAAAAATGCGTCCAAACCATCGTCCATTGATTTAATAAATGTGTCCAAATTGCCACCCGAACGCGTCTTGCGGACGCATTGTGCGTCCGGTTAATCTTCCGACTTGGAATGGTAGATGACAACTTTCAGACGAACGAATTTTAGTGCATCCGTCTACGCGTCCATTGTACTGTCCGATGAACATCACAAAAACATCAGTTCAAACGAACGCATTTCAATGCATCCTTTCCATCGTTCGAACGCAGATGTGTATATGACCTCAGTCAGACTCATTCAGCGATCCGATTATTCGTCCCATTTATCAATATAACTATACATGCCGTAGTAATGCTTGAAATTGTCTTCAAATTATCATATATACAAACATTCAAAAGCACCGACCATACAACAAATAAGAAAGTTTGTAAATGTATTACAACTTCCAAATTACAATTAGGTACAGTAATGTTGTTGGCGATCAAAGAGCGAAACATTTAAGCAATGCACATGCAATATCTCGCGTGTCTTCATGATTGTCTTCATGTCCATATTTGGGAGGGAACTTAGACGATGTTGTACCTACTTTCGTTCTCTTCCATCTCAATCGATAAAGCACCCAAGTTTGTATTACTTCATTGCGAGTCTTGTAAGTTTTGCAGCCATAACCTTTGTTATAGAAAGCACCAATTTCTTGACATTCAAACCAAAATACCTGACTCCCATTTTTACCAACAAAGACAATGTAATAGGTTGACATCTTCTTTCCTGAAATGAGAAGTAATCATGGTTAGTCATATATTATTACTCCGAGAATAAGCAACAAAAAATGATAATGGATTTGAAACTATGTATGTTATGGTAGTAGATTCAGCATATTATGATAGTAGATATAGTATGTTATGGTAATAGTTTAGGTAACCATGCATTATGTGCTTCAAATTGTAAATCTATTGAATACAATACTACCTTAACTTTGATTAATCAACTAAATAATGGACTAAAGCTACTTGGAGTCCTTAATTGTAGTTTGTTTATAAGTTTTTTGCTATTGTGGTCTTGCAATTATGGTAGTAGATTCGGTCATAGTTGTAGAAAGGCAAGGCATCCCAGCATGGCCTTGAAGCCCAGGCGCGAGGCGCACTTAAGACAGCTTTTTTTATGTAAGTACACCTCATTATATATATATATATATATATATATATATATATATATACTATATATAATATATATATATATATATAATCAAATTTAACAATCATTTATCATCTAAAATCTCAATCCATTCAATAAAAACACATAAACAATACCTATAAGCATAAAATAAAGCATCATTATATTCATAACAAATCTAAATCCAAACTCCAAAGTTTCTAAAACATCCATAGAAATTGTCAATAAAACATGTCAACATGTGAAACACATATCCATGTCCAAAATTCGCAAAACCTCGAGCACATTAAGATAACTAATTTGTTCTCGACAAGCAGATCTCATTCGTCACTCCCACATCCACATATTGATCATCATCATAATTGTAGCCTTCCTCGTCCTTCTCATTTCCGAAATAATCCATTTCTTCATCTTCATCTATTAATGAAAGATAAAGCATAGGTCTAGAGCTTGAAGCATTGTCATTCCCCCTTGATGTTGGCAACATGCTTGAGATTGCTCTAGTATCAAATCTAGGCTCCTCAAATTCACTTGCTCTAGCAACATCACCCCATGTCAAGTAATCATCATCAAACACTAAATCATCTTGTGCATCTACATGGTCATGAGAATCTTCATCATTCATTCTTCCTATCAACCACTTATTGCTCTCATCAATTTCTTTCAACATTATTAGGTCAATGGTATCACATTTGTTCTATCTTTTCTTCAAGGCTCGATGATACTTGATGTACACCAAATCATTCAAACGTTGGTGCTCTAATATATTCTTTCTCTTAGTATGGATCTACAAAATTTAGAAGCGGATAATATATTACTTATATTTAATATTTTAAACTTTAAATATTTTAAACTTTTTAAAGCACATAATATTACTTATGTTTTCAAAGATACTCCAATTCCTTTCACAACCTAGTGCACTACATGTTAGGACTACGGACCTTCACGACAAACTTTTTACCTTCCATTTCTTGTTGACATGACCCGTAGGTCCTTTAGGTTAATACTCAAATTTGGAGCTAAAGCTCGAATAAAATCGATAATTAGGTTGTAATATAGATATAAAATGATTTAGTAATGAAAGTTGAAACAATTCACCTATTTTCTAGTATCTAAAATCAATATAATAAATTAGATAAACAAATTTTAAGTAACTAACCCGGTGCTTTAGTCTTCCTTTTCCTAATATCTGAATCCATTCCAAATACTCCTTCAGTCTTTATACATAAACTCAATTTGTCCAGAACTTTCTCTCATGTATCAACGTCCTTTATCAGCCTTTCGATGCATTTATATACTTGTCTCATAATGGTTTCATCATGCCCCAACTCTATTTTATCATAAAAAAAACTTCACATTGAAAGTCTTTGTTTACGTCTGGCGTGTGAATCTCCCACCTCCTATTAATGATTTCGAATATCTCCTTGTACTTCTCTTCATTACCAAGAAAACTTTTCACAATAATTTCCTTAGTTGTAGTCATGGCTTCATAAATGTATCCCATGGGAGCTTTTTTTCACCATCAACCAAGCAAGAAACGAAACCAGAGGACTTGAAATCTTTAAGCAATATGATAGTATTCGAACAAGGCATTAGGACTTTGTGTTTATTCTTCCCATCTGCTCCTTTGCCCATTTACTTTATGTTCAATCTACACTTGTGAATATCTTCCTCGAATTATTTTTTTACTCATGTGGCGAGCGATGTAATGGTAGTGGCAAAGCCCAGGTGTCTTAGTAGGCCTAAGCAATTCCTTTTGTCCAATAAAATACCTCATCATGCTGAGTAGCCCTGAACGGTTATAAATGTAGTTATTTAGTGATATGGCTCTACCCAAAGTCATCTTGATGTTTGGTAGCTTTCCAATGTCTTCCAATATCAAATCAATGCAATGTATTGTACATGGTGTCCAATACAAATTAGGCTTTTTTTTTGCAACATCCTCCCTTCATCATATTATATAATAAATAAAATACATCATTCAAAATTGAAATTAATAAAATTTTAATTATTCAATTCAAAGTAGTATTTATTACGTCATCATTATAAGCTTGAGTGACTATATGATAACTTAAGCTACATTTTCTTTGACTTGGTCACTTGTTTTCAATTAGTTCAAGTAATCTTCTCCCATCTTAATCTTTGAAGAAGCGTCAATGGATTCCATGAACATGATTCCCTTAGAACAATTCACTAAAAAGTTCACCAAAGTTCCTTCTTTCCTATCGGTCCATCCATCGAGCATAATGGGCATCCATTCTTTTTAGTTTCCATTCATGATCCCTTCATGGAGATCTTTTGTAGAGATCGACTCTTTCTTAAGGTGTGTAACCCTTACCTCGTAAATACTTGGTCATTTATATCCCACCATATTGACCAGCCAGCTCAATCATGGGTTGGAAACTTGGATACGTGATTGCATTAGATGGAATGACAACTTCATATATCCACCTTGCAATAAGAGTGCAAGCTCTTTCCTTTGCTTCCTTCTTGTAGGCTTTATTGATAGTAGTTTGAGACATTTTCCCACTCCTTCTATTTTGAACTACCGCTTCTGCATTAGGGGTGAAAAGATGAACCATTAGGCCTTTTTCGCGTCTTTTCTACCCACTTCTACCCCTATTACTTCCTCCATCTCTTATATAACATGAACCATGCATTTCACGTTTGCATTTCTATGTCCGCTAACAAGGTGTTGTTTGTGCACATAGATAAATTCCTTTAGTTACCTTATCACAAAATATACAAATAATTGTATTCAAATCTTTTCGATAGGTGTCGGGCATATTTCCATCCCAGTCTTTATTTCACTTCCATAAGTAAGAGTCGACTTGAGTCTCAATTTCATTGGAATCCATTCTTACTTCTTCAACTTCGAAAACTAGAGTTCTCGACCCAACTGACGTCATTTTGGGTCTTGAGGCATTTTTAAATACGGTGGACATCCCCAGCTTGACATCTTTTACTAGGTTCAAGATCCCCCAACGATAAGTTTTTGGACTTAAGTTTCATAAATCACTTATCCAAATATAAGACCAAATGAAGTCATGTTAGGTCCTATAGAAACAAAACAATATCGTTTTAGTCTTTGTTGTAGAAAAGAAGAATAAGAACTTACCTACTCAAAGTGCACCTTTGGAGAGCTTTGTGCATCAAGCAAAAGTCTTGGCGCTGGCGCCTTCATTGTCTTGCATGAGGGCATCGTCCCGACTCGGACCGAGGCCCCCGGCACCATCGCGTGTGCTGCTCTAGGCCACCTTAGGCACACTTTTAACATTGCAGTTTGGTATATTATGGTAGTAGATTTGGTAATGTGTTAGTAGTTTAGCTAAGCTATGTATTATGTGCTTCAAATTGTAAATCTATTGAATGATATACTAACTTAACTTTGATTAAACAACTAAATAATGGATTAAACCTACTTGGAGTCCTTAATTGTAGTTGGTTTAGAAGTTTTCTCTTTGGTAGTAGATGTAGCAATTATGGTAGTCGATTCAATATATTTTGGTAGTAGTTTAGCTGAACTATGTATTATGTGCTTCAAATTGTAAAACTATTGAATGATATACTAACTTAATTTTGATTAACCAACTAAATAAAGGATTATATCTACTTGGAGTCTTTAATTGTAGTTGGTTTAGAAGTTTTCACTATGGTAGTAGATGTAGTAGCTATGGTGATAGATCATTATGGTAATAGTTTTAGTATGTTATGGTAGTTGTTTAGGTAAATTATGTATTATGTGCTTCAAACTGTATATCTATTGAATGATATACTTACTTAACTTTGGATTAATGACCAAATAATGGATTAAACCTTCCCACCAAAAAGGATTAAACCTTCCCTCCAAAAAAAGGATTAAACCTACTAACATGCCTCATTTGTAGTTAGGTTCATTTGTTGTTGGGTTAGAAGTTTTCATTTTGGTAGTAGATGTAGCAATTGTGGTAGTAGATTCAATATATTCTAGTAGTAGCTTCATTATATTATGGCAGCAGTTTAGGTTAGCTATATGTTATGATATGTAAATGAGTTTTGTATTGAATGCATTTCCTATCTTATATGAATATCGCATAACAATGGAATTACAACTACTGGTGGCCATATATGTACTAGTTTTCATAATTTACTATATGGTTGTATATGTATTATGTTATGGTAATATGTTTATTATATTACGGTGGAAGATTTGTTTGATATGGTAGTAAATACAATTTGGTACCAATTTGAAACTTCCATAACTCTAAAATGAGTATCTAACTTAAATGCTTTTAATAGTCATGTGATAAAAATTTTCTCATTTTTGAAGAACAAACACAATGGAAAATGCAACTTATGAATTAAATATTCATCATTGACATTATGGAACAGCTTAGGAACAACAAAACAAACATCATAATGAAACAAATCAAATCAAAGCAAATAGAGGAGGATAAATAAGAACCACTTACCAACAAATAAATAGATGGGCAGATATGATCAAATATGAAAAAAATAAAGAGAACCAAAAATTGTACCTTGCAATGAAGAAGGAAGAAACTGACTAAGGGAGAGAGAACATAGGGTTGAGTGGGACAGGGAGGAGGACAATGGCAAGTGACATGGGTGCTTCTCTCCTCTCTACCAATCCCTCCGTCAAGGTCAAGTTCAAAGAAGAAAGGGAAGAGTGAAGGGATGGGTTAAATGAGGGGTATTTTAGGGTTTATTGTTGTAAGCTTTAACTTTTTAATCAAAAAGAAATTACTTTTTCATGGGATGTACTGAACACCCTAAAAGCATTTCTTTGTCACTTTAGTTCAATATAATTTCTATGAGTGTATAGAAACCTACTTTTCCCTTTAATCAAACCACCCAAACAAAAACACATAAATACCTCTTATATATATACACTTTATAGTACAACAACGAATTGCAAAGTAAATAGATGTTAAAGGAAAAAAAAAAAAGTTTAGAGTTGGTCATTTAACATGGTATCAGAGTCTAGTTTAGCAAAATGTCTTAGATTCGAGCAATCTCCTTGCCAAAGTCCATGGAGAACTTTGTTAGGTTTATTTTACTCTTCACGTGTAGGTATAAGGTTGTACCTGAGGAAGGGTGTTAAAGGCATGTATTAAATATTAAAAGCTAAATCACTCTGAGCTTAAGGCTTTTAGGATAAAAAGTCACCAGGTTTGAGTCGCTGTCTACAAATTTATTACGTTGTTGATTTGAAGTTCAGATTATTTAATTTGTTTGACTTTTAGGAGTGCGGTATGGGGTCTTTCGATGAGAAAAGATGTTAAAAGAATAATATTAAATGATAAGCAAAGAGAAATTATTCTGTAAGCCTTCTTCTCTCTGCCTTTTGTCTCCTTGTGTAGTGTATTCTTTCATTCTGCAATGGGGTGTATAGAGAAAAAAGGGGGGTGTTAATAGAATTGCTCTAAACAAAACCCTGATATTAATCATATTTTCCATCAAATATGAGCGAGGCGTCGTCAACTATCCTCCTCCGCCACCTGCTGGTCATCCTCAGCCGGTCATCGGTATTCC
>JAEQBH010005358.1:0-292482 GCA_016808115.1 Tetrastigma voinierianum
TCGAAAATGATATATATATATATATATATATTAAATTAAAATCAAATCAAATGAAATAAAAATCTTAAATGAAATTTTCTAAAATAAAATTTTTGTTATTGATTTTTGATTGATATATTTGAATTATTGGCTTGCGATTTCCTATGAATGCAAGGACATGGAATATGAAATATTTTCTCGTATAAGGATGAGTGGTTCCTGAGGGGCTTGTTTACGCCTCGAGATACGCATCGATATTAACCATTTGATATGTATGGCAATACGGAGAGGACGTAGAGGTCATTCCACGAGGTAATCGGTCGCCCCACCAATATTTGACCGGGCCAGGCCAAGGAGGCAAAGAGGCATCGCGGTCAGCCGCTATCGCACGTGCCAGCAAACAGCCGTGGAGGTCTCGAGTAACCCCGCAGGTTTAGTGGCACATCATCCTCCGACATTCACAAAGAGAACTGATGGTATGCACCATCGTTCACGAGATCGAGGAAGGTGTTGTGAGGCCACGGAGATTACCTCGATATGACCAGATTAGACTACCAAGGCTCCACGAGGTGTGCATGTGGCCTAAGTATGGTGGAATCATGTAGACCTCTCAGAGACCCCAGAAGGAATGACTGGGCAGTTCTGTAGTCGCTCATGGTAAGTATTCTGATATCGCGAGGCATAAGGCTCGTGAGTTCCTGTGAAATGGGCTGTGGACGATGGATCGTGATGGATTGTGCTGACTACCTGAGCTAGCCCGCTTACTTGATATCATACGCTACCGATACGGCTAAAGTCAGCAGGTTCGAGATCAATAAGTCATCATTCGGGCAGGATCAGACTTCACCTATCGGGATACGGACTCCATGGCTGGACAACCCTCACCATGTGAGAGAGAGATCGAGGATGCTCTGAGCACTGGGATGCGTGTTAGTTGTATGGAGGATCCACCTTCTTCTGTTCGCGAAGAGGCGTAAGACTCTACTACACGCAGTTTCGTGACCGTGGCCAAAGATCGGCGCTAATGATGCAGCGTATGATATGTTATTTCTGTCGATAGCTTGGGCATATGAGACGAGATTGCCCTAGGAGGCAGAGGTCTCATGGTACTATAGGCTGAGCATACAGAGCAGCCGGATATGTAGGGTACATTTCTACTCTTGCACTTGTTAAATAGAGTGGCGTTTAAATTAGATGCATCATACTCATTCATTGTTGCATCTTGTGTGATGGATTTGGGCTTAGAGGTTGAGGCCTTTAGAGAAACCAGATGTGGATGTCTCCATGGGAGGTGTGGTGAGAGTCATCGATAGCTCGATCAGGAGTTAGAGATCTCTAAGACTTCGCCATGTACCCCCGGGGGATCGCGACGAAGTCGAAAGTGTGGGTGCACCCGACACATCGCGCCGAGCCCAGTGGTAATTTGTGATGTGGGCATTCACCACTCTCGTTAGCGGGTCAGTTGTCTCGACTACGTCCAATGAAGACTCCGCGTTCGAATCGTGAAATGAAGAGAAATTAATGTGTCATAAAGCAAGAAGGGGGTCGCACCCCTTGTGGAAGGTCCTCATGTGGGGCGGAAGAGACCCGTGGTAGTATCCGGAAGGTTCTGTGGGTGAAGGAGAATCTCATGGGTGGTATCCAAAGGTCCTGTGGTTGTGTAAGAGACCCTGAGAGCTATCCCGAATTTTTGTGGGTGTAAGAGACCTGTGGAGAACCAAATTTTAGTGTGTGGGTGTGGCAGACCCGTGGAGAAAATCCAAATCTCTCGTGGGTGTAAGACCAGAGATATCCCAAATTTCCAGGTGGGTGTAAGAGACCCAGGAGTTACTATCCGACTGTGGTGGGTGGTGACCCTGGGAGCTGTCCCACTTCGTGGTGGGTGTAAGAGGATCCGGTGGGAGATATCCCAAATTTCAGGTGGGTGTAAGAGACCTGTGAGCTATCCTCGACTTCGTGGGTATAAGCCCAAATTTCTGCAGAGGTTTAAGAGACCTGTGAGCTATCCCGACCAGGTGGGTGTAAGAGGACCCGGAGATCCCACTGTGTGGGTAAGAGACCTAGTGGAGCTATCCCGACTTCAGCAGGTATGAGGACCCCGTGAGAAAGATCCCAAATTTTTGTGGGTGTAAGAGATCCCAGAGTTATCCAAATTTCTATGTGTAAGAGATCTGTGAGATATCCAAAATTTCAGATATAAGAGTTCAATGTAGGCCGAAAAGTTCAGATGTCGAGAGACAAAAATGACACGAATATGTTATCACGAACACTTAGAGCCTGGCGGATAGAGCTTCCGAGTGACCGAGATGAAAACACACTACATGGTTATCACGTGAGACTTAGAGTTGCAGCGATAGAGCTCTGGAGTGGCTGAGATTGATACCCCTTTGGGAATTACATTTGGGTGCTCGAGCCAAGCAAGGGCCTCGTGATATGGACGCCATTCATGACATGTAGATTAGTTGATGATCCATTGATTGTCGCGATCGTGACCTGGGGAAGGTCAGCGCTCGCACACCGCTGTAATGCGGTTGCCATGTCGGATTATATACAAGCAGCGAGATTACGTCAGCAGCATGTCCCGGATCATAAGGGTAGCTAGGAAAGAAGTACTTCTTGCTCGTGGAATTCGCCTCATACCAATACGTTTTTTCTTATCAAAGAAGATACAGATGGCACCATATGAGCATTGTACTGGGAGTCATAAGATTCATCAAGCAGAAAGGACCGGGTGGAGAGAGCTCCATCACTGAATCCCATTTGATTAGAGACAACTCCCAGAAGGTGAGCTCACACTACATCGTATTCCCACACCTCGAGCCTAAGAGCTAAGTGCAAATGTACAATGTCGAATTCTTAGAGTTCAGGTCAGATCACGCCTTTCTCATGGTGGGTGCTCTGTAGAGGAGCGCGAGGTTCCAGTTTAGGAACCTATCGCGAGGTTGCTGGCCCTCGAGATACTCGAGAGGGTAGGGCACTTGGGAAGGTATACTCGCTGTTTTACCGCCCGCATGTCGAGTGTCCACGTAGGTATTTCACGCCCATGCCCGCAGGTATACCCGCATCCAAATGGCGTAAAGTGACTGGGAGAGATCAGGGCCGACACTGACGTATCCTTATGGTACCGCAGCATTGTGGATAGTCGATCAGGTTTTGGCGACGCAAGACCCGTGAGGCTATAAGGGCACGCGGCAGCCACTTCTCCGGTCGGCGAGCCAACGCGAAATGGAGGACACGACATGGCCACCCATCCCTTCATAGTGGGATGAAGGCAATATGGTTTGGGTCGCTTAATACCTTAATGACCAGTTTACATGCATGGTATACGCACGCTAAGCTACATGTGAGTTGTCAGGATCGTCCAGAAATTTCAGTATTGAAATTCTTTAAGGAGGGGAACGTAAGATTCAGAAAATTCCACTTTTTAAAATGGCAAAATCGTAATTTTGGTCAGAACCCGAAATTTTCTAGATTCCTGATGATGAAACGAACTTCACCGTTGAATTCATGCCTCATGAAATTAGCTACCACGTCGACTTCGGGTCGAGACCCGAGACAATTTAATTTACACGCTTTTTGAGCATCAGTATTCGTGCCATAAACGACATGTGATGACAAAAGTCACCTATAACACGCATCACGTAAGACATGTCGCATGAGTAAAGAGGATGGAAAGTCGAACGTCAGATCGTGCAAGGTCAAAAATAAATAGTGAAAAAAATGGGGACATGGATGTAAATGAGTAAAATTGTTAATGAAAAAGACAAACATGAATAAGTGATCTTCAAACAAAAAGGAGACAAAAAATTCACTGTAAGGTGAGTAGCTAGAAACTGATGCAGAGGCTGGCTGCTTGAGTTTTGGGAGAGAGAGAGAGTGGCTTCTCTCTGTGGATTCCCCGCCGATCGCATCTGGGCTTGGCTACTTCAGCAAGAAGCAAAGTCAGTTTCACGCAACGAGAAATACACGTACCGATTTTGTGGAGTTTCAACAACTCAGAGGTAGAGATCTTTTCCACAGAAAAATATCCTTGTTTAAGAACCATAAATGGTTAGGAACGCTCTGCGCTTGTTTTAGAAACTTGGTCTCAAAAAGCTTTGAGCAGAGTGGAGAAAATTCCTATTTTGTGGTTGTGAGCTTGATGGCAGAGGTTTTACTATTCATGTGAAATAGTAACATGAATATTTTATTGAATTTTTTATGATGTTGGTGATTCAAAATGAATTGCTTGAGTTTTAATTAGCCAGTGAGCTAATTTTTGGTGTTGATGATGTGAATTAAATAACATGATTTGTTTGGATTAATTATGTTAATATATGCATGTGAATATATTAGCATGAATGTGTTAGGTGGCTCATGCATTCCATATGCCTTTGGGGCACCTAGAGAATGTGGAGTGAGTGCATGACTTGAAATTGAAAGTTAAATGAAAATGTTTATGAAGAGGAATTTCGACGGAAGATTTTAGGAGGGTGTGTTGGAGATGGTCTAACAATTACACGTCGGGCCGTGAATTGTTTGGAAGGTTCTCGACACATTCGCGCCGGAGGGTAGTCGATATTTTCAGAGCTTTTTCAAGAACAAAAGCTTTTGTTTTGAAAACTGATTATTTTACTCACATGTTGGTTTAGGCATGTAATGGGGAGTTTGCAGGTGACTCTGACACTGGATCTGGCCATGCAGACATTTAAGTAGGTTCATGTAATTGCTTGAATGTGTTTGTTGCCATGCATGTGCACTTAGCGGAGTAGCCCATGTAGAAATTATCTCTACTAGGCTTTGCCTACCCTGTCGAGGGATCACCATTTCGTACAGGAGCGACGGAAGGCAAAGACTCATTAGAGGTCGTTTTTAAGAAAGTCGTCAGGCTTTGGTAATTATTTGTATACATGTATTAAAAATTCTAAGGTCATTATATGTTGTATTAAGAGCAATGAAACTTGAACCATGATATATATTTGGTCAGATATTTACTTTGTGAAATGGCGTAGGCCCATGCGCCATTATTTTACTCACATATTGACCTCACATGTCATCAGGAACTCACGGACACGTTACATTTCGTAGCTCCTGCATAAAAGCGAGCACTCGTCGATTTTCATGGAATGGTGCCCAAGTTACCCGACATTCACGAGTATCTCCACCGGGCCGGGACGGGTTGTCAACGGACTTCGGGCTGGGGCATCAAGCACCATTTTTACTTATCTTTTACCTTTGTTCCCTTAAATAAATAAAATTAACAAAAAAATTAAAGTAAGAAATAAAGAAAGATGAAAGAAATACTTACAATATTATTTCTTCAAAGTTTCTGTACAAAATTTCTCACTCTTTCTCACTTTCTCACTCTACTTCTCTCTATTGCTCCTATCACTCATAACTATTACTATGCTCTTTACGTATGTACAAGCCTCTCATTATAGACTTTTGACAAGCTAAAGACAAAACTTAAAAGTAAAAAAAATCTACCTAAAACATTAATTGAAGAGACATGTGTCCTCAAAGGACAATTGATATACTATACACTTTTATTATACACATAAATACTTAATAAATGAAAAGTTGAAAAGTCTAATCAACTTTGTACAAGTCGTCTTATCAAGCTCGTCTTCAAAATATTCACACGCTTCCTTTTCCTCGTCGCTTGTAAGATCGTGATAAGGATCGGCTCAAAAGCTTCACGGGTTGTTTTTTGCAAATTTGACTACCGTCACAGATTTGATGTCATCATTATCCTTCCATTGCATTTCCAAGTTGGTATATTTCGCATCTAGACTTTCCTGTAAGTTTGCTATCACGACGTAGTTATTACTTATGTTTAACTACTGTGTTTCATTGGAGCAAAATCTCGTTTCTTTTGAAGTTATAAAATTTTTAGGTTGAAATTTTTCAGAGGTTCGCTCTCCAAATTGACATTGCTCTGGGTTTCTCCTCCAATAAGATAAAAATTTTATTTCGTTTTTCTAAAATCAAAATTTTCAAAATTCAAATCTATTATAATATACGTAAAATTCATTCAATTGTGTCATTTCCCCATTCTGGTTGTTGTTGAGGTATTAAAGGTTCTTTGTTGTGCTTGATATACACATGATGATAAGCAGGGATTATGCTTCCACGCTTTAAAGAAGTAGGAGGTGACTGAAAAATCGGGTTCGTTGACACCTCGCCGACCGCTGAATAGCCGTGATGCGCCTGCAACTCGACATCATTTAACCGGGCAGCAGTCTCCTTAGGCGGGGGAGCTCTACCCAAGGAACAAAACTTGTCCCAACACTATCAATGATACCATTATCAGTGGTCCACATGCGAGTAATAGGTTCACTGCCCCTACATCAATACTCACAAAATACATCAACTATATAGCACAGTTCAAGAGTTAATAAATTACATTTACTAAACATATATCAAAATTTAGAGTTTTAATACATGTTATACAAAACTGAATACTCCAAAGCCACAACCCGGTTTCTTCTAAACGTGGCCTCAGTGAACGCCGCCCTCTTATACACTGCATTTGAAATAGTGATCCCTCGACGGTGAGCAATGGCCGCAGTGATAATTTCCTACATGGGTTACTCCCACCCTAAGTGCACATGTCAAGGCGGCAACCAATCACTGCCAAATGCATGATCCTACTTGAATGTCTACATGCCCAATCCCATGTCTCGAGTCCTCACTGACTCCCTCACACATGCCGAAGCCAAATGTGAGTAAAAATACAGGTTTCAAACAAAACCTTTTTGTTCTCGAAAACTTACTACCGAAGCCAGAATATATTTGACAAGCCTCCGAGGCGAACTGTTGATAACTCAAACAATTCATGGGCCCCTCCGACGTGAATTGTTGACAATCTCCAAACACACCTCCAAAAAATTCCGTCGAAATTCCTTTCACAAACATTTTCCTTTATTTTTCATAATATGCACTCACTCCTACATTTTAGAGGGCTCCCAAAGGTATACGTTAACGCCATGTCAATCTCAACAACCTACTTAATATATAAAACATGTATATATTAACATAATTAATTCACACAATTCATGTTATTAAATTCACATCAATAACACCAAAATTAGCTCACATAGCTACTGAAGAAATACAAGCATTCATTTTGGAATCACTCAACAACACAAAATCACACCAAATCACATGAACAAAGGAAACCCCTGGTTGGCAATCGTTCACGACCACACAAGTAGGAATTTTCCCACCTCGCTCAAATGTTTTGAGACTCGAAATTACCAACCGCCTCGTAATATTCATAATCATTTACACTACTCTTAGCCAAAGAACACAAGTAGAAAGATCCCTACCTTAGAGTTGTCGAACCCATCAGTCTCCATCCACGCAGAGCTCCTCGCGCATAGAATAATCTTTACTCTGGCCCGAGCGAACCGACAAATCGAACTAAGAAATCTAGAGAGAAGTCACTCTCTCTCTCTCTAAAATCTGGAAATCAGCCTACTGCACGTTTTTCTCCTCCATTTGGAGAAGAAGACTATTCATTCTTTGTCTTATACTCATTTAATCTTTTCAATTAATTCCATCCTTGTCCCCTTTAAGTGACTTTTGACATATGGAGTGACCTAAGGCTTCATTCATTCCCATCATCCTCACTAATCATGGTAGGTGACTCTTTGTCACATCACATGTTCTCATGTGTCACCTTACTTCAAGACCCGACACTCGACACTGGCGGCTCTCGAAAAACGTGAAATTCTGATAGTCCCTAATTCGACAAAAATATTCAGATTTTCAGACATTTCCAATGTGAAATTGCTGGCCATCCGAGATCTAGAAAATTTTGGTTTTTGATTCCAAATTACCGCTTTACCCTTTTTTCGTAAAAATTAGAATTGTAAGACTTTGGTGAATTTCCACTTCGAAAATGAAAATCGCATCTAGGCCGTAACCAAATTTATTCTCTAGATCTCTGATGACAAAACCTGATTTCACTGCTGGAATCATCTCGCAAATCTAGCCAAGACGCTGCACTTCATCGAATTCCAAGACACCTGAGTTGACACGCTTCGAGGCATCGCATTTTGGGTGCCGTGAATGATATTCGAAGGCGACAAAAGTCAGATATAACACATACTCACAAAAGCATAAGTGGCATGAGTAGAAAAGATGAAAATGGATGGCAACATAGTGCCGAGTGTCAAACTGGGGAAAGATGACACATGTCATTTTGGAATTGTTTTTATGGAAAAAGACAAACAATGAACAAAGGATCTTCTCCAAAATTGCAAGACAAAAGTGGAAAACGCGCCGGAGGAAGGAATGAACAGCTGGAAACGTCGCTTTCTAGTGTGAGAAGGCAGATCATTCTAAAATACGAGATTCGACCGTTTAAGTCTTAGGGCCAAGAAGGAAAGTCGCTTCTACTCTAGAGGCGCACAGGACACCGGTTGGGAGTTTTCACAAACTCCGTGAGGTAGATTTATCCTACTTGGGTTTTGTATACTTATTTAAGTGTTTTATAAATGTTTCTAAGCAATTGAGGCCTTGAACGGTCGTTGATCTAGCCCCAAAACTCGGGACCGAATTGTTGTATTCTTTTGAAGCCCAAATTGTGCAAATTGCGACCGAGCACTCACTGGCTCGGGCAAATGGATTGTGCTTTATTAGCCAAATATGTGTCAGTTTGCATGAGTAACGAAATGATCGTGAATTAACAAAGGGAACATGGATGCGCCAGATTAGAACTGAGGCAGAGAACAGGCAGCTTTTATGAGTTAATGTGTTTTGTCGAGCACCAAAATCGACCGTTCGTGGGTTGTAAATTGTTCACGTGAGCTAATTTTGTATAATGGAATGTGAAATTGCATAACATGTCGTGCATTTTAAATTATGTGAATATATTCATGATTTTATATTTACATGTGTTATATGAACATTGAATTGGCATCATGCATTCCATAGCGCACTGGGCACCTAGAACAATAGAGTGAGTGGCTGAGGTGATTTCGAGAATGGTTTCTGAGGGTTGACTAAAAAAATAATAATTATCGGAGGGTAGTCCATATAAAATATCAATCGTCGGAGTCGGCCCAATTGATATACATCGGAGGGTTGTCCACAAAGTATAACATCGGAGTCGGTTCACTACTTATATCGGAGGGTTGTCCATAAATAAAAACAAACATCTTTGTTGAAAATAAGGTTTCATACGTGGCTTAGGTACTGTATGAGCCTATGAGGACTCCTGGATATGAGTTGATCATGTAGACATTCAAGCAGGACTGCCACATTTACTTGAATGTATGTTTTCATCGGAGCATCGTGACATGCACTTAGGCGGAGAGTAGCCCAATTAGGTGATTCCACCATCGAAGATTAGCTCACCCCCGCGAGGGATATTATTTTCGTGCATGTGGAGTGTGCACGAGGAGACTCGCCATCATAGAGGCCGCTTTAGAATACAAAGCCGGGTTTGTGGCTTTGGTTTTATTATGTATACAATGATAGAATTGAATTTTATATATGTTTGTATAAGAGTGAATTATCAACTCTTGAACCATGAGATATGTATTTGGTTGGGATATATTGGTCGAAAGGATACTTACGCCCAAGTGGCCATTATTTACTCCCGCCTGACCCTATGTGGTCAAGTGGATGTTGGGGAGGTGTTATGTACTAAGCGGCAGAGTTCTTCGTGACAAATGAGATCACTTCGATTTTTCGTGGAGAGATGTCGAGTCACCCGACATTCACGAAAGTGTTTCCGGTCGACGGTAGTCAACGGACCCCGGATTCGGGGCCGCAAGAATTTTCTGGTTTTATAGGTGGTTTGCTCTTTAAGATATATCTACAAAATTTTCGGTTCTAAAAGATATCTCGATAAATGTTCTTCACTTTTTCAAAGAAAATTCTTAGGGGTACTTGATAAATACTAGTTAAAAATATATCTTTCAAAATCCTCGATCCATCGCTCAGTGGATGAGTTCTAAATATTTTTTATCTAAAATAAAACATATTTATTAAGCTAAATAAACAACGAAAAATAAATCAGATCGTTGGTAAGCTATATATCCCTGCTTTCTTTAATTCCACTAAGGTTCTAAATTGTTCATACAATATACACTGGTTCTTAAACACTTTTTTCATAATATTTATCTAAAAAGAAAGATTCTATTTTATCATAAATATCAGATCCGAACTTGTTTTTAATTACAAATTTTTGAAATTGTTTGGTAAGAAGAGTTGATTTTCTAATCATTAATTAAATCTGGGCTACGATATCGCTCAAAGAAGCCTAATTTTGTTTCTACATCCTTAATATGGTTTTCTTGTTTTTCTTGGTTTTTAAGCATTTGGAATTTTTCAGCTTCTAAAACAACAAACTGGTTTTGTAAATTTTGAAGATATTGGGATAAAGCTGAAATGGTTTTTCTATAAGCATATTCTAAATTTTGGTTTTGAAAGTTTTGGGGTTTGAAAGACCAAAGGTTATCAACAATTACTTTATGTTCTTCGAAAAGGTTTTGAGAATATAAAGACTGAAATTGAAGGTTAGGGTTTAAAACTTCATTTAAACTAACGGTTCCAAATTGAAAGGTTTTTGTTTTTGAATTTATCCTTTGAGCCATGTTCCTGTAAACAAAAAGTTAGTCATAAATAATTAAATCATTTATATAAATCTGTCTACTTAATCTTTACAAAATTTTCCTATCTTTACAAAATTTTCCTATGTTATTATCTAATACTAAAGAATTCTTCTATTTCATCATCTAAGCTATATATACTAGAATTGTCACTCTCAAAATCTAATTCACTAATTAATTCTTCATTGTCACTATTTATTTCATACTCTTTTATTAAATTAATTTTAATTTGGGTTTTTCTATTTCGTTCATTTGACAATTTTTTAAGTTCATTTGACATTATTTTTTACTATAATCAATTCTTTCTTTTATCCAATATTTTCCAGGTTTTCTATATCTTGTATTAAAAGGTTGGTTTCTATAATAAGTTCTTGATTTTCTTCTAAAAGGTTGTTTATATCTTTTAGGTTTTCTATATTGCCTATATCTATCTCTACATTCTAAATCTAAATCTTCTCCTAAATTCTAATCTTCTACAAAGTCAGTTTATCAGATCTTGTCTTTATTTGACTTCTTTTCCTATATTCAAACATTCATTTTCTAAATCCAATTTTTTACAAATTCTACTCTACCGCTCTATATATGAGAGTTTTTGTATTCAGAGATTGAAAATTCATTCCATAATCTAACACCCACTGTCATTGTATTTTTAATATGTATTTATTTAAATATTCAAGTATTCATCTATCTTAGCAAGAATTGCATATTTCTAAATTTTTGTTCATATTCTTTATATACGAAAGGTTACACAATTTTAACTTGCTCAAACTTATAAAGATATAGTACAGTTCATTTACATCCTCTTGGGTTGTTCCTAAAAATATAATTTTATAAGGTTTATAAACATTGCATATACTAAAAAATTATTTTTAACTTCCCGAAAATAATGCTTTCTTGTTCCATGTTTCTAAAAAAATGTAATACAGTTCCTCTAAGAGTGCTTTTACAATATTTATATATTTCTTGTTGGTTTTGGAAAGCTACTATTACACCATCAGAATTTAAAGATTGTTCCCAGTTTTCTATGGTTTTAAGATTACTAGTATTATCTATATCTAAAATTGGTCCATTTGTTCTATATTCATTTATTGATTGTGAATAACTACTAGAAGGTTCTATTCTTGTTTTAAATTGCAGGCCTTGTCTAACTATTTCTGTTTTTACATTTACAAATTATTTTTCAATTTTATTTTCTTTTGTTATTTGGTCTTCATGTTCTTCTAATATTTCAGTTATTTTATTTATTTTTTCTTCTTTTTCTGGAATATGTGGTTTTATTATGAATTGGTTTATTACTTCTATATCTAAATTTTTTAACTAGGTTTGTTTGATAAAGTTTTAAAATTATTTGATCATCTAAATAATTATTACACATTATGTCTATAAAGCTTTTCGATCTATCGTTCATCTGCAATTTTGATTTTCAAATTCTTCTAACATTCTATCATTCAATTCGAAGTTTCATATAATCTTTCAAGGTTTATTTAAATACAATTTATCGTTCTCTCTATGTTTACTGGCGTGATTAACATGTACGCATTCGCCTCGTGACGATCAGTTCAATATTTATGGTTTTATAATCTCCAAAAGTTATACTTGTGACGCCCCATTTCCCAAGGGTCCGCGACAACCCACAATCTGCTGGAATACTCGTGGGATGTCGGGTAATCCGACACCACCACGAAATGAAAGGTAGTCCCTTTGTACTGTGAGACTACCCAAGGTACAACATGTCCCAATATTTTACAACGACCACATCAGGTCCATATACAATTTAAAATGAGTAAAAATTGTCACTTGGGCCCATACATCAATACTCACAAAATTATCTATCAACTATATACCAATAGTTCAAGAGTTAATAATCACTCTTAATTCAAACATATATTAAGATTTACCACACATGTTACACAAAAATGAAAATGCCAGCTACAATCCGGCTTTCTTTCTAAACGCGGCTCCTAGTAGCGCCCATCCTCCCGTACACTCCCCCGTACCGGGGGCCGTTGATCCTCGATAGCATGAGCAATGCCCAAAGAGTGATAATTTCCTTACATGGGCACTTCACCTACGCACATGTCATGGCAAACAATCACACTCAAGTAAAATACATGATCCTACTTGAATGTCCATATGCCCAATCCCATGTCTCAGTCCTCACCAACTCCTCACACTGCCAAATGCGAATAAAACGCGCTTTCAAACAAAAGCCTTTTGTTCAAAACTTACTACCGAGATTTGTAAACATTATTGATCATCTTCAGCGAATATGTTGGATAACCCCAAACAAATTATGGCCCTCTAAGTGAATTGTTGACACCCCAACACAATTCTCCTGAAAATCTTCCGCGACATTCCTCTACAAACATTTTCCTTTTATTTTCTTTCATCTCATGCACTCACTCCTAATATTCTAAAGGCCCTAAAGGCATACACGCATTAAGGCCAATCTCAACAACTCATGCTTAATATATAAAACACGTGATATATCGACATAATTAATTCACACACCATGTTATTAAATTCACATCATACACCAAAATTAGCCACACGGCTAATTAACAATTACAAGCAATTCATTTTGAATCACTCAACATCATAAAAATTCTAATTAAATCACGTGAACAGTGAAACCCTCGGGTTGGCACTGTTCACGGCCACACAAGTAGGAATTTTCTCCACTCTGTTCAAATGTTTTAGATCAAATTACGGCTAAATCAAGCCTCAAAATATTCCTAACCATTTACATGGCTCTAAATCTAAAGAATAATACAAGTAGGAAAGATCCCTACCTCTTGGAGTTGTTTGAACTCCACCAAATCGGTGTCCACGTAGCCCTCGCCACAGAATGTATTTGCTTGGCCCGGCTTAACCAACGGTCCGAACGCCGGGAAATCTAGAGAGAAGTAGATCTCTCTCTCTCTCTCTCTAAAATCACAAACCTCACTCACTGCCGATTTGGTCTCCTTCTGCACATTTTCTTCTTCAAATTGAAGAAGAAAACTATTCATGTTTTTGTCTTTATTCAATTAACATTTCAAAAATTCCTTCCATATCCCTTCATCTTGATTTTTGACGTTTGGCTTAATTTAAGTCATAAATCTCCATCCGCTCTCTAATCATACAACATGTGTCGCATGAGTATATGTAGTAGGTGACTTTTGTCACATCACATGTCCTTCAAAAGTCGTTTTACTGGCACCCGACACCCGGTGCTTCGAAAAACGTGAAATTCCGACTGTCTGGGAATTCGACGAAATTCGACGTGGTAGCTAGATTTCGCGAGACGACCCAACTATGAAACTGCTTGGCCATCCAAGATCTATAAAATTTTGAGTTCTGACCAAAATTACCGTTTTACCATGTTTTAGAAAATTCGAATTTTCCCGGGTTTTACAATACTAGCACTTCAATCTTTATTTTGATATATACTACTAGAGGTTGGATATTTTGTTTCTGGTTTATTTATCTGTGGTAATTCCCATTCTCTTCCTAATAAATAATTTATTTATAAAGGTTTTGCTTCAATCATATTTACAGTTTTACTATCAAAAGTTTTTACTATATCATCAAATTCCATCATACATTTTAAACTTAAAGAATTTGTTGTTTTTCCAATAAATCCTATACTTCACACTAAGGTTTTTTACTACAAGTTCCATATCATATCCTTTGTATTTATGGTTATTTTTATTTTTTCAATAAATTCCCTAAGATCTATACAAAACTGTGGAATGCAACCTATAACTGCATAATTTTGATTCATATTTACTTTTGCACTAGCTAAAAGAGCTCGTCCTATTGAATTATTTCTAGTATCTAAAAGGTTAATATTTACAAATGCTCCTATTTCCTTTCTATGAAGCCCAATTATCCCTATTAAAATTACTCCTAAATGCATATATTTATTGGTTTTATTTTTTAAAAGTTTTTGTTTTATTTCTGAAGAAACTAAGTCTAAATATACTATATTTCCTAATGAACTTATGATATGTTGGCTAAAAAATCTTGTTATTTTAGGACTTTGAAGTAAAGGTTTTTTGTATGAAGTTACTTCTTTTATTGCCTTTTTAAGTTTTTCTTCAATAAATTCCTTGACATTTTATTTTGGTTTTATTACTTCTACAATTTCCATGGTTTTACTTCTAAATATCTTGGTTCAAATGGATTAATTTTATATTCTATACTAGATTTTGGTTTTTCTCCTAAACTTAGTTTTTCAAATTGTTGGAAAAGATTTTCTATTTTATTTTCTTCTAATTTACTTGTTGTGAAACCTCAAAAAATTCGAATTTTCGAGAAAGGGTAAAATGGTAATTTCAGTTAAAATCCAGAATTTTCAGATCTCGATGACTAAACGGACTTCACCGCTGAATCGCCTCGAAATCTAGTTACCACGCGACCTCGGCGCGTTCTAATTTCATGTTTTTCGAGTACCGAGAATGGGCCGGACACTTTGGCGCATTTGAGCCGCTCTTTTCGGCATGGCATATCGCATCAAGCGGAGAGCTACCAACAAATAGCCTCAAGTGGGACTCAGAAGAGACATGTGGCAACACATTATCGAGGGATATCCAACATAGAGCGGATAAGTGATAAGGTAACTGGCAGCCCACTTAGATCGGGATGAACCTGGCAAGCCGAGAGGACATTCACTTGATTCTATCTTCTCCCCAACCATGGTGAGTAGGAGAGGGAAAGGCAAACAAGATTTGAAAAGAGAGAGCTGAGAGAGAGAGATTCCCACCCTTCTCTCTAAATTTCTCGCGACTCAGACCGACCCGGCTTCTCAAGTCGGTTAAAGAGTGGCAGCTCATCCTCACTGCAAGTGGCTTTATCGAGACCTAATCGAGAGTTTCATAAACTCTAAGAGGTAGGTCTTCTCCTACTTTGGTTATTTTCTACTCCTAAGGGTTGTGTGGTGCTTCTTGCCCTAAGGGGAACGCTTGGTTGTATTTCAACCATGAGAAGTCATACATTGTGGTAGTACATTAACCGACCTTAGAACTGCTTCGGGATGGGAAAGAAAGGAAATTTGCAGTGAGTCCTTTTGTGTACCAGCTACATTAGTGAACTTGATGTTAGCCTTGAATCTCTCAATCTGGACCTCTATAGGCCCAAGTTATGGTCCATTTACCCCAAACAAGCCTAAGTGAAAGCTCGTTAGGAGGTCACCGCTAGAGGTCACCCATGTAGAGGTCAACTCGTAGAGGTCAGCTCTGCAGGTCAGCTCAGAGGTCAGCTGCTAGAGGTAAGCTCGGCCAGAGGTCAACCAACCAAGATAGGTCAGCTCGGCCAAGTCAGGTGAGCTAGGTCAAGTTAGGTCAGCTCGGCTGGGTTTGACTACGTGTGACCTCCAATTTTGGTAGGTCATAACTTCTTCGTCCGAACTCCGTTTCGGGTGTTCTTAGACTCTATGGAAAGCCTATTGAGTCAAGATTCCATCCATGTGTCTGCGGAGGGCAGTAGGTGATCTCATCTAGGGAAGCTTAGCTTGACAGTCAGACACTTCTACCAAGTCAGTCACCAACCGGGCTCACTACGCGGTGACCTCCAACTTTGGTAGGTCATAACTTCTTCGTCCGAACTCCATTTCGGGTGTTCTTTGTAGCGACCCCCAAGCCCGGCCCGACCCGATTGGTGATTCCGAACCGAAACCCCGGGGACGCCCGTTTAATTCTTTTTATTTACATTTTATTTCGTTTTCTTTTTCAAAAGTGTAGCGACCCGAATCCCGGCTCGACCCGAAGGGCGGATCCGAACCGGAGCCCGGTTTACTCCGACGTTTTCAATTATCTTATCAAAACATTTTCTTTATGTTATTTCTCTTTAGGTTTTCGATTTGTGTGGAAGCATTTTCTAAATGGTGTGCTCCACAAAAATTTACATTTCATAAAATGCAATTACGAAAGAAGGCATTCTATGCCCTTTCAAATGATATACAAAACAAAAAAACATTAGTTCCAAAGTTCAACTATTTTGTTCACAAAATATTCCATGTTCAAAAATAAATGATATATGCATTTAAGGGTATGTACTTATACTCCGCAACTTGCTTTATGACTCGCTAGCTATGATCTTGTCCCTCTTCCCGTTTACTCAAAACCTCGGGCATAGATAAAATTCATACGCTAAGCATTTTCATGCTTAGTGGTTCTATATAGTTCTATTTCAATATTCAATTTAACTTGCCATTTAACTAAACCATGCACATTATATCAACATATACTCATGCTATTCATTTCATGCTTTTAATTTACAAATCATTTACCATATCTGTAACATGCATTTCAATGCAACAATTCATTATAATTCAATTTATGAGATTTAAGCATATACATAAAAATCCCATTTACACTCGTCAATGTTGGTTATTTCACTTTGATTATTCAATTCACATTTCTGACGGATTCCGTTTAATGAATCCCGCCCTTATTATCATTCATTAAAGTGCTTACACATTTAACAATTTGATCTCCCATCATGACGGATGCCTTTTGGTGCACCGGAGCATGGTATCGCAAATGTCATGCGCCATCAAGGCGGATACGATTGGTGCATCCACGCCAAGTGGGACATTTCTTCAATGTCATATGCCATCATGGCGGATGTGTCGATTGCGCATCCTTAAGAAGTGGGACATTGGGCCAATTCGGGGTGCGCCGTGATGATGTAGGTGGCATCCGAATCGGTTCATTAAGTATATCAATTCCAATTCAAGATGTCAAAAATTATTTGATTCGTTTACAGTCGGTTATCGTTCACTTTCATTCGATTTTCAAATATCACATTTCAATTCCATATTCACTTTCGTATTATCTTTTCAAAGATATACTCAATCTATGTACTCATTTCATATACTCATTCACGTACTCATTTCATATATTCATTCATGTACTCATTTCATATTTACTTGGTAATCTACCAAAATACTTGAAATAGAGTAGAGTCGAGAAAACAAAACGAAAATTTATCAAATCCTTCCTTCTCTTCGATCTCGGTCTGAGTTAGCGATCATCACCGTCCTAGTCGATAACATTCCGCCACTCTTAGTGGATAAACAGTGTTAAACTATTTTGGTAGATTACAAATTTATTTTTCGTTATGATCTTGAGTTAAAATTTAAGTCACCTTAGGAATAATAATGCCGTTTTTATAGTTCTATCATGGCTGAACCCCCATTAATCATTTCTTAGGGTCCACCCAACAATCGATTGCATGAATACGGAACGCGATTGCGTGTCTAAAACATGGCGTGGAGTAGTGATGGTGCACTTTGGCCCGATGCCGTGCTAGTTCCTCATCCTCGATTAGTGCAGGATGCCACTTTAATTAGTCTGAGTACCCTCTCTTCTGTGCAAAAAATGTCTTGATCTGGGGTACCATACCTTCTATCTGTGCACCATAGATGCAGGTACCCATTGTGATCTGGGTACCGGCGCTTGTGTTCTGCCCAGAAATGGCAGTTTTCCCCATTTTTCTCCCACAAAATCAACATTTCTTCATCTAAACTCATAGATCTCATCCTACATGGAATCGGCTTAAGCAACCAAAAGTGGGTTGGATCAGAAATCCCTTTACCCAAGTTAGGGCTTTTTCCCCAAATTGAAAATCACAAAAATATGAGGTTAAGTTTTGAGATTTTCTTACCTTAACTATCTTCAAATCTCTTCTTGTAGATTGCTTGATCTTAGGAGCAAAAATGGGAAGCAAACCCATCGAAACTTGATCTCTTACAAACCACAGCTCTTTCTCCTTTTCTCCTCTTCTTCTTCATAAACTTGAGATTGTATATAATGAGCCCTAGGTCATTTTGGCCTTTATATTCCTTAATTCCATAAGGCCTTGTTTGAAGAAGCCTTCTAACCCGTTTAAGTATGGGCCGTGTTTGGCCCACACACTCATTCTTATTCCTCATTTTCTCCTTCTTGGTCTTTAATTCATTTATTCTCTTAAAGCCATGTTTGGCTCAAAACCCATTATTTCATTTAAATCTCCTATTATTCCACTTTGGCCATCCATTTATCATAAATTCACTTAGACATTTATTCTTTATAATAATTGACTCTTAGGTCCTCATTTTATAATTTTTTTCACATTTGCCCTTTTTTTCACTTAGGTTTATTTCCGGGTTCGATCACTTTCTTGTTTTAGCATATAGTATTCAATCAT
The DNA here is from genome assembly GCA_016808115.1 of Tetrastigma voinierianum. Taxonomy (NCBI): domain Eukaryota; kingdom Viridiplantae; phylum Streptophyta; class Magnoliopsida; order Vitales; family Vitaceae; genus Tetrastigma; species Tetrastigma voinierianum. The sequence continues at coordinate 18,756 of JAEQBH010005358.1, forward strand.
ATGCTCACACTTTCAATTTACATTTCTCAATTTATCAATTCATCGAATTTCCCGGAAAAGCCCAAGTTTGACTCAATTCATACCCAGAATATATAATAAAATTATTAAAAAAAATTCTAGGGTATTTTTGGGGCGTTACATTCTTGGACTTTATGGAAAGCCCATTGAGTCCAGGTTCCAGCCATGTGCCTGTGGAGGGTAGTAGGTGAGCTCAGCTAGGTCATCTCAGCTCGGACAGGTCAGGACACCTCGGCGAGTCGGGTGTTGACTCGTTTGGGTTTCACTTCATTAACCGACCTCGGCCGGTGGGTCACTTAGCTTCTTTGTCCGAACTCCGTTTCTGGTGTTATTGAACTCTATGGAAAGCCCATTGAGTCAAGATTTCAGCTATGTGCCTGTGGAGGGAATTAGGTGAGCTTAGACAGGTTAGCTCAACTCGAACAGGTCAGGACACCTCGATCAAGTTAGATCAGGTCGGATGGGTCGACTCGGGCGGGCATTTCTCTGCATGTGTGACCTCGACTTCGGACGATCCGCCTTCTTCGTCGAACTACGATTGGTGTTCTTTGACTCTATGGAAATCCCATTGAGTCAAGATTCCAGCTATGTGCCTATGAAAGGTAGTAGGTGATCATAACCTTATTGAAAACCTGTGTTTTGCACCAAGTGTGCAGGTTGTTTGGTTATGTCGATGTAAATAGCCAGGTTTTGACATGACCATTGCATGGCATGTTGTAGGCTATTGTATTGGGTATGGTATGGGATGACTATGGGAGGCCATGAGAGACCATATGGGTTAGTTCCAAAAACTAGGGATTGAAGGATAGAGGATTTCTATAACCGGTTCCACACAGTCCAAGACTATGGTGGGTTGGGGTTTGAACTAAAAACTAAAAGTTTCTAGGTTTTATGGTTGTTTGATGTTGTATGGATGATTGGAACCAAACTGGTTCATGATTGTGAAGAGCTGAAGTGAGGTACCACATTAGATGGGTCCAAGATTGTGACCTGGTTGTGTGTTATTGTTTGTATGAATAACATGCAGTGTGAATATGACATGTTAATGTATACTGTATGATGTATTAATATGGGTTATAAATGGATGTTAATTATATGTACAAATTATAATTATCCATGGTATGTGAATGGTTCATGTAGTGTGCATCATACATGTAACATGAGAACTGCAGTGGCATAATTGCATTGCATATGTACTAGAACATCACATGACATGGGTGTGAGTGCATGGTAGAGATCGACACGGTGTTTGGTGTTCGATGGTATGTCGTAGGTACATGGTAGATCGACACTATGTTTGGTGTTGATAGTGGGCTCGTTAACATGGGACCAGCGTCAAAATGATCATACGGTTTGAAAGAAATGAAAATAAATATCTCGTGTGTTGGGGCGTAACAAGATGGGAGTAGATCCCCACAGCTCCGAGAATTGAAATACCGATTTATTGGGGTTGACATGATCAGGAGGTGGCGAATCAAAAGTGTCGGAAAAGGTCTTGTGACTTCGGTGTAATCCAAAATTGATAAGCCTAAATACATAAACACACGAAATTTGATCCAAATCAAATGAACATGGAGGTTTTCCAATGGGTTCTGAGTTTTAAAAACAAAAACTTTTGTTTTGAAAAATGGTCGTGATGGAACAAAATAGCCCGGTTGGTTTTTCACCGCCGCGTGCGCATGTGTGAGAGTCGGTGGTGACTAGGGATATGGGCATGATGACATTTCATGCGCATTCGCGGCGTTCGTGCAGACATTTTGCAGATGTGTGTTTGTATGCGTGGGTGCGTGTCTTATTCCCAGGTGGGGAATGCCTTGTAGAGATTATCCTGCGGGCTTTGCTGCAGTCGTGAGACCCCCCTTTCAAGTACACAAGAGACGACGGCTCCATCGAGGGGGTTTGTGAGTCTGAAGAAGGCCGGAGTTGTGTGAGGAAGCATTTTTGTAAAATATATTAGAGCAAATATAGTTTTATATATTTTGTTGTAAGGAGATTGTACATCAAACTCTTGTATGAAAAAAAAAAAAATGACCCCCGAAATTTGAGGCGTCACACTTGTTTTATTAACTAATTGTTCAAGTATTTGATCTAATTTTTTTACTAAGTTTTCTAATATTTGCCAAATTTTTTTGTTCAATTTTTATTTTTCTATTTCTTTCTACAAAATTTCTCTTCCTTAACTAAATGTTCTTTTATATGGTCTAAGTTGCTTCTAATTAAATTAAAAATGTTTAAAGTCTTCTAGCTTCTTTTCTAATTCCTAAGAGTTTGTATTCTGACTATCTATTCTTCTGTTGTATTTCTTGAATTTTTTCTAAATTTTTATATCACAATCACACTCAAATGAGTTTTCGTTCTTGCTTTTATGTTCTTTTAATCTTGCTTTTGTTATTCTAATTGTATTTCTGGGTTCTTAAAATATTTATTTCTTTTTTTAGCGAGGTTCATAAATTTTTACAAAGTTTCTACACCTATTCTAAATTTTTACACTAATTTCTACACTTAATTCTAAATTCTACTTCTAATTTCTAAGAACTTGAACTAACATAAAGATTATCTATATAGTATTTAACTATTTCAGTTTTAACTAAAGTTTCTAGGTTAAATAACTCTTCGTAGGTTTCTTTTATAGTGTTTTCGTATTCACACAAATATTTAAGAGACACAAGGTTTTGAATATCTTTAGTAAGGTTTTAGTTGTTCTTAAAGCATACGGTTTATCAAATTTTTTCCTAAATTCTTCATTGAATGTCAAGTATATATTATTAAGTTCTTTTACATTATCATAATCTAAATTATAAACACTAGGAGGTTAAGGAATAAAAGACATAAAATAAACACACAATTACAAACATACAAATTTTCACAATTTTCATACAAATTATAAACACAAACTTAACAAAATCACACAAATTTTCACAATATCATAAACATACAATTTTCAAATGGATTTTTCACTATATGACTTTATACGGGGTAAGATAAAGCTTGGTACTCTGGAATTTAATTTCAAAAGTTTTTAAATAATAATAATTAACATACAAGTGCTATGATACCATTTTCTCTCTTATACCAAAAACAAAACCCATCTCACAATCTCTCCTCAAAACACCACACAGTTTAAATTAGAATAATAAACATCACTTCGTGGAGCCTTATTTTCTAGTTTATTTTTGTTCATTATTTAAGCTATTTTCATCTAGATTTTCAACTTTAAAAAATTCTATTTTACTAATAGGTTCATTTTATTTTTGGTTTTATTACTTCATTTCATGGTTTACTTCTAAATTTCTAGGTTCAAATGGATTGATTTTATGTTCTATACTAGATTTTGGTTTTTCTCCTAAATTAAGTTTTTCAAATTGTTGAAAAAGATTTTCTATTTTATTTTCTTCTAATTTACTAGTTTCCTTTTCTTCTAATTTACTAGTTTCCTTAACTAATTGTTCAAGTATTTGATCTATTTTTTACTAAGTTTTTCCTAATATTTCTTTTCAAATTTTGTTGTTCAATTTTTATTTTTTCTATTTCTTTTCTACAAAATTTATCTTCCTTAACTAGATGTTCTTTTATATAGTCTAAGTTGCTTAAAATGTTTAAAGTCTTCCAGCGTCTTTTCTAATTCCTAAGGTTGTATTACAACTATTTATTCTTCTTTGTTGAATTTCTTGAATTTTTTCTAAATTTTTTATATCACAGTCACACTCAAATGGTTTTAGTTCTTGCTTTTATATTCTTTTAATCTTTTGTTATTCTAATTGTATTTCTACTAGGTTCTTAAAATATTTAATTTCTTCTTTTTTAAATTGAGGGTTCATAAATTTTTGCAAAGTTTCTACACCTATTCTAAATTTTTACACTAATTTCTACACTTAATTCTAAATTCTACTTCTAATTTCAAAGAACTTGAACTAACATAAAGATTATCTATATAATATTTAACTATTTCAGTTTTAACTAAAGTTTCTAGGTTAAATAGCTCTTTGTAGGTTTTTTTTATAGTGTTTTCGTATTCTTTAAATATTTAAGAGGCAGGGTTTTGAATATCTTTAGTAAGGTTTTTAACGATTTAACCTTTAAACGTGCGATTTATGCAGAATTTTTCCTAAATTCTTCACGCTGAATGTAAATTCTATTACTAAGTTCTTTTACACGATCATAATATAAATTATAAACACTAGGAGAATAAGGAATAAAAGACATAAAATAAACAAACAATTACTAACATACAAATTTTCACAATTTTCATACAAATTATAAACACAATCTTAACAAAATCACACAAATTCTGATGTACAATTAATTAACTAAAAATTATATTATCAAATTGAAACTATAATAAAATATAATATAAAAATATTTATTATAAACTAGCTAACACCAAAATAAACTAAGATACATTAAAAATAAAATATGCATGTAAAGTAATATGTTTCAGAATTTCTAAAAATAAGATTACTTATAGTATAAAAATATTTCAAACATTATATAACTAAAAATAAGATTATAGTAAATAACTAATATAATTAATTAACTAAAAATTATATTGAAAGTTAGTAATATAATTAATTAACTAAAAATTATATTAGTTAGTAATATGTTAATGAACTAAAATAATATTATTAAGATATCTAAGTAAAAATATCTAAATTTCTAACATTACATAATTATAATTGTTTAATTAGGATGTGTAATGTCTAAGTTTCAAACATTATATCTAACATAATTTATTATTATTCAAATTAAACTAAAAATAAAACTATAGTATAAAAATATTTACTATAAACTACTTCAACACCAAAATAAAACTAAATAAAATATGCATAAAAACAAAATTAATGAACAAAGAAACATACCTTAATTCACAAAGATCTTCTAAAATATTAGAATAAAGAACAAATAAAAAATTATTTGAGAGTGAAATGGAGCTTAGATGTAGATGGATGAGTTTGTAATGAAAGTGTATGATTTTAAGGGTATTTATAGAATTTTTTGGAGTCAAAATAGTCATTGGTTTGTCAAAAAACCGTTGTGATTTATTTCTAATCATTTGATTTGATTTTGGATCAAATATGGCCGGATTGGATAAATCGTATATCAGTTAGGAAATCACATTGGATCATTAGATCGAAGCCGATTTAAAAATCAGCGGATTGATAAAAAATATAGCCTTTGGATTCTTTTAAAAGCGACGAAATCTGACGGATTAGATAAAAAACGGAAATGATATGAGTTAAGTTGAGGTGCTTTCTAAAATCGGTAAAAATCATCGATTTATCATCGATTTTTAATTTGTGCGATAAATCGTCGATTTTTTAAGAAAAAGCCTCAGCGTAGCGTGCTCGTAATTTCGATTTTTCGGTGGAAAAATCGGTAATTTCAATTTTTCAGAGAAAAATCGGCAATTTTAGATTTTTCCATAGATTTTCCCTCCAGCAGGTGCTCGTTTGCGAAATATTTTAGGTGCGGGCCGATGTCGATTTTCGATGATATTTCGGCGAAAAATCGATTTTTTCTCCATGCACAATCGCGATAAGTTAGAGAGCAAAAAGCGTATGCGTAGCAGGTTAATAACAAACAACATGAAAAAGCATAGAAAAACTAAAGGCAAACTCATATCGATGTGCAAGAAAACCATTTTATTTGAAAAGAAACTCATATCTCGAAATATGCATGGAGTAAGAAAGGGTGGTTTCATGTCAATAATGAGTTTTGGATTAAAATACTCTTTTCAAAAAAAAAAATTAAAGAAATTGGTTTTGAAATCAAGCGATGGCACCGAAGTAGTCTGTCGGGCCGTGGACAACAGTAAGCAAATGTCATTTGTCTTGAACAATGACTTGAATGTTGATTCAATTTCTTTGCTGTTGTGAATGGCTTCACCATTTTAAAACTTGTTGCATTATTCTAAACAACGACTTCCGCCCCATATTTTCCACCAACATCGCTTCCCACTTAGTTTATTATTATCTTTACATCAAAACTTTTTATATGTCAGCTTATTTAAAATTATTATGACTTGAAAATGTTACTATTTGATAAATTAATATTTAAATAATATATATTTACTATTTGATATAAAAAATAATTTTATTCATCGATACAAATTAGCACAAAAGTTGTTTATTAATTCAAAATATATTTGTAAATATTTTTAAATTTTCCTGACAACCACATTCAAAGGTAGCATAACTTCGAATATACCTATAAGTTTTATTTTTAAAATATTTGTAAGTTTTATTGTTTATTTCACTAATTATATCGGTTATTCTGTATATTATCATTTTAAATACTACATGCATAAGATTGTATCCGATTGAGCATCAGAGTACCAACAAATTCGGCAAACAGAAACTCACGATTTCATGCATAAGCAGAATCATATAAATATAAAAAATTGTATACAAATATCGGCAATATATCGATGAGTCGCGAGATGGAATGTTATATTTCTCTTAGAACAACGCCTATAATACACATCTAGTTGATCTATAAGGACCCATGCAATCTCAAATGGAGCTGATGGAGCTGAGAGAGCTAATGGAGCCAAGGGAGTTGATGGATGAAGTACTCGACGTATTCATGGGCAGGAGAGGGTCTAGGCGAAAGTGCGCAACTACGATACAAAGTCAGCATGGTCTCAATAGTGGGAGGCAGTAGGAGATGATAAAGAGGTGGGATGATAATGTCATATCTACTCATGAGCTAGATCTGGCGACACCATAGATAGTAAAGATGTGTAAGTGTGTGGGGGTAGGAAAGTGATGTATAGAGTCATGGGGGTGCAGTATTGGGTGATACGTAAGTAGAGGAAGTATGGAAGTGCGGGTGATGGAAAGTATGGGAGGTATGGAAGTAAACGTCGGCTCGGGTCATATCTGACCTCCCTCACTATCTACGATACGATCTTTTACCATCTCAACCACGACCTCGTCGATCGTCTCCCTCTCCTCTACCTCGAATGAACTACATCTGGCCCGGAGTAGATGACCCTTGGAGGTCCCCAGTCGTAGTCGTATAAAGTAGATGTCTGGCGATCGTGGCGAAGCGATGCGTGCTCATCTCACGATCGGTGTAACAACGATATAGAAATATGATGTAAGTCATTGCACCAAGCCCAGGTGGTAACCCAGCGGCGATAGCTATGTCGAAACGTGAAATAGTCACAAGAACCAGCGAGCAATTATAAATGCACCAATCTGTTTATTCAAATTTGAAAAACACTTTAGAAACACGGGACTATAACACCCAAGAGCACAGGTAGTACGATTTGTAGTATGGAACCTCAAATCATCCATATGGGTAGGTGGCGGTATCGTAAAGCGTCGTGTATCTGGCGATACAATTGCATATATGGATCATTGAAGTTCCTGATACCCATCGTAGAGTGCGATGATGAACACCGCTCTGCTAGTATCCCGCTTAAGGCAATGTATGGAGCATGATAAGTCGCCCGATCTCTTTAGAGTCGTCGGCGTGCATCCATATGTAGTTGTTGTTCATGGAAACGCGATGGAGGTATCTCACCTTAACTTGAGTGGCCGCAGACTCGCTTTAATTCGATGCCCTCCAGATCTAAAACATATAAGCGGTGACATCGTCATGAGATCTGCTGATCGAGATAGCGGATATCTAGTGGCCCGGTCAGCAACTCTTCGGCGTATGGCTACCATAAGACCTACACATTTACCTTCAGATGTCAATAACGTTGTGAATATAGATGAAGTACATACAAGAACCATATACTTTTACATATCATATTGCTTGAGTGTTCAGGATTAGTGCGTCTAGGCGATCTGAGTGTAGAGGAGTACACCTTCAGATGGGTTTATGAACACATGTCCAAGAATCTATCACCTACACTATGAAAACAGGATAAATTTGAAGTACACAAAGCAGTAAATTAAGCCCTGATCTGAGTTGTAAACACAGACTTTCTAGATCTCGGATAATGAAGTAGAACCTCTTGTTGGATTTGCCTCATAGAAATCTAGTTACGAATGCAATTAGTTGTGTTTAGAATGTTGGAATTTCACGTATTTGGTAGCGGAAGAATGGAGTGGTGCCATGTGGCATCATGGCATGCGGGCCATGTGTACGACCACATGGCCTCATGCATGGGGGTGAATCATGAGAGCCTATGTCACCACCACTTAATCCCACACCAATTTGAGTGGGAAAAGGAGTTCGGTGGGATGAAAAATAAAAAGAAAGGAATGGGGGAGAAGGGAAAAGGAAAGCAAAGGAAAGGAGAAGGGAAAATGAGAGAACAGCCAGTTCCTCCAGGTAATGATGCTTATTATTGAATTCATGGGCCAGAAGATCCAGTGAGTTTCCTCTCTCACTTGGTCCATTTCGCATCAGAGTGTGTGAGAGCCTAACGTTTTGCTATTCGGGGTGAATTATTTCTGTTTGTAGTCTATTACTTTGGTTATGGGCCAGTCATGGGTAGTATATAGTTCCAAGACCATCGGTAGAAACACGATCTGGAAGCGAAAGCGAATCTAGGCATAAGGGAAAGAACGGGGTATGCTGCAAATTTGCACCACCTTTGCGGTCTGCGGCGCCAACTTTGAGCAGCCATAACTTTCATTAGAACTCCAATTTGCATGTTCTTGGACTCTCTGGCGGAAAGCTCGTTGGGTGCAAATATAAAGATGAAGTCTTTCGGCCAAACCATGGGCTGACCGGTGGGAGTACACGGATCACGGGCTGATTGAGAACAGTCGTTTGGTTTCCCGGAGACTTGTTTTTGGAGACAGTTATCTTAAATGCTTGGGGTTGTGTATGGCCTAAGCAGGAAATTGTGTGTTGAATTTTATGTGATATTTACAAAAGCTGGAATTTCTGGACTAAGTCACAGATTTTCACGAGGCCCAGTATGGCGGTTATGCGAGGAATGGCTTAATGTGTGTTATTAACGTAAATTGAATAATATGTTAATGAGTGAAGAAATTATGTGGTTTTATATATTTACGTGACATGTAAGCGTGCATATAGCATGAAATGACATCTGTGTACTGCATTGCATTTATGCACGGGGCATCGCATGACATGGGTATAAGTGCATGGAAATGATCGATCATGTGTTTGGGGTTCGATGGTACATCAAGAATGCAAATGATTTTCAGAGATTGTCCATCGTACTTCTCGGAGACTAACCAAAGTACGTATCGAAGATTGTCCACAATACTTTTCGGAGTTTGACCAAAGTATTGATCGAAGATTGTCCACACTATATCTCAGAGACTGTCTAATAAAAAAATAAAACAAAAAGATTTTGTTTTGGAAAAATGGTCATGGACAGAACGCCTGTGACGGTTTTTCACACTTGGCATATGCATGTGTGAAGGAATCAGTGAGGACTCAGGATTGGTTCATGATTGGTCACACCTTATTCATGACATGTAGGCATTCAGGTGTGTGAATGTGTAATTGGCATTGCATGTGCACTTAGGTGGGGAGTAACCCTTGCAAGAGATATATCTACTTGGCTTTGCTCACTCCGTCATGGGATCACCCTTTCAAGTACACGAGAAGACAACGTTCATTCGAGGTCGTGAGTATGAAGAAGGTCGAGTTGTGGCCTTGAATACTATGTTTGTAAAATATATTGGGACAATCTGTTTTGATATATTTTGGTTTGTAAAAGAGTTGTATATCAAACTCTTGTATAATAATATGAGAAGTTATATGTTTGCAAGAAAAATATAGAGAAATGAGTCCCTGTGAATGGGATTTATCAACGTGGACATTGGATCATCCGGCCTTCTGAATATTACGGGTTAACGGGTTGTCAGTAGAACTAGGTTGGGGTGTCACGGCAGTATCAAAGCTTAGGTTGCGATTACCTAGGGCTCGAGTGGGGGTATCCTGTTTTCGGATATTGGTTTGTCATAGCTGATATCGAGAGTTAAGTATACAAATACCTAGGATTAGTGGGCATGGGTGTAAGAAACACGACATTGTATTGCATTGATTGCTTTTGTGTTCTAATATGTTCACATGAGATGTGTGTAGTTTGTGTGAATATATGCATGATAGAATGTGTATAGAAATTGAAGAACACTAGGGTTAGCAAACGTAACCTTAGGGGTTCGAAAAATGAATAAGCATTATTACCTAGGAATGGTTATTTATTAATGTTTGGCATTATGCACCACTAATGCGATAAATGAAAAGAGAGAATCTCAATTTGTTACCTTAACTTGTGTAGATGGCAAGTCGAGGGCGCGGACGTAGAGGTCGTCCACGGGGCAGTAGCCAACCACCACCTAGCTTTGATCAGCAGGCATTTGTGGAGGCGATAGGCGCTGTATTTACCAATTACCGAACACTAGTGTAGTCATGTCAAGCAGAAGACCCGAGAAAATCCACTTTTCCAAAATGGCAAAATCGTACTCGGTCAAAATCCCAAATTCTATTCTCTCTAGATTCGGACGACGAAACCATTTCACCGTTGAAATTGTCTCATGAAATCTAAATTTAACACGTCGAATTCCTCACACATTCCGAGACAAATGAGTTTGCGCTGCTGAGCAAGATCACATTTCTGTCGCAAACGATATACGATGCGTAAAAGTCACGTATAACACGTACTCATGTGCCATAAGTGGCATGAGTAGAGAAATGATGGAAATGGCATGAGTAGAGAAATGATGGAAATGGACGGCCGAGATAGTGCCAAATGTTGAAAATCCAAAGCTTGGGGACATAGATGTCATTTTGGGAATTTTTAAGTTAGAAAAAGACAAAATAATGAATAGTGGTCATCTCTTAAGTTAAAAGAGACCAAAACGTGGGAGGAGATTTTTACTTTACAAGTAGCTATTGCTCAAGGTTTTAGAGAGAAAGAGAGAGACTTCTCTCTAAAATACTCCGCGATCCTATCAATGAAATTCTTCGGAGCAAAGAAGGAAAGTTGTCTACGCGGAGAGGCCTACGCGTGACTCCTAGCGCTTTAGAGTTTTCAACAAACTCGAGAGGTAGGATTTATCCTACTGGGTTTTACACTTTATTTAAGTGTTATATGATGTTTCTGTTGGTATGAGGCCTGAACGGAAACGCTTGATCTATCCCAAACTTGGGACTAATTATAGAAATTTTTGGGAGTTGAAGTGGAGCAACCCATAGTTTTATGGGTCGGTTGGTTAGTTAATTATGAAATTTATGTTATAAATAATGTATTACGTGTATCGTCGAATGGTTATGAAATTCAGTTCCTAAAGTGAACCGAAGGATTGGATGAAAAATGTTAACAAGAACTCCGAGGGTTTCCATCGTCACATGAACAAAGGATACCGAAAATCAAATTCTGTGTGAACAGAGCTTGGTCGAAGAATTCAAGTTGAATTACCGTGTTTCGATAATTAGCCACGTGAGCTAAATTTACGTGGTAGATTGTGAAATTACATGACATGTTTGTGCTGATTTAATTATGTGAATATATGCATGATTATATATTTGCATGTGTTATAGAATCAGAATGGAATTGGTATCATGCATTCCATATGCAATCGGGCACCCTAGAACAGGAGTGAGTGCATAAGGAGATTCTGAGATAATGGTTTCCTGAGGGTTGACTAAAATAATAAATATCGGAGGGTAGTCCATATATAAAATATCAATCACTGAGTCGGGCCCAATTGATATATATCTGGCGGCAGCCCACTAAATATAACATCGGAGTCTGTCCACTACTTATATCGGAGGGTAGTCCACAAATAATAACAAATATCTTTGTTAAAAATAATGTTTCTCATACGTGGCTTAGGCAAGTGTGAGGGAGTCGGTGAGGACTCGGGGTATGAGTTGTTCAGGTAGACATTCAAGTAGGATCATGCATATACTTGAATGTGTGTTTTCTTTGGAGCATTGCATATGTAATTAAGTGGAGAGTAGCCCATTTAAGGTGATTCCACTACTGAGCATTAGCTCACTCTGTCGAGGGAACATATTTTTCAAAATATGAGCGCGACAGTGAGACGGCTCTCGTCCTAGAGGCCGAAGTTTGAGAAGGAAAGCCGTTGTACTTTCGTTTTATTATGGATACATGTATTAGAATGCTAGAATTTTAATATATGTTTGTATAAGAGTACTTTCTAACTTTTTGAAACTATTGTATATAGTTGGGAATTATTAGGGATGAGTATTGGTTTGTGGGCCTCAAGGGACCGCTTACTCATGGATTGTTATAATGGATTGTCGTGAACAAAGCTATATACAAGTTAGTGTATTCCGGCAGAGCTCCCGCACAAAGGAGACACCCCACCTGATTTTCGTGAGATGCTCCGGGTCACCCGACACGAGTATTCGCGGGCTGGGACGGGTAGTCACCCACCCTCGGGATTTGGGGCGTCACAGTTTGCATCGAGCTTAGGTATACGAATACCTGGTGGAGCTCTGTTTGGTATCCAATTACCACTGGGTGGTTTGATGTAGAGCAGGCATATGAAACCAGAGATCGGGAGGGTCAAGGCTTAGGTCATAGTCGTAGTAAGAACATCACCACTTGGTGTGGTTCATGTTGAGTTTCTAGGTATGAGATTACCTAGGAAATCACTTGGCAAAACTAGGATTAATCGTGATGCATGTGTTTGGTGTGTTTTTGTGTGGATTTGATGAAAAGTGAAAAATAGGCATAACATGGTTTTTATGTGTTGAGATTGTTTATGTGCTTAGTGGTTAGCACATTGATGTGTTAGAAAATATCTTGAGTGTTACTAAATGAGTAAAATCGAAGAAGAAATAAATTTTATTAAATTTATTCGGGGTTGATAATGAAATAAAATTTTAATAAATTTTATTTGGTTAGTGTTAGACCAAGAGATGTTGAGAAATTTTTGGATAAAGAGGTTAGTGTTCCAGAAATAGGTGTGCAATTGGAAAAAACTAAATAAATAAACTTTACTAAGTTTATTTGATGTACTGGAGAATAAAAAATTGGATACGTTTTTTGTGTCTCAGCAGCTATAAGAGATGAAAAAATCATTTTAAGGTTTTTTAGTGTAAAAACTAAAGAAACGAGAGAAACAAATTTTTATAAATTAGTTTGGGTGTTCATGAAAATCAGAAAAAAAATATATATATAGGTATGTATTTTTAAGTGTTTCCATCACGGGAAATAAAAGAAGAAAAATGAAAAACAAACCGATTTAATACCAATATTTTGTGACTTAGTCTTTTTGGCAAAGGTTTGTATTGCAAGAGAAAGACTTAAGGGCTGGAAAAATTGTATTGCAATACAAGGAATTGTATTGCAATGAGGCTTACATATGGGTCGAGGAATCAGACAAGGTGGTATTGCATTTGTATCAAGTAAATATACGGAGTGCGTAGGTTAAAATTGTATTGCAATACACCTTGTGTATTGTGAACAAAAGGCTACTTGAATGGTTGAATTGTATTGCAATACACCTAGTGTATTGCAAATGAGGTAGGCTTCAAGGTCGTTATGAGAATTGCATTGCAATACTTGCATTGTATCGCGTACTTAGAACAAGAATCGATTACGTAATCGCTGAACAAAGAATCGATTAACATTAATCGCGAACAATAATCTATTACCGCACTATGAAATAATCGTGAATAAAGAAAAATTTCGAAAATCTTTTTTGGAAAAATAAAATAAAAATCAAATAAATGAGACAAAATTTTGGAAAAATAAATTTTTTCGAAAATAAAATTTTTTTGTTGATCAAAATGATTTGTTTAAAATGAAATTATGTCTTGCATTGCTTATGAATGCAAGGACTTGGTATATGAAATGTATTTTTATGTATAAATAGTGTCTCGGGGCTGTGTTTGAGCCGTAAAGATACTACATTGAGATTGAACTGCTATTTGAATTGTGTAGATGGCTAGTCAAGGACGAGGACATAGAGGACGTCCACGGTACCGGGTCAGCACCACCCCAGATCCGACCAACCACCGTATTTGATCGCAGGCCTTGCCGAGGCCATAGGTACAAGGTGCTACTATCGCATGTAGACTGCAGCGTGGAAGTTAGAAGGGTCCCCGTAACCTCCTAGGTTTAGGGCGCATCATCCTCCGACATTCACAAGAGGAGGAGATCCGATGGTGGCAGACCATTGGCTCATATAGAACGAGAAGGTGTTAGAGGCTATGAAGATTACCTCTGACACTACTAAGATTAGACTAGCCGTAACAAATGCAGAGTGTGGGCCTGGTGGTGGAAATGGGCAAGGACCTTAGAGATCTTAGAGGAGTTCAGAGGTGAGTTCTCCTGTGATTAGGCGAGAATAAGGATGATATGTCGAGGCTGCGAGTTGAGATCTCAGGACTCTACTTCACAAGTGGACTTGAGGATCATGGACATGTCGTAGTTCAAGGTCATCCTAGGATGGATCTGTCGACAACTTACGTGGCCGCATCGAACAGGAGCGTAGGAGGGTTACCGCCACACGCCAGGATTCGCACTCGTGTGGTATTTCAGGGGACAAGCATGATATTTTACCCTGCATAATACACAGTCCACAGTGTAAGGGACAGCTAATCTGCTGGCTAGCGAGCCTTACCCTAGAGGACGAGGAGAGACCAGACTTAGATCTACCTCGAGTAGTGTGCGAATATGTGGATGTTTTTCCAGATGAGCTACTTGGACTACCTCCACAAAGGGTAGTAGACTTCGGTATCGAGTTACACCCTGGTACTTCACCCATCTCTATGACTCCGCATAGGATGGCACTAGTTGAGTTGCAGGAACTCAAAGTCTAGTTACAGGAGTTATTGGACAAGGGGTTCATGAGACCGAGCACTTCACCATAGGCGCTCCGGTTCTATTTGCGAAGAAGAAGGACAAAACCCTTCGACGGTGCATTGACTACAACAAGGAAATTGTGGTTACGATCAAGAATCGCGAACCATTATCGAGGATTACTGATGATTTATTTGATCGCTTGAGAGGAGCGAGTCTACTCCAAGATAGACCTTCGCACTAGTTACCATCAACTTGAGTTAGGGAGACAGATATCCTAAGACTGCCAGATCGCCAAGAGCACTTTGAGTTTACGGTGATGCCCTTTGGATTGACGTATGCGCCAGCAGCATTCATAGACCTCATGCATAGGGTATTCCAACCCTATCTAGATCAATTTGTTCTCAGGAGACCCCCTGAAAACCGTATTTCCTAAGGAAGGATGGTAATGGGTCAAAATCCGAATTTTCAGATCTCGTATGATGAAACGGACTTCACCGCTTGAATCAGTCTTCACTAAATCTAGCTACCACGCTGACTCTCGTCGACCCGGCGACGCCGAATTTCACGCTTTTCGAGGCAACGCAGAGGAGCGCCGGGACACTCGGGCACCCTATGAGTGGCCCAAGAGGCGCCACGTGTCAAGCCATGGGAGAGTCAAACATTGAGCTCGCGGGGCTCACATGCGTGACACATGCATCACGCCATTGGGAGGAATCTAAAGTTTGGGCCGATAAGAGGATAAGGTGTAATCCTCTCAACCAATGAATTCGACACGTGGCGTCGAGAGGACTCATTCTCATTCCACCCGACCAAATGGATCAGGAGAGAGGAGGAGAGGAGAGGAAAAGAGCAAACGAAAGAGAGAGGGAAAGTGTGGGATTTTTAGAGAGAGAAGCTTCACCTTCTCTCTAAAATTCCCGGCGATTGGACCGGCGAGCTCCGACGAGGCAAGAAGTGAGGTCGTCCCACCTACAAGGACTACACGTGTTCACCAGTTTTGGTGGAGTTTCGACAAACTCCGGAAAGGTAAAGCCTCCTACTTGCTTTACTTTTTGTTTAAGGGCCAAGTGTATTTGGATGGGGATTTGTTGAGCCCTGATGGTCGCGGATTTCTTGCCTAAAGATTTCGACCGGAGCACAAACTTCTGAGTTGCCTGGACAAATTAATGACCTGCTTATGTGATTTGTGTGATGTTGTGTTATTGACATGAGAAAATAACATGTTGATTGTGATTTTGTGGGCAGTTCTAAGAAGAACTGTCGGATTATGCCTTAGCCCATGTGAGCTAATCTTATGTTATTGTTGTAAACTGAATAGCATGATTTATGGAATTAATTTTGTTAATATATGCATGAGTGATATATTAGCATGTGTTGAATGTTTGTTGTGCCATTGCATTGCACTTAGGTGGGGGAGTAACCTGCAGGGAAATCTCCACCACCGGGCATTGGCTCACCCCGTCAAATATATTTTTCAAAATCGAAGACGTGCCTTGGGGATGGACGATCCGGACCTGGTTAAGAAATGGCCAAACTGGCCTTATCTTGTATTTTGTAAAATTCTGGGCAAGAGACCCATTTTATTTTGTATAAATTGTAATAAATACAATTGTGAACAAATTGTAATTAAATCATTTTTGTATAAAATATACATTTTATGAGTAGGATGTGTAGGCCCAAGTGGCCATTTTTGCACAGGTATGGGTCTCATCACATGAGACATGTAAATTTCCGCGGGTTGACGAGTAGTAAAAGGACACCCTGGGTTTGGGGCGTCACACTTCGTGAATGACATCTTGATCTACTCCCACGTATGGAGCATGAGTATCACTTGAGGATCGTGTTACAAATGTTTCGAGAGACCATCACCGTACTCCAAGTTCAAGAAGTGCAGCCAGCTTACTAAGGTGAGATTTTCGGGACACGTGGTGTCTGATCGCGTGTCACAACCCGTAGAAGGTCGAGGCGTTGATGAGTTGGGAGAGACCAAATGTCAATATTTGAGATATGTAATTTCTCGGGATCACTGGGTATTGGGAGGAGATTCGAATGGGATGAAGTTGTCCATCTCTAAGTAAGGATCATAGGACTTCGCCTATGGGACATGGATTCCATGGTTGGGACGGCCCTGACCATAGAGAGAGAGATCGAGGATGCTCGGAGCACTCGAGATGCTGGTGTTGGTAACAAGATGGAGGATCACTTCCTTCTAGTTCCGGAAGAGGCGTAAGACCTTCCTGCCACACGAAGTTTCTCAGACCATGGCCAAGATTTGCATGTGAGACTCGATCGCCTCAAGAGACAGGATCCTGTGACTTTGGGACAAGCAGCAATTCCAAGCATAGTCAGGAATGTAGAGATATGGCTCATTCCTCCACACCCTAGTACATGTAAGAGGAACCAGTTTTAGTTTCGGGGTGCTATACAAGCACTTCCAGCCACGTATGTGGGCCACGAGGGGCTAGAGTGTGGGTCAAGTCGTGGGACGATCGTAGCTGGGCGCACCTGGCATGGTGGTCTTAGGCGGTAGACCTATTGGTTGTTGATGTCAGTTTGACATGGATGAGTTAATGTACTCATCGGGTTGTCGGCGAATTGACCTTAGCCGGCTGGCATACCCGACACGACCTTGGATTTGGGCTTAGAGGTTAAGGCCTTTAGAGAAGCCAGGTATAGATGTTCTTCCCTAGGATGTAGGGTGAGAGTTGATCTGATAGGTCGGGATTATGAGTGAGAGATCTCCGAGATTCTGCTCATGGTGGACCCCGGGATTGGGTGTCACAGTATGGCATTATTGCGTTCGTGTGCACGGTAACATCACGTCGAGTCGGGTGTGGGTGCACGGTACAGTCATTCACCACTCTTGGTGAGTGTGGGTTGAGTTTGTCTTTAGGACTACGTCCAATGAAGACTCATAATTCGATTCAGGAAATGAAGAGTAGTTAAAGTGTGTCAGCAAAGCAAAAAAGGGGGTCGTTAACTCTATGCGAGAACTCCGAGTTAGGTGTAAGAGGAACCTGGCATATCCCGAATTTCTCGTGCGAATGTAAGAGGCTCAAGTGTGTCAAGAGTTATGTTAATCGAGATGAAAACACACGGTCGTTATCACGTAGACTTAGAGTTGAGTGATAGGAGCCTGAGTGACCCGAGATTTGATACCCCTTGAAATTCAGATTGTGTCGCTGAATCTAAGAAGGGCTCGTGTATGGATGTCATACACATGGACTAGGCCACTGGTCCATTGATTATCACATTGTGACCTTGGGAAGGCCGGGCTGCTTACACACAAAGCAAGGGTTGTGTAGGGTTACTAATGCTATGTGGATTATATACAGGTGTTAGAGGACACGCTGCGAGCATACGTCCAGGGTCATAAGGGTAGAGGAGCATTTACCCTTAGTGGAATTCGCCTACAACAATAGTTATCAGGCAAGTATACAAATGGCACCATATGAGGCATTGTAAGGGAGGCCATGTAGATTATCGTTATGATTGGACCGAGATGGAAGAGAATTCCATCACCGGTCCTGATCTGATTAGAGACACCTCTGAGAAGGTGAGCTTGATACGACAAAGATCTTCTCACCCGCCTCGTAGCCGACAAAAAGAGCTATGCAGATGTACGACGTCGACCCTTAGAGTTCGAGGTTGGGGATCACGTTTTCTTGAAAGTGATGCCTAAGAGAGGAGTGGTCAGGTTCGGCAAGCGTGGGAAGCTATAGCCGAGATTCATTGGGCCTTTCGAGATACTCGAGAGGATAGGCACTGTAGCATACCGGTTGGCTTTACCGCCCAACATGTCAGGTGTCCACGAGGTGTTTCACGTCTCCATGCTCCGGAAGTATAGGCCAGATCCAGCTCATGTAGTGGATTGGGGACAGATTGAGATTGACACTGATAGGACCTCTCGAGGAGGGACCAAGTGTGTATTTTGATAATGTGGATCAAGTTTTTGCGAATCACGCAAGACCGTGAGGCCAGCGAGGGTGCTGCATGCACTATGGAGCTGAGGAGTCCATCGGAAACACGAGGACATGATGCGGGTCACATATCCCTTCTTGTTTAGGAATAAAGGTACGTAATTAATCATTTAATAATTAAATGATGAGTTTACATGCATGGTAGAGTGCACGTTGCATATGCATGTGAGTGATGTGATTGTCCAGAATTTCAGGACGAAATTCCTTTTAAGGAAGGGAGATTGTAAGACCCGAGAAAATCCAATTTTTTCAAAAATGGCAAAATCGTAATTTTGGTCAAAAATCCAAAATTTATTCTCTAGATCTTGGATGACGAAACGGATTTCACCGTTGAAATTGTCTCGCGAAATCTAGCTAACACGCGAATTGGCCACATTCGAGACAAATAAGTTTGCTCGTTTTTCGAGGCATCACATTTCAGGTGCCGTAAAACGATATACGATGTGACAAAAGTCACGGTGATAACATGTACTCACAGCCATAAGTGGCAATGAGTAACGACTTAAAATGGCATGAGTAGAGAAATGATGGAAATGGACGGCTGATGATAGTGTCAAATGTCGAAAATCCAAAGCTTGGGGACATAGGATGTCATTTTGGGAATTCTTAAGTTAGAAAGACAAAATAATGAATAGTGGTCATCTTCTTTGGGAGTCAAAAGCAGACTAAACGCGAGATTTGATTTTTACTTACAAGAATGCAATACTGTTGTTTTGTAGAGAGAGAGGCTTTCAAAATACCGGCGATCCGACCGTCGAAATTCTTCGGAGCAAGAAGGAAAGCTGCTCTACGCGGAGAGGCCTACGCGTGGACTCCGGTTTTAGGAGTTTTCGACAAACTCTGTGAGGTAGGGGATTTATCCTACTTGGGTTTTACACTTTATTTGGGCGTTATGGCGATGTTTCGGGGTTGGTATGAGGCCTCAACGGCTGTTGATCGGGTCCCAAAACTCGGGACCGACTATAGAAATTCTTTGGGAGCCAGAGCAACCCGTAATGCTTTAAGTGGGTTGTTTGGTTAGTTAATTATGAAATTTATGTTATAAATCATGTATTGATGTGTATCGGGTCAGGAATGGCCATGAAATTCGGGTTCCTAAAGTGAACCGATGTGATTGGATGGTAGAAAAATACAACACATAGAACTCGAGGGTTTTACCGTTCACATGAACAAAGGACAACAAAATCAATTCTTGTGTGAAATATAGTTTGGTCGAGCACTGCTGAATTACTCGTGTTTGATAATTAGCCACGTGAGCTAAATTTTTGATGGTAGATCGTGGAAATTACATGACATGTTTCGTATGATTTAATTATGTGAATATATGCATGTGATTATATATTTTTGCATGTGTTATAGAATTGTAATTGGATTGGTATCATGGCCCCATATGCACCTGCAAGCACCTGTAATTACTGAGCGAAAAGCATGAGGAGATTTCGAGAGAATGGTTTTAGGGTTGACTAAAAATAATAAATATCGGAGGGTAGTCCATATATAAAATATCAATCGTCTGAGTCGCCCACCTGATATACATCGGGCGGCAAATTCCACCAAATATAACATCGGAGTCGGTCCACTACTTATATCGGAGGGTAGTCCACAAATAATAACAAATATATTTTAAAATAATGTTTCTATACGTGGCTTAGTAAGTGCAGGGAGTCGGTGAGGACTCGAGAAAGGAGTTGTGCTCTGCAGACACCAAGTAGGGATCACATGCATTTACTTTTGAATGTGTGTTTTCTTTAGGAGCATTGCATATGAATTTAGGTGGAGAGTAGCTCATTTAGGGTGATTCCACTACTGAGCATTAGCCTACTCGTCGTAGGGAACATATTTTTCAAAGGGCAGGAGCGCATAGAGACGGCTCGCCCTAGAGGCCTAGCTTGAGAAGAAAGCTGGTTGCGGGGTTTGGTTTTATTATGGATACATGTATTAATGCTAGAATTTTAATATATGTTTGTATAAGAGTACTTAACTTTGAAACTATTGTATATAGTTGGGAATTATTAGGATGAGTATTGGTTTAGGGGCCCAAGGAATCGCTTTTACTCATGGATTGTTATATTGATTGTTTGGACAGTTATATAATAAAGAGGACCCGGTAGAGCTCCCCGTATAAAAGGAGACTCCCATTTTCGTGAGAGACGCCGGGTCACCCGACATTCACGAGTATCTCCACGGCTGATCGTAGTCAACGGACCCCCGGATTCGGTCACAAATGTGGAGGGCCAAGTGACCTATAGAGGTTTAGAGCCCATCATCCTCCTACATTCAGAGGGGGAGGGGACTCGGTGGTAGCTGACCATTGGTTTTAAGTGTGCAAAGAGAGTTCGTGGTTATGGAGATTACCCGATGTGACACCTGATCCGCCCGGCGACATTTCGCCTGGGGAGTGAATCCTGTGGTACGGTGGGATCGGGTGAAACCCCGTGGATCGGGAGGCCGTGACATAGCAGATTAATAGCTCTTTATGAGCGGTTTTTCTCAAGATCGGCTAGGTATGCTGCTGGCCTGAATTTCTGCCAGGTGACACCCCAAATTATACCATGATAGTTTTATAACATGTTTTGGGTATAATAAAAGTAAATGTATATTTTTCTGGAAAAAAATAATGCTAAAAATAAAATAAGCAAAACCCGGAATTAATACAAAAGTTAAGGGTAAATTGGTAAATTGCCAATTAAGGACCCAAATGACATAAGAATAAAATATTGTATGCCAAAGTAGGAAATTATAAAGTTTTCAAATAATAGTGGGATTTTTGCAATTAAAGAAAGTGGAGGGATGAAAGTATAAATCATGGAAA
Source organism: Tetrastigma voinierianum (assembly GCA_016808115.1). Lineage (NCBI taxonomy): Eukaryota > Viridiplantae > Streptophyta > Magnoliopsida > Vitales > Vitaceae > Tetrastigma > Tetrastigma voinierianum. The sequence goes on from JAEQBH010005358.1 coordinate 40,285, forward strand.
CGTTAATTAGTTAAAGGATAATAATAATACATTGTCAGAATGGTTCAGGGAAGTCTAGAAAATTCTCTAGATCTCGGATGACGAAACAAACTGCGCCGTTAAATTCGTCTCGCGGAATCTAGTGACCTAGAAATGTTTCTTGTCAATTTGCATACCGAATATTTCACGATTGTACGATAAAGTCACAAATGACTTTTAGTGGATCTAGTGATTTCACGAAAACTTGGCCTGAGATGACTTGAGATAAGTTCATTTAAAATAAAGTGAACTGAAAAGAAATAAAAATTTTCGGGGTAGAAACGAACCCAAATGAGGCAATATGAGCTATATATCCAAATAATAATGATGATAACAATAATAAATAATAATAATAATAATAATAATAATAAGAATAAGAATAAGAATAAAAAAAGGATAAAATCAAGTTGGTATAAGAAGGACGGACATAAGGAGACGTGAGAAAGAGAGCGTGAGGAGAGAGATTTTAGAAAGAGGAACTTCTCTTTAAGATTTACGGAAATCGGACTGTAGATTTTTATCGGAGCAGAAGGCAAAGTTGGTCTACGCGGCGAGAGTTACGCGTGGGCACCAAAATCTTAGCGTTTGTCAAACTCTAAGAGGTAAGAAATTTTCCTACTTGAGTTATTTCTATCCTAAAGGTCATTTAATGGGTTGGGATTTGCTTGTGAGTCTGCAGGTCAGAAATCTAGTCCCAAAATTTTGACCGAAGCTTGGTGAATTTTTGACTATTTTTCGATTAACCAGTTAAATTTCTAACCTGCTTCTCCGACAGCCTGGTTGAAATTTTGGGATTGTTTTCGGATAGTCCGAACATGATTTTCAGAACTATTTTCGAGTGTTCTTGGACTCTATGAAAAGCCCTTTGAGTCTATAATCCATCCATATATATAGTTTGATGAAATTAGAAAGATAGTAAGGCCCTGTTTAGTATGTAGAAAATTTTCTGTTTTCTCTATTCAAACTTTTCGAAAACAATAAAACACGCTTAGCTACTTGCACCGTACAAAACAAATTTTGAAAACAAAGAAAATGAATTCACTATTTTCAACATTTTATATATGAATCAAAACTGTTTCAGGTTGCTTTCTTGTTTTCTAATTAAATCGAAAACACGGGATTTGGTCGATTGGGATAAAATGAAAACACGGGATTGTGACTATTTTCTTCTTTTCTTCCCCTTTCTTCTTCTACTTCGATTTTCTTCTCATCAGGCTCACGAAAAACGAGATTATGAATAGTAACCTACATTTTAAACACATTTTCATTATTTTCATTAACTTCATTTTCAAGAAAATGAGCTACAAACTGACTTTCTTATTATTTATTAACCAAATTCAAGTACCTAAACGATATTTTGAAAATGAAAAACTAAAGATTAGAATACATTGAAAATTTTCATATCTAATTTCAGATATAGAGTTAAAATTTTTTTTGACTAAACTGGGGCCTAAATAACTCACATGAACACATAGAAAACCATAGTTATTCATGCATATAATGAGATATGAAAAATGCAAAGATACAAATAAATGATTGTAAATATCGCATATGATTACCAGATGACAATAATTATTCGGGAATATGAGATATGTATTGAACATAAAATACACATGGATTGTCTGCTTAGAACTTGGTAGAAGGATAAATGGGCATGCCTATTAGGGAAAAACAAGTTTGTAGCATAACATCAATATCTTTTATCATTATAGCGCCTTCGAGCCCTTATAGATGATCATTATCTCGTGACAATGATAACAACGCTTCGGGCCTCTTATAGATGATCATTGGTTCGCACAATGATAATAAAGACCTTCAAGCCCCTTATGCATCACTGTTTATAGTGAGTACAGCTCCTTCGGGCCCTTATAGTTTCCTTTATCCACTTTTAAGGTTTATGCAGGCATGAAACATAAAACAAATGACTTAAATATGACATATGAAATGATATGATACGATAAGAAAAGCATAGCACCGCTATGAGATAACAAGTATATTGTGACAAGAACATGAAGCCAGTAAATGATAAGAAATGAAACATTGTATGATAAGTAAATATGAAATATGTATAAACATGTTTAAATGGTATGTTAGCGTGTTAGATGTTTATGCATGAGCATGGGCGTGATGATTCTGATAGTAGTCGTCCACGAAGTTTATTTCCACTAAGCTTTGAAGCTTAGCACGATGTTTCATCCGTAGGTATAAGACAAGTAACCGAGAAGTCCGCCAGACACTCCACATCAAAGAACCAAGCGCCAACATCGCATTAGTGCCCACTAAAGACCTTTGGTCTTTTTTTTTTTTTTGTATATGTTTTGTCTTTGAAAGCAACATAAATATTGTAAATGTTGAACACTTCCATATATGGAGCTTGTATATATTTTGTAATCCACTGCTATAAAATATAGTACAAGTTTAATGTTTAACATTATATAGTAATGAAAAAGCTTAAAGTTCTAAGTTTATAGTAATTAGTAACAAAGCACCCCGGATCAGGTTCGGATCCGCCAATCCGATCGGATCTGAGAAGGGGCGCTACAAGTTGAGATAGGGATCCATGACAGTACTCGAATACGTGGCTAAGTTCACAGAGTTAACACTTTTCGGGGATGATTATGTGGCCACAAATATGGTCGAAATTTGGAGGATGTCCAAGTCGCCCATCCCGGGGTAAGATTGTTAGACTTCTCCCGCAGTGATGCCGGGACTCCAGGGTCATCACCATGGCTATAGAGAGAGAGATTGGATGATGCCCGACATTCGAGATGTGGGTGCTAGTGAGTGAGAAGAGGATCGGTCTGCCAGCTCATAAGAAGTGTAGGACTTCATTCCTCGAGGACGTCCAAAGACAGGCCCTATTAGGCCAAGGTGAGGCGTAGGTGTTAGCCAAAGGTGGCTAATTATAAAGGCCATTGTCAATGTACTGACATGTGAGACGTGATTGCCCCCTCGAGGCGGTGGATCCGAAAGGCGGGACACCACGCTTCGTGCACTAAGTGGGGCGCTTACGCACACCGCTTGTCTCTTCCTTACCCCAGGATGGGCCAAGGGCCAGCTTCAGGCAGGTGACCATGCAAAGTGCCCCTCGCCGCGCATGTGCAAGAGAGGCCGAGAAGCGGGCTGAGTGCGCAGGTCAGCCACGTGCCCGCACTCAGGACCTGTGGTGTGTTTTCACGCCATAGTACCACGTATCGAGCCCTGATAAGCAACCGCCACACAAGGTATGTTTTTTTTATCTCGCCTATAGGCAAAGATATTATTTTGTTCGGGTGCATCGCATTCATTTATCACAGATCACAGGTGAAGGAGTTGGCTTAGAGGCTCAGACCTTTGGAGAAGTCGTTGTGATGGAGCCCCGAACCAGGGTGAGTGTTCAATGGATATGTCACAATTATGAGTTAGAGATCCTCAGGATCCTACCACAGCTAGAATTCCGAGAGCTCATGGACATGGATCGAAGCCGATGTCATCCTCGGGATAGACTGGTTGACGGCAAACGGGGTCGTCATCGATTGTGATCGTGGGAGAGTTACTGCCTACACACGAGATGGAGTTTGTGTTGTGTTTCTGGGGGATAAGCACGATGTTTTACCCCAGACTGTGTACGACTCCAAGTGGCACAGACAGTTAAGGGGTTGGCTATCAAGCCTTACCTTGGAGGATGAGGTTAGACAAGATGTGAGTCTACCTTGGGTAGTTTGTGAGTACGAGGATGTTTTTTCCGAATGAGTTATCGGGATTACCCTCGCCGAGGGATGTAGACTTCTACATCGAGTTGCATCCTGGCACGTCGCCTATTTCTATGACTTCACATAGAATGGCACTAGTTGAGTTACAGGAACTCAAAGTCTAACTACAGGAATTGTTGGATAAAGGGTTCATTAGACCTAGCACTTCACCTTAGGGCGCTCCGATTATGTTTACAAAGAAGAAGGATAAGACCCTTCGACCGTGTATTGACTATCGATTGTTAAACAGGGTTACGATCAAGAATCAGTATCCCTTACCGAGGATTGATGATCTGTTTGATCAGTTGAGAGGGGCGCAAGTCTGTCTTAAGATACCACACCGGTTATCAAGTTAAGGGTTGCAAGCTGCACATCCCTAAGACAACCGCTCAAGATGCGGTATGGGCATTTAAAGTTCATAAATGATGCTCGGACAACGAATGCACTGGCATTCACATAGACCCCATACATGTGGTGTTCCACTCTGGCTCCAGATTAGCTTGTGGTGTACTTTGTTGACGACATCTTAATCTACTCCCAGTCAGAGGAGGAGGATGAGGATCATTTGAGGATTGTTCTCCAGGTCCTCAAAGAGCACCACCGCTTATATAAGTTCAATAAGTGCGAAGTTTCTTTGGCCATCGAGGTGAGATTTTGTGCATGGGTAAAGGTTAGCTTTGGGTGTATCCGGACCTCAAGAAGGTCAAGGCAATTATGATTCAGGAGATACCAACGTCCGTATTCGAGATACGCAGTTTCTTGGGATTGACAGGGTATTACAAGAGGTTCATTGAGGACTTCTCCCGACTAGCTGCACCTATGACGAGATTGACCCAAAATAGGGTCAAGTTTGAGTAGGATGACTTGTGTGAGCGAGCATTCCAAGAATTGAAAAGGAGGCTGACTTCAGCTCCTATTCACCGTCCCTAAAGAGGACCGACACATTGTATACGCGATGCTTCAGCACCTGGACCGGGATGTGTTTGATGTACCTCGAGGTCAGGACTTATGCTCTAGACATCCGAAGAACCACGAGCGAACTACCCCACACCATATGGAGCCGGCAAATATAGTCTTTGCCTTTAAAGATTTGGCGCCACTATTCAGATTCATGAAGAAGATGTGTTTTCTCGTAATTCACAAAGTCCTATACATATTTATACGGACTAACATGAGGCAAACACAGATGGATGGAGTATCTGGAGGATTATGACTTCACTTTACATTACCACCCTGGTAAGACAAATGTAGTGGCTGATGCGCTAAGTCGGAAGTCACGGGGAGTACTGGCTAGTGTAGCTTCCTGGGAGTGGCAAATGCTCAAGACTATGGGATGTTGACCGGCAAAGATGTTGACTGTGCTCAAGGAGCGTTATGAATTCCGGTGGCTAATCCTTCCCTACCGAAAGCAGAAAGGGATTAAGTCCCTGACAGACTGAGTTGGTGTTCATCAGGGACATGGTACAATCAGGTACAGGTGATGAGGGCCGGGCCATTCACACAAAGGGCATTTCTAAGATAGTGGGACTCGTCAAGTAGCTCCCCAACTGACCGATTCTCAGATGTGATCCTCAGGGAGTTCCACTGCTCTCGGTTTATAGTGCATCTAGGTGGCATAAAGATGTACCATGATCTTCGTCACCAGTATTTTTAGAGCGGGATGAAGAGACAAGTTGGGGATTTCATTCGACGGTGTCTCACGTGCCACAGGTTACCGAAAGCACTAGATGCCGAGGGGCTACCCACCCATCGATTGGAGGTAGTAGAGTGGAAGTGGGAACATGTCACGATGGACTTTGTTACTCACTTTCCAAGGACGGTACGGAAGCACGATGCAGTATGGGTGATAGTGGACCTACTCACTAAGTCTAAGACATGTTCTAGTCAGAGATAACCTTCACACTAGAGAATTATACACATATACAATTGTGGGAGATATCATTGGCTACGGGAGTGCCATTCTCTATCAGATTTTACGAGAGATCCCAAGCTTCATGTACTTCACTTTCGGAAGACAGCTTCCGAGGCCTATGGGCACGTTAGCTTGATGATGAGTACTGCTTCATTCACAAACGCACGGGCCGTGAGATGGACCATACTGTGTTGAGGCTGGCGGTCATGCATGAATCCTAACTCAAGGGCAGCCGGGAGGAGCATTTCGCTCGCAGCTCCGCGACAACGCTTATCGCAAGATACGTACGACGTACCCTATGAGGCACTATATGAGACCATGTCAATCTCAACTGCTGGGATGCAGGTGATCTCCACCACGTCCATTGACTGGGAGACACCTCTAACAAAGGGTGGACTGACATGTAGACATCTTCTCACGACTGCAGCCTAAGTAAAAGTTACGCTGATAAAAGCGACTGACTAGAGCCTGAGGCAGTGACCATGTCTTCCATGTGATACCTAAGAGGAGTGAATGATTTGGCAAGCAGAGTAACTGGCCGCCAAGATTTATCGACCCTTCGAGATACTCACAGCAGCACAAGAGCATATCACCAAGGCACACCTACTATTGTGTGTTCCATGTCTCCATGCTTCGAAAGTACACTCCAGATCCGACTCACGTAGTGGATTGGGGCGAGTTGACAATTGATACAGATGGAACATTCGAGGAGGGACCAGTATGTATTATGGACAGCCGAGAGCAGGTTTTGCGACGCAAGACTATGAGGCTAGTGAAAGTATTATGGCAACACCATGGAGTGGAGGAGGCAACATGGGAATGCGAGGACATGATGCATGCTAGTTATCCCTTTCTATTTGGGGACGGAGGTAAATGGTTAGTCATTTAATGATAAAATGATTGTTGCATATGCATAAGACTTGAATGTATATGTGTGTAAATTTCAAGGACGAAATTCATTTTAGTGGGGGAGAAAGTGAAAACCCGGATAAATTTGAAATTTTTCACGAAATCCAGAATTATCACTACAAAGATGTCGCAAACCCTAACTTCTGCATCTCGTATGACGAAACTTTGACTCTCACTGGCTGATCTGCCTCGCGAAATCTAGCTACCAAATTTAATTTCGACCGGTACGCCTAATTTTACGATTTCGAGGCAAAATGAATGAATGGCATGGTGACATGTGGCATGATGCCACATGGCACCACGCCCATGGCATGAGGGCCATGTGTACGACCACATGGCCTCATGCATGGGGGAAAGAGTGAGGGGGTGACACATGAGAGCCTATGTCACCACCACTTACTCGCACACCAATTTGAGTGGGAAAAGGAGTTCGGTAGGATGAAAAAGAAAAAGAAAAAGAAAGGAATGAGGGAGAAGGGAAAAGGAAAGGAAAGGAAGGAGAAGGGGGAAAAATGAAAGAACCAATGTGTTTTCTCCTATTGACGATGCTCGATGGACTAATTCATCTGATCAAGCTCCAAGAGGTGCTCTCCTTACCTACCATTTCACGCCTAAAAATGCGGTAGGCCAAACGCTGGCCCACTGGAGGCTTAATTATTTCATTTGTAGTCCTGCTTTTGTCAGGATAGTCATGGACCGAGTATATAAGTTCCCAGGACCATCGAGGCCGAGCATGGAGTCCCGAAACTGAGCAAATCTGGGAATAATGGAAAACGAGGGAACTGATTCTTTTCGCACCAATTTTCAGGACCCAAGCAGCCGCCAACTCGATGGCCATAATCTTTCGTCCGAACTCGACACTTGGCGCCGTTTTCGACTCTACGGAAAGCTTGTTGAGTCTCAAATTTAAAGATGATGTGCTCAAATTCCATACCACGGCTATTTATGGGTCGGGTCACCGAAAGTCGAGGAACAAACTCTTTTCTAGTTTCCGAAACTCGCTTTCTGAACCATTGTATCCGAAATGCTGGGGTCACAGATGGCTTGAGTAGGAAATTGCGTGTTGAATTTTTGTGTGATATTTACAAAATTTGGAATTTCTTTACTAAGTCTAGATTTTTCCAAGGCCAAGTATGGCCGGATTTATGGCCGGGAATGGCTAATGTGTGTTATTACTGTAAATTAAATAATATGTTAATGTGTGAAATTATGTAATTTATATGTTGCATGTGACATGTAGCATACATGTAGCATGAAATGACATGCAATGACACTTACATTACATTTATGCACAGGGCATCACATGACATGGGTGTGAGTGCATGGAAGCATGAAAATGATCAACCCTATGGTTGGGGTTTGATGGTACATCAAGAATACAAATGATTTTCGGAGATTGTCCACAGTACTTCTCGGAGACTTACCAAAGTACGTATCGTAGATTGTCCACAATACTTCTCGAAGACTAACTAAAAGTACGTGATTTTAGATTGTCCACGCGATTCTGAGGTCGACTAAAGTACTGACGGGAGATCGTCCACACTATATCTCGGAGACTGCCCAATAAAAATAAAACAAAAAGATTTTGTTTGAAAAAAAGCGGTCACGACTCGAACGCCATGATTCGCTTTTCACACTTAGCATATGCATGTGTGAAGGAATTAGTGAGGATTCTGATTAAGTCATGATTGGTCGTGATCTATTCCATGACATGTAGGCATTCGTGTATGTGATCAGGTAATCGCATTGCATGTGCACTTAAAGCAGAGTGTACTCTTGTAAAAGATATATCTATTTCAGTTTTTCTCACCCATCACAGGATCACCCTTTTAGTACACGAGGATTCGTGCCCTTCGAGGCCGTGAGATGAAGAGGGCCAGTTTCGCCTTGAATGACTATGTTTGTAAATATATCGGGACACCCATTTTGATATATTTTGGTTTGTAAAAGAGTTCTTATATCAAATTCTCAGATAATAATACGGGAAGTCAGGATAGTTTGTAAGAAAATATAAAGAAATGAGTCCCTGAATGGGATCGACAATGCGGGACACCTGACATCCGACGCCCACGAACATTCCATGGGTCGACAGCGTCACAATCGACCCCGAGTCAGTGTCACATACACCCTAATGCAAAGAGTGGTTTAGCTCAAATTAGCAGGGCTCAACCTAATCCATCACAATACCGCTTATGTCTCCATCGACTCATACATCGCATCGCCATCATAAGGCATGAGCACATATGTACTCTATATTTGTTTAATCACCACATTATCAACAAAACACACCACATTAAGAATTTTTCAACCAAAAACTGTTTAGGATAACCCATAAAGTAAAAAAACATTGACCTAAAAAAGGGCTACCAAACAAGGTCTTATGCATTCTATGTTTGTTTCTCAAGAAAATACACATCTGATGACCACATTATCAACAAAACACACCACACTAACAAAATATTATCATCACAAATTAAAATGGGAACTAAACCTAAGGATTTATCACCACATTATCAACAAAACACACCAACAAAACCAGAATTTAAGAAATTTTCTAAATAAAAACAAGATAATGTAGGAGGGTTACTCAAGGCGGAGTCGAATTGGAGTCATGTAAGAGAAAATATTTATTGAAAATCCTCGATTTCCAAGCCATAATTGGTCGAAAGTATGGAGCCTTTACGGAAGAAACTAGGTGTAGGATAAAAAGGAGGGAGGAAATGGGGAAGGAAAAATAATGTCGCTATTTAGGATAGCGGCAATTGAAGTTCTAAAAATGGTGAAGCCACTGTCCACGGTAGTGGCAATTGAATTCAAATATGGTGAAGCCCTTGTTCTGTGGTCACAATGCAGATTTGCCAAGTCAGTCGCTACGTGGCTCAAGCGCACATTTCTTTGGGCAATGGGGCTTATTTCAAAACTAGTTTCGTAATTTTTTTTTTTTAAAAAAGTATTTTAATCCAAAACTCTCAATAATGACCATAAAATATGCCCTCATCTCTAACGAACAATAACCTGCATGAGATAACAAAGAAATTGGTGGCTATGGTTTCCATAAGGTACCTTAACTATTTTTTTTTTTAATAAAAATATTTTAATTGATTCAAAGTAGCAATACATCGATAGAAATATATAATCAAAATCTCTAAAAACCACAAATGATGAAACAACATCCAAGTTAATAGCATAATGAAACGACTCAAAGCCTATACATTCGATACTGAAATTTCACACATTTTATATCACTATTGTGACTGTAATACCTTGACTCCACCATGCCAGAAAGATACTCGACAACCATTGATTTGATTTATTGTCTCTGATCATATATACTTTGCTCGTTCGAATCACCAAAATACAAATAAACGTCGCAACACGACGATGAAAACCAAATCGTCGTACTGAGATGACATAACCACTCGTCGCAAAAAGACAACGATAATGACACGCGCACGAAGGCAACGACAATCATGCACGCACCAAAGCGACGACTAAATCATGAAAAAACACATAAAAACCTATATTTGTGTTAAATAACCACTTTATTGAGAGAAAAAAAAATATGGAAAAGAAGTGTAAAATGGTGATTTTCAGGCCAATAATGACAAAAAATCACCCCTCATTTCTTAAAGATATAAAATATGCTAATAGATAAAAAGTTGAGAGGAAAAAGTACCTTAACTTCTCCACACGTATATTTTTACTTCACTATATTAAATAACTTTATAAAAACTAATTATGAATTTAATTTGAGTATCTTACAAATAAATATATTGTGAATTTTGATTATATAGCGTGAATATAATTCATTTTTAAAAAAATCACAAATGAATTTCAATGTAATATGAATGAATTTATATCATGTGTATTATAAACTCCTATATAAATAAAGAGAGAGAGAGAGAGATTTATTGATTCATGTTAGTAATAGAAGCGAAAGAAACAATGAATCAAAAGTGTTACAAAATTTAGAGAGCAACACAACATTCAGGTAAAATAAAAAATGATGGACTAAAGACATACATATTTGATAATAAAAATATATATAAAAAAACTTAAGATTTCAAATATGCAAAATACAAACAAACAGGATTTAATTTGATGGCTCTATCAGATTGAACGTTGTCATCAAAACCGTCAAATCGAAAACTCACGAATAAGCTAACCGTTGATAACACAACTACCCGCCGTAACAAGTAGATAACAAAAAGACGTTGTAACATATCGACGATAAAAACGCGAAAAACCAAAGGCAAACTTAGATCGGCATGGAATAAACGACTTTATTAGTAAAAAAAACCCTGCGAAGAAAATGGTGAAAATTGTGATTTCTAGCAAATAATGACCAAAAAATCATTCATCCGCTTTAACCAAGGGTTTGAAAGAGATAAGAAAGGGAGGAGCAGCTAAGTAAACTCCCATTTCTTCTTGCATTTTTTAATAAATTGGATGGCTATCATAAACAATAAAAATACATTTTGAAAATTTATATATAATTAAAATCAAAATAATTAAAAATCAAATATAATTTAATTAATTAAGAATAAAAAACATCGACTCTCATTGTATTTTCAGATTTTATCAATATTTATATTGTAAAATAGTTTGATTAAGCGAATCGAACATTAATACATTATTTAAAAAAAAACATTTGTATTTTATTTTAAAATTTTAACTTTATGCTTTTTTTTCCATTCCTGATAATAAAAATTAGTCAATATGTTTTATTCATTTGACAAGTAAATGGTATTTAAAAATAATTATTTGACCAATGAAAATAATACATGTGTTCTAAAATTTTGAAATAATTTTATAAAAAATCTACGTTTATTTTGTACACTAAAAAAAAATAGCGAATTAAATTTTAAAACAAACTTTTTCCACACTATTTATGGTTTATGAGTAAACAGACTAATTCAATAATACAAATTTTCTTTTTAAAAAGTAAAAAATTACTCAAATCACATCATAATAGTTGTTTTAAACCATAAATAATTTAACAAAATAAAGATATAATATATAAATTCGTTTTAAAGTGGTTGGGCCCATTATTGCATGTGTCCTCATCTCTCCAACCTTCAACCCAATGAGAGTTCTATAGTACTTTACGTATAGGTGTAAACTGCTCTAAAGATAAAGAAGTTCGGCTCCGACTCTGGCTTTACGAAAGAGGCTCGGGGAACTCATTTACGAAATCTCGCTTACGAGCCGATGCCGAGCCATGCTGTCGCTCACAGAGCTTAACTTATGAACATCAAAATGATGTTCGGGTTCAACTTATTGTACTTAATAAATGAGATCGAAGGAGTTTAACGAGCCGACCCAAAGAGCCAAGTAAGTAGCTCGCCTTGCTACAGCCCTATTTAAAGAAAATACTAATCTAAAATAACCAATATACAACTAAATAAAAAGATAAGACAATAAAAGCTCCAATTAAACTTGATCGTGGGGTTCAAGAGTTAAAATATTCATCATGTTTATTTGTAGGAAAATTTTGTTGTGCATCAAGTCTTCTCCATGTTCACGAGCCTGTTCATGAGCTTGGTTCACGAGTCTGGTTAACGAGCTTGCTCACGAGCCTCTTCACGAGTATGTTTACGAACTGACGAGCCGAGTTTGAGGGTGCTTGGGCTCGACTCGTTTAACTTACTAGCCTCAAAATAGTGTTTGTGTTCGGCTCATTTAACTTAATAAACGAGTTCAAGAGAGCTTCTAACAAGCCGAACTCCGAGCAGCTTACGAGTAGCTCGACTCGGTTACAACCCTATACTTAATCTCCAAACCGATTTTTTTTCTTATACATTTGGATCTAGGCTCAAATTGGCTTCTCACGATACCTTCAAGCTATTTACACTTAAAAGCTCGCGCTTCTAAGCATAATGAATCACTTTATGTATCTTAAAATATCACTAAAATATAAAGGAAATTAAGATAGAAACAATGATACATTATAAGTTATACAAGTGATAGTTTAATGCATAAAAAACGAGAACGAGAATTAATGGACACGAGGAATAGTAGTTGAAAGCTTGTGTACATTGAATATCAAATCCATAAATTATAATCAACCATCAATGGGAAGCCACATGTGGTTTTTTGTCCCATAACCTAGTCCATTGGTTGAATTAATGACAGGTGATCGTTTATGATCATTATCTCAACCGGTTGACCAATCAATCCATCGTTTAGTCGATTGTTTCCCCAACTCCAAAACACATAGCTATTTGAACATAAACGATCGAGGTTGCAAATTGATCGATTCATCCAGCAAACAAAAACCAATTAACCTTAAACCAACCCGAAAACCTTCGTTTTCAACTTAAAGTATTTATAAACCTTGAGGTACTTCTTTTAAGCACCAATTAGGACTACAAAACCTAATGTTTGATGCTCAAACTCGAGTTTTCAAAAATATTATATACAATTTAAAACTTAAAACCGAGTTATATGAATCAAGATGTTTTTTTCAACTGAATCAACCGAGCATACCGGAATTGCTCGGGCTTCTGGCCCGTGACTTCGGGATGTCGGGCTCCCTCTATAAAACAAGAAACAAAAGGATCGATGTGGCCTCGCCATGTTCCGATGCCTAAGCCGGCCTTTCCCGGGGAAGAGAAGATCAACCGCTAGGATGAATTTCAGGCGTACCTTTCACCAATGGGGTGGCCCGGTATTTATGCAGACTTTTCCACCAGATGGTGATAAGGACCTCCTGATTGGATTCGGGATTTTCTTTTATCGTCATCGATTACGCTGATAATTAAAAGCAAATTATCGTGGAATTATTCTACTCCCTTATCGGGTGGAGATTCGACGGATTTATGTGGATATGGGCTCTTGCCTTCATTCCGCCCTTGTGAGGGATGAACTGGCCCCGTTTCAGGGCCTACATCGTGGCAGATCGCCCCACTGGGTCCGCGATTAGTCTCTTTTTAATCCCGCCGAGTTGGGGGGGTGGCTTTGCGCGCCTACTTTTTAAAACTCCAATCGCTTGCCCCCCTAAACCTCGTTACAGCTGAGCGTGGCAAGGATCAGATTGCTGATCGTTATTTCACGTGGTTGGTCGTGGTCGGTTTGATTAGTGGCTTTGTCAGCCAAATGTCTCAGGGTAATGATGACTTTTCACTGTGGCGGCTCCCTCTTAGTTCTTCCATTCTTTCGAGAACATCCTCCGACCGTTAGCATCAGGTTCCCGATATTGAAGCTTTTCCTTCTCTCATGAAGTTCGGGCTTTTATTGTTCAAAACTTTCGGTGTTTTGTAATACCCTTCTTTGGTCAGCCTCTTTCGTTATGTTCCTAGACTGTACGTCTTTCTCCTTCTTTGTCTTTTCGAGAGGTATTGCGAGGCTTCAAGGCTAGCTTGGTTAGGTTTTTTGTTCTATCCCATCCCTTTTTTTTTTTTGTTTTTTTTTTGTCCAAATGTGTATTCCCATGGGTCCAGTCGCTCCGCTTTGTGGCAGGGGGTGACTCTCTACGAGTCTAGTTTCGCTGACAAGTGGTGAGTCCCACCGCTTAGCCATGGTTGTTCTTCGAGATGTCCCAGGGGAACCTCCTTCCCCCTTGGGTAAAGGCAAGGATAAAATTGATGAGATAAAATACCCTGTGGGGTTTGAATATCTGAAGTCGGCGTGCAAAACGCCCTGGCGCTGGGTCATAGCAAGGTTGAGCCTTTATTTGGGGAAATCTTCGCAAGACAATATAGGCCCCGCTTGGTGTTCGTGCTTGGTCTCTCGAATGTGACACCTCCTATGTCGTTCAAGTGCCCATGATGGTGTGCTTTTTTGAGGTGGCCTTTGAGAATGGCCTCCATTTTCCTCTGCATCCCTTTATAAAAAGGGTTTTGTAGCATTTCAACGTCTGCTCTTCTCAAGGATTCTGATCTCAAGAGGTCCGATGCCCTGCCTGTTGAGGAGGCTTTGGCTTTATCCCTCCAGGGGGTCACCTCCGTAAGTTCCCGTGTCTTTATTTGTCTACCTTTATCTTGGTTTTGAGTTGTGTGACAACTCTGCAGTTGTGTATTGCAAAGGCTACCCATTTGAAGAGTTTGGCGAAATGGGCCAGTCTGAACGAGGATCGTGCCAAAGCCGCCAGAGCCTACAAAGCTAAAGTGGCTTCTCTTACCTTTGAGCGGTCTGAGCTGTGAGCTCATATGCAAAGTATGACGGAGGAAGCCGTGAAGCTCAAGTCCAACCTGAGGCATACTTCGATGGAGCGAGCGCGGGCCGAGGGTAGAGAAGAGAGGGCCTAAGAAGGCTTAAGAGCGCTTCAGGCGAAGCCGAGGTCGTGGACGGGTCGCGGACGCCCGTAATGAGTCGCGACTAGTCGTGGACGGGTCACACTACCCGTAATGAGTTGCGGGTAGTCAAGGAAGAGCTGCAAACTGCCCAAAATGAGTTGCGGGTAGTCAGGGAAGAGCTACAAGCTACTAAAGATGAGCTGCGTAATAAAGCAGTGCTGCTAGACCGAGCCCCCTACGAAGCTTCCGAGGCTAAGAGCTCTATTGAACGCTTGACCGATGAGTGCCATGCATTGCGAGGGGACCTTCAGAGGCAGGAAGCTCTAGTCGTTCAGAGGGACGGAGCAATAGCAAGTTTGAGGGACGAGGCCTGCACTCAATGGGCTTCTGGATGGCTTGCTTTCAAGAGGAGGGTTGCTAACGCCTACCCAGGCTTGGACCTTAATTTTGATATTCCCAGTGACGAGGAGGCGTAAGAGTCCTTTTTCGGGCTGACAGCCTGAGAGCAAATTTCCGCCCGGCCGAGGCCTCGCTCCCTTCTTCACCTTTGCTCATAACCTCGTCTCGACGGCCCGAGCCTCCCTTGTACAATTCTACTTGTTTTTTGTCAACCTTGGGCTTTGAACTCGGGATATATGTAATGTCGTTCTTGGCTTTGATACTTAATGAATACCCAATTTTCTATCTCCCTGCTTTACCCCTAATTGTGGTCCTTGTGTCGTCTTAAATTCAGCCGACCTCGGCTCCCGGGCATACGCGGCCTTAGCCGAGCCTGGCCGAGGTCTCAAAACTAAGCTTCACTGAGGCTCCCAGGCTCACCTGCGGCTCTGGGCCGAACCGGCTACATGGCTATACGGCCTTTTCCGAGCACAGCCTCTAGAAAACCGGGAGCCGCCGAGGCCCGTGGCTAATGTGCCCGGAAATAACCATCTCGCTACAAGGTCTTAGTTGAGCGCTTGAGCTCGCAAACCGAGCTACCTGCCCCGGCGCCGAGGCCTCTCGAAGTTGTCGAGCTTTTGCAAACTGAGTTGTTGGGCTTTTGGGCTAATCTGCCTTAGCTAAACTAGTTACGCGGCTATATGGCCTTTTCTGAGCAATTGAGCTCTTGAACCGAGCCGCCGAGGTCTGCGGCTAATGTGCCCGAGCCGAACCGTCGGGCTGCCAAGGCCTTAGTCGAGCAAATGAGCTCGCGAACCGAGCTTACCAGCTCCTAGCGCTGGAGGCATTTTCTCAGTTGTTAAGCTCGCAAACCGAAATGCCGCTTTTGGGCTAATCTACTCCGAGTCGAATTGGCTACGCTGGGCTATATGCGCCTTTCCTGTTGGGGCCGCTAAAAATTGAGTTGTTGAGGCTTCATGGGCTAATGTGCCTGAGCTGAACTGGCTACACGACTATATGGCCTTTTCTGAGCAGTTGAGCTCTTGAAAACTGCAGTTGAGGCTCCATGGGCTAATGTGTCTAAGCTGAACTGTCTCTTGGGCTACAAGGCCTTAGTTGAGCAATTGAGCTTTGCAACCGAGCCATCGGGCCCCGGGCGCCAGCCTCCCGAGTCGGCTGAGCTCAGAACCAAGCCACCTGAGCTCCCGAGCCACTGCCCGTGGCTACACGGCCCGTTCGACTTCCCTTCTCTCGAAAGGCACCCGGCAGCTTTAATGCGACTTTATGGAGAATCTGAATCTGATTACATGGACTTCCGAGCGCCCGCCTCTTACAAATAGCGACTCCTCTGTGATGGTGCTCATGCTTCGAACCTTCTTCCTTCTTTAAGTGTAATTGGAATCCGCGCATGATGAAGTGTCAAGGTTTTGTCGTCATTGCAGGAGGTTTGCCTCGAGAATTTGACCGACGCTTGGTCCCGATGGTCTTCCTCGCTTTATGAGTTGTGTTTTTCCCCTAGTTCCTCCCGAGCATGCAGTTCCCCTTAGCTACATCCAATGACGGAGCTGTGCTAGGGAATGCATCTAAAGGGGGCGGTGTACTCAAAAAAAACTTTTAGTACCGCTCTCTCCATTTTTTCTCCATAGAATCCTCGCAGGTGGGTGTTGACTGGTTGCAGCCTCTCCCTTCCGATGCCCATCTTATCAAAAGTTGATGCAAATATGATGTCGGCCGAGCTCCCATTGTCGACAAGGACCTGGTGGATTGTTTTGTTAGCCACAACTGCCCTTATCACCAAAGGGTCGTTGTGGGGGTGTTAACATCCTTCCAGGTCTGAATCCGAGAAAGTTATGGCGGTGTCCAGTCGAGGGAGTTTGGACGCTACTTGCACCTCCATGACCTCTCCTGACCTAATACTACGCAAATGAGCCTTCCCCACTGAACTGACTTCACCTCCCGCAAACTCCCAGATCACACGATTTCAAGGGCTATCGTGTTTAACCGTTAGTCGAGATGGTGGTGGTCAGCGCGCCGATCCTAACCTTCGCAGGCTATGCGTAGCTCAAGATACCCCGGCCGAATCAAGAATTCTATTTCCTTCCTGTCGTATGCAATCGTTCGCTCGATGCCCGCGTCCCTATGGTCCGCAAAGATTCCAGGTTATCTCTTTCGGGTCGGGTCCGACCATCCGATGGCCATCTCAAAAATTTCATGTCGCACTGCCAGTGAAGACCCGGCGGATACTATGGCCGCCAAGGGGTAAACCGAGAATAATCGCGTCGTAGCTAGGGCTGAGGCGATCCCAGGCGGTCTCTGACACTCCCTCGCCTTTGGGATTGTTCCTGGTCCCTTCGGGGGATCTCTCTGGGCCTTTGCTCCCTAGGCTTCGCCTCCCTGCTTGTCAATCCCCGCTTCTCCTCAGGTCAAGAGCTTCCTCTTGCATATGAGGGCTTCTTGTCAAGCATCGTACTTCCGCTTTAACGAAGCACTTCACCATGTCGCCTCGAGATTCCTCGAGAGATGGAAAACATTAAGTCTGACCGTGACTTAAATTACCGATGAAGGCGTGACGGCTAACTTCTCGCTTCGGGAACATCTGCCCTTTAACGACTCCTGTCAACCTCCGGACATAAGACCTCAGCTTTCTCAGGATTATGCTTTACGGACGCTAGCGATAACTTTCGCTCTCGTATTAGCCCTGCTCCAATGAAGTGGGAGACCTAATGACAGGAGAGCCTCTAAATTAAGAGACTCGACGATGGTGAGCCCGCTAAACCAAGCTAATGTCGGGTCTTTAGCGTGATAGCAAAGGCTCCGTGATCGCATAACAAGTCTCGATATCCATGCAAACATCCGGTTTTTATAAAGTATTATGACGGTCAACGTGATCCCCGGTCCCATCGAACGTTTCTATTTGCCAGCACATCCTAAACTTTGCTAGAAGTGGGGAAATGTAGCACCCTGCCATGAACTGGGACTCGCTTGTCGCACTGTGGTGTCCATGTGGTCCGGAGCTCACCCTTTACAACTTCCTTCATGTGGCTGGAATTTCATTGGATGCCCCAACCCCACCCCACTGATCACCCCCATCCAGCCACTGAAGAGTTGGTTCATCATTTCCGATGTTCCCCCCGAGTATTGCTTCGTTGTGCTCCTCTCTGGGGGTTAAGTAAGGCTCGTGCCCCCTGGCTTGGCTGGATTCTGCTTCTATTTTTGCCTCTCAATGAGGGCCGAGGTGTGGTTGTTCTTCCTGAGGGGTGGTATCAGGGTTCTCTCGGGCTCGCCGCACTTCGCGGCGTTGCTTCGTCTCCGTGAGTTGCTCTAATTCTTATCAAGTGTTAGTTGCGAAACGGAGTGCCTCCATCTTGCCTGTGTTATCGTGTATAGTTTCACTTCATCAGCAGGAGGTCAAGCACCACGTTGCCTTGGCCGGGTCTTGCACTTTGGGATCGGGCGTGGCTCCTACTTATATTCCGAGTTGATACCATCAGTTACTAAGAGATCAGCTTTATTTGTAAAGGAACTGTCGTTCCCACAGACAGCGCCAAACTGATGATGCTTTTTCAACCGAAACTAGGCTGGAGTGTGCTGGAATTGCTGGGCCGTTCACACTCCTCGATGTCGCTTCGCAAAAACAAGAAACAAAAAGGATCAAGGGGGCTCTCCTGCCGCTCCACGCCTAAGTCAATTCTTTCCGGAAGAGAAGATCAACCGCTAGTGGGAATGAATTTTAAAGCACTTTCACCGATGGGGTGGCCTGGTATTTATAGTGCGACTCCCACCGGTCAGTGATAAGGACTCTTATCGGATGAGGGATTTTCTTCCCATCGCCGCCGATTAATAAGGATAATTAGAAAGCAAATATATCGGGAATTATTCTATACTCCTTTATTGGTGGAGATCTCGATTTGATTTATGTGATATGGCCTCTTGGGCCTGCTACCGGTCTCGGGGGATGAACTCGCCTCCCGTTGGGTTTATACGTGGGCCTGCCGTCTTACTCGGGCCTCGGCTTATTACCTTCTTTAATCCTACTCGCTTGAGGGTGGGCTCAAGGCGCTACTTTTAAACTCAATCATGAATAATGCATGCGAAATATGATACATTAAGTATACACATGCATTCACCTTACATATATTCGTAAGCTTACCAAGTTTTCAATATGAATAATCATGCTATTATTTACTTGTTTTACTTGATTTATTCTAATTATTAGATGAAGAATGTGGACTTGAAGCTCATAATCACTCAGCCACTTATCTAAAGTAAACAAATAATAAATGATTACCTTGATTTATTATTATCAAAACCTGAAAAATGACAATACAAATTAATTATAAATTTATTATTATTATTATTAATTAAGTAATATTTATGCTTAATTTTTTTATATGATGATGGTGGTTATTATTGTGGGTACCATGACTTTTTAGGCCCAGACCCACTGTTCAATAGGCCCGGCACCCATGCAGGCCCACTGCCTGGCCCACCTCATGAAGCGGCTAAAGGCGGCCCACTATATTAAAACCAAACGGGAACCCACCAGACGGTGCAGTCCTAGAACCCGTCTGGGGTCCCGAGTGTCATGCCCCGATTCCCGATCCGACCCAATTGGCAGATCCTAACCGAGTTCGGGGTGCGAGACCATATACTGGGACTCTTTACCTGATTTTTTTTTTTAAAGTCGAACTGGTACCTGTGGGTATGGCCCACATCTTATAACATAATCAAAATGTCATAAACATATCAAAAGAACTACCACCGGAGTGGTGTCCATCAAAATCTATACACATATAACTGAGTCCTATTTACTTATACATATACAAAAACAACTTTACATTCCAATTACATATTCAGAGCGCAAGACCTACCGTGGACGAACCCCACTGCAAGGTCTTTAGTATGCGGAAATCTTCGACGCCTTTCCTCGTACCTACACCTGATTAAACCCGTGCTAAGCTTTACGCTTAGTGTGAAACATATGTCTTATGCATATACACATTTAACGCATAAAACAATAACATATAATATAATTTTCATGCATTTATATTATGAACTTATACAAGTACTTCATCTTATATCAGGCTTACGCTTATTCGGATCTCCCGTAGGAGTTACAAAGCTTATTCTTATGCAGAACTTATGCTTATAACAAACTTATGTTTATTCGGGACTCCCGTAGGAGTTACAGAACTTATCTTTATTTAGAACTTATACTTATAACATTCTGATCTTATACTTACTCAGATCTTACACTCGTGGTAGACTTATTCTTATTCCGATCTCCCGTAGGATACATACTTATTCAAATTCCTTATAAACTATGATCGAGCTTATAAATATAATACTTATACTTTGCCTCCCGTATACCACATACTTACGTCAGATCGACGTATAATTTATTCGCATCTCCCAAAGGATATATCACGGACTTATATTGATACTCAGTTCTCTGGACTTATAATTATCTCGTATCTCCCAGCGCGATTTCATCTACTTAAACTCTCACGACCGACATTTCATCCGTATTTCGTAGGAGTTTATGCTTATACAGAGGTACCCTTAGGTACTACAAAGCTTATAATTGATACCATATGGTTTATAATTTAGTACTACCTGAGATTACATTTGTTTGAAGGCACCAGAGGCATCACAAGAGATATTACGCGTAATCCAGATACCGGTATTGCTAACCTATCCTTATACTAAGTACTCGTAAGTACTACAAAACTATACGGGTGATTCTCAGATCTATACTTGTACTACTAAGCATATCCCGGTCTGCGTAACTTATACTTGTATTACCGAACTTATTCTTGTATTTCCGTATCTTATACTAGACATGCAACTTATACACGTATTTTTATCTTATACTTGTCTTGTTAACTTATACATGTATTTCGGATTTTATACTTGTCTTACAGAGCATATACATGTATTTTAGATCTTATACTTGTCTTATGGAGCATATACTTGTCTTACGGATCTTATACTTGTGTTACAGAACTTATTCTTGATTTCTGATCTATACGTGTATTACTAAATTCATACACATGTATTTCGTAATCCTATACATGTTCCTACGTGAGCATATACTCACCTACATATCTTAATCACGTATGGCTATGACCAGAGTGACCATGCCTGAACAGATCAAAATCATATCACACTTAGTCGATCGTGACTATGCATATACATTTATACGACATTAGTTCACGCTACATACACGGACACAACATATACATATACCTGGATTCATACAGATTCCGAACATATCCAATAACAAATGTGACATCTGGGCTTAAATCATAATCATATTCAGAAAGCCATACTTTGCTCGTAGGTACCGTAGGTACTACTGGACTTATACTTATATTACAGAACTTAACTTATTTTACCGATACGAGAAGTACCCGTGGGTACTACAGAACTTAATCGTATCTCAAAGTACCCGTAGGCATTTCGTAACTTAATCGGGATACAAGGAGTACCAGAGGGGTACTACGGTACGCATACGTAGATACATTCAGATCTTTACACTTCTTCTTTATTCAAGGTTTTATCATATGTTCACCACTACTCTGTAATTCAATCATAAGAAATGAGTGTGACGCGGTATAATGCAATAAAGGTACAATACATCAGAGTGTCGTGAGCACCGCCAGGAGTGCCAAGCACCAGCCAGACGTGCCTGCCCACGCAACAGAGTGTCAGAGTACCGCCAGGAGGTCGGTACCATTCAGTGGCGTGCTCGCCACGCAGTCAGAGTGTCGAAGATCTGCCGAAGAGTGCCGAGCACCAATCAAAACGCGTGGCTACCTGTGTAATGGAGTGCCGGCACTACCGTGAGTGCCAAGCACCAAACAGGACGTCCACTCATTCATTTTTTGGTCCTAGGTAGTCATATGATCATATGTCTTTCAGAACTCATAACCTATCTTTATTACTTTCTGTGTTCATGACATATTGCTTTTCATGTTCATGTTCATGTTTCAGTTCATTTTCATATTTCATATACTTATACAGGAATACTGATGTATTCACACATCATTCATGTATTCTTGTCCCTCAATGCATTTACTTTTCTTAGAAATTGGAATCATTCCAATTGAGTCATCCGAACTAAAGTTATGGCATTTTCATGTCAAAACTAGCCTGGCTTACTCCCGATTACACTAGGAACAATTGAATTTTATTTTTTTCGTGAGGCTTAACTTCATACCTGACCCTGGTTCTTTGTATTCATTTGAAGCTAAGGTGCTAAGGGTTCTCCTCCAACTAGAATCACCCAAATCGGAGTAATCGAAACCTGCCACGTCCGAACAATCCTACTATTCTATGATCAAAATTGAAGCAGACTCGCCGGATTATGTACTCTAATTTTGAGTGAATTTCTGGGCCACTTAAAGTCAGAATTTGACGATGCCTATTTCTGGATGTTTGGTTCTCCTTGAAGTCTATTTTAACTAGAAACTTGAATCACTCAAATCGGATCAGAAATGAGGAAGTTATGGTCAAAATACGAACACTAGTTAGAATAGAAAAACAGAACACTACCCGTATCAAGATACCGAATTGCACTTGAGATGTGCTCGAATTTTGCTCGAATGTGGGCTTTTCTTCCATTTTTCCATATGTTGATACCCAAATCAACCTATTACTCCATATACACATCAAAACCACTCCAAATTCATCTGAAATGGTGGTTTAGAACTTCATATTCATCTTCAGAATCAATTATACTCAATTCATCTTTCAATACATATCTTTCTTCAAAATTCTTTCATGAATCACTCCCAAAACAACTCTCATATGGGTCATAACCCATTCACAAGTAAAACCCAAGGATTAGTTAGGGTTTGTTCTAAACCCTAATTCAATTACTTGTCATTTAACCATGAATCCCACCTCAAAGGGGGATTCCATACTCATCTTGTTCCTTGTGGGTTTTACCAACCTTAATTTCAAGAAATCTAAGGTTATGATGCAATTCTATCAAAACCCTAGATTTGGAGACAAGCTATTAACCATACAAAGCCTTAAAATTCTAGGATCCAATTCCATACTCAAGGTTAGTTTCCATACCTTTCGCTCCTCCCTTCTTCTTTCTTCTTCTTCTTCCTTCCTCTTCCTCTTCCTTCTCGTCTCACTGCAAGCTTCTTCAAAATGAGACCAATTTTGGTCTTTAAATCAAAATATCTCTGAACTTTGTTTGGCTCTCAAACCCATTTTGGGTTAAGTTTCTTATTTGCTTTTGGTCCTTAAACTCCTTTCTTTTTGCAAAGCTACTTATGCCATATTCTAATTTAACCCACACTCTTCCTATTTTATGACTTTCATATCTTTTTTGCCAAATTACAAGTTTGCCCTTGTATCTTGTAAACTTTCCGGGTTTCTCGTTTCCATGTTTCGCATTTAACTCACGAAACATTCAAATTACGCTTACAAAATACCCTAAACAAGTCTAAAAACTACTAGGGTATATATCGGGATGTTACACCGAGACCCCCCAACCGGCCATCTCATTGCATATGGAAAATTTGTTATGGGAAAATACGCAAAGTAGATATTTATCCCTAAATTTCATAATTTCTAAATCATTTATTTGAAAGAATAATCCTTAATAAGGAAAAACAGATATTATCCCTTAAAAGGATAATCCTTGATAAGAAAAAAAACGAGATCTTGCTCATAAAGGATAATCCTTAATAAGGAAAAGCATATATTATTCATAAAATAAGAAGCGGAGTTTGGGCGAATCCTATAAATTGGAAGATCCCACTTTGAGAAAAGGTATGCAATTCCCGACTATCTCGACCTCCTTCTTTGCTTCCTCTCCATTGTTGACTTAATCATCGGAGGCGGCGAAGCCTACCATCGCCGTCGTAGCACTGCGGGTTCACATTCGCAACCCGATGCCCGGAGATCAGACAAACAAAATTGGTTAATGTAAGAATTTCTCTGGAGTCCACAAGAATTTCTCTCCCTTCTTAGTCAGGTGAGTCATTGGCATTGCAAGCTTGGAATCACTCCCACGAACCTCGATAGTAGCCTGCTAAGCCCGAGCTAGATACCTCAGTCATTCTTCGTTGGTTTCCACTTCATCAACTGCCTCAATCTTTGCGGGGTCAGCGGCTACATACTGTTCAAACACCACATGGCGAGAATTTCACCTCCATGTCAAAACTATTTGCTCATCTTAGCATATAACTTATGCTCCCTCAAAGTCTGGAGCACAATTGTGAGATGGCGTTCATGTTCCTCGGGGGTCCGTGAATAGATTAGTATGTCATCAATGAACACAATGACAAATTGATCCAAATACGGTCGAAATACCATGTGCATCAAATCCGTAGAAAATGCGGGGCATTAGTGATCAAAGCGACGATCTTGCCCTTGCTAGAAATGACCATCTGAGATTATGGAAGCGGTCTTAGAATGTCCTCCTCACGATTCGCGAATTGATGGTACCGCATGCGAGATCAATCTTAGTGTAATACTTAGAACCCTTCAACTAATCAAATAGGTCATCTATCAGGGGTAAAGGGTAATTTATTTTTTCCTTTGTCACCCAGATTCAGCGTTTATGGTCCGTACATAAGCGAAGGGTTTCAGTATGCTTCTTCTGAAAAGAATTTGGAGCTCCCACAGGTGAAAAGTACTTGACGGATAAACCCAATATTCAACAATTGGTCCAATTGCTTCCTTAGCTCCTTTAGCTCCAAAGGTGCCATACGGTAAGGGGCAATGGATATGGGTTCGGTTCTCGGATAGAGATCAATCTTGAATTCAATCTCTCTTTGTGAGGGTAACCGTGGTAGTTCATCTGGGAAATTCGATACTACTAACACCACCCTCTTAGGGTCTTTATCCTTCTCCTCTCCAATCAAGCTAGCTAAGAAACTCAAGTGGCTCCCTGCCTTAGCTTTCAAGAATTTCTTACTCCTTGGTAGGAAATGGATGGGAAGAACTTTGGTCATTAATGGCCGAAAACTGCTCCTCATTGGCTAGTGTAATTTGCTTGCAAAAAACAATTCATCCTTTGCCGGAAAGTGGACAACAAGTCCATCCGAGATATAACGTCATACCCTTGAATGCAGACGATGAGTCCACGATTAATTCGTATAGTCCACTGATCCGATACGCGTCAATTCCACAATTTGGTTCCTTGATGTAAAGAAGACATTACAATTAAAATCAACCATCCTACCCACCTAATCACTCTCTCCATAGTGGTACCCCATAATCCCCGACTCCATGTAAGACCTAAAGCCTAAGCTTTATTTTCCAACTGTAATGACCGAATCCACATACTATACAAATCCGCCATCTTATATTAGAATCTCTCATACTATATAAGAATCCCCATGTTATATAAGAATCCTATAAAGAAATCATTCTGAGGTAGTGAAATCGAGAGTAATTTCTTTTCTTTTTAAAGCGGAAATATGTCAGAGGTGGAGTCGAGAATGCGGCGGGGGATCATAGTAATAATACAGGATACTTGAGGCTCCATTAGAATCCCCATACACTATATAGAATCCCCCGAACTATATAAGAATCCCCAAATCGTATATTTTGATCCCACAATATGTTTGACTCCCCCACAATGTAGTTGGATCCCCAGTTCCTCGATCATATACCGAGAGAATTTATTTTACTTGACCATCAATCTCATAACCAATCATTCCATACATCTCCAATTTACTAGAAAAACTTATAAGAATCCACAAACAATCATAAAACAATTCAAGAAATAGTTAGAAAATACATTAGATCGCACCCATGTTATTTCACCACTCACACAACATTCTAACATTTAGAAATCAATTCCTCATTTAACCCGTTTAAGAATAAAACTCCTCATTCTCACTTATAGAGATAATAGTTTCAGAACACCCATAAATATAGCATTTATAACCCCAAAACGTACATATATAATAACCTAGCCTCAATGTAAGTGAATGAGGAAAACCCTACCTTAATCTTTGGATTGATATGGAGATCTTAAGCTTTTTGTATCACGTTTGCCCTTAAATCCTCTCACCAGCTCGGCTAACCCTCCTTCCTTCTTCTCCAATGATCCTAGGGTTTTGAGAGGTGTGGAGTCTGAGTAGAGATTGGAGAAAATCGAGAAGAAAAGTTTGGGTTTTAATCCAAGCGCCCGAAAATCCTTGTTCATAGAAATTATTTTGTTTTTCTTCAAAATTACAGGTTTGCACTACACTCTCAAATTGGAGTCTATAGGACTACTCTAAGGTTTCGACCCGGATTCATTTTTAATGTTATTTTAACCTAAAAACCTTTATTTCTATGATTTATGTAACCATTTTTATATTTATCATTCTTATACTTTGATTTAAGAGGTAAAACTAATTGGACGATTATTGATATTTAGACATGTGGGGGTTTACACTATGATTTAATCTTTTACGATTTTGGTTAATTGTAAAATATTACCATATTGATTGTAGTACCCATGAATGTAGTTTAAATGATAAGGATAATGACATCTCGTATTATTTAATTTATTGAGACCATTTTGTATAGGTAAATTATGTATGTTTCCTCTATTCTCATAATATGTTATTACAATAGAAATATACTAAGGACTGAAACATATATCAAATATGTTTGGAACAAAACTATCATTGTGCCTTTGGATATCTTAGGTTGATTATGCGTTTATTGGTTAAGGTATTATGATATGCACCTAAAGAACTGACCATTGATAAACAAATGTTAAGGTAGTCATGATTGTAAGTATCCTTTAAAAAAAAAGAAGTATAAATAGGTTCCAACATTTTCCAATATAGAATGATAGTAGTGTGTACCGAATATTAAACATAGTTAACTTTGGTAAATGGAAATTGAATTGTATATTGTGAAATTACGTTCAGAAGTCAAGCCTGTGAATCAATAAGCTCGATTGATTTATCTGATTTATTGATTCACGAAAATGATAATGTTGCGGAATTTGACTATGGTTGCGGGCCTAATAGCGGTCCAGCACCGGATACTAACAAATGTGGAGTATATTGAGATGATGAAGACTGAATATGAAGAAGCTAATGTTGAATTTGATGAAGATGTTGATGACGAATCTAATGGAGATTTAGATGTGCAAGTTGATGGATATGTATCATCCTTCTAGACTTTCAACCAAGTTTTGGAGAATGAGCAAGAGATATATGTCTCTACGCATGCAGCATCTTATGACGTATAAAATAGTAGTCTTTGAGAACCCGGATCAGGTCATCCTGTTCATTTGTTTCACTTACCACCATCACCTCGATTTGAACATGTTAAAAACTTTAGTAATACTATTTCCAAATTTTATTCTGGAGCTCATTGATTTGGCTGTTGTGCTACCATATCTCAGAGTGGAAATTTGTGATAATTTTAATTTTAATCTGGATTTATAAGGTACGGTTTACTCAGTATGAGCACACAAAGAGTTTGTTGTTGTTGCATCCTAAAAAAATTGCTAATTTTATGATGTAAGAAGGCCAAAGAATGTTAATGTCAATGAAAGCTTCATGTCATGCTTGTGAAAGACACTTTTTTATTTATTATAAATAAATGTAAAGGGCCGCATACTTGTGTCAATCATTACTTGAATCGAGACCATCATCAATTGAACTCAAACTTGGTTGCTGCTCATATCAAGGGAATTATTAAGGCACAATTCACATTGTTTGCAGCTGTTATTCAAACAAGTGAGATGGAGAGATGGGGATAAGAAATTTCATACAAAAAGATATTGGATGGAAAGCATTAAGCACATAGACACTTATTTGGTGACTTTTCTCAATCATATACAAAGCTACCACATTTGTTCTTGGCCTTTGAGCAAACAAATCTTGGATGTGTTGCAATTTGGAAAACATTTGATAATAATATGCCAAACACTAAGATATTTCAACGCGTTTTCTGGTCATTCAAGTCATCTATTGAAGGGTTCGAACATTATCATCCCGTACCAAGTATTGATGGTACACATTTGTATAGGAAGTATAAAGGCATGTTATTGATTGCTATGGGGTGTGACGAAAATGATCAATTGTTTCCATTGACATTTACTATTACAAAAGGCTAGAATATTGATAGTTGGGGATGGTTCTTGGTATGTATCAGAAATAGAGTAACTCAAAGGACGAGGATTTGTGTTATATCTGACAAACATCCGAGTATTATGGCAACAATGAGCAATCCTCATTTTGGTTGGGTTGCATCATATGCCTAAGGATTTGCATGCGTCGTTTTGCAAGCAATTTTATGACCCGCTTCAAAGATAAACTCTTGAAGAATTTGGTATGCAAAGCATATTTAGCAACTACACAACGCAAATTTAATAAGCATATGGCTACAATTGGGAGAATTAATTGTAAAGCACAACACTGGTTAAAGGTGATCCCTCTTGAGTTATGGGCACTTTCACATGATGGAGGTCGAAGATATGGGATAATGACAACCAACATGTCTAAGGTATTTAACAGTGTTCTTAAAGGAGCTCGTAATTTTCCAATCACTATATTAGTTAAGTTGGCATTTTTCCACTTTAATAGTTACTTTGTTGCAAGAAGGAAACAAGGTGCTACCAGATTGACATATGATGAACAATACACTCCTTATGTTAATGCTCATATTATGGCTCATGTGGTTAAGGCTGGATCAATGGAAATTGTTCTCTACGATCACATCTAGGGACGATTTCATGTCAAGTCAAGGAGTGGTCGAACATAGTGCCTCAACTTACATGACTAGAAATGCACATGTGGTAAGACATTGATATATGAATTTCCATGTAGCATATCATAGCAACATGTCATCATCGATGTATTGATTTTCGATTATTTATTCAAGGCTACTACATTAAGCAGTCATACTATGATATTTGGGCAAACTTGTTTCATCTCATATTCAATGAAGATGAGTGACCTATTTATGATGGTCCTATGATTGTATCTCCTGAGTAAATAAAACGCATAGTCAGTGGACATCCTAAATGAACCTGTTTGTATAATGAATTGAACGTTAAGGAGGGGGAAACTACTATCACATAGGGGTTGTGCAAACAACCGGGTCACAATCAACGATCTTGTAAGAATAGAAATCAAGTTCAATGAAAGATGTGAAGTAACTCAATTTTTTTTTTTTTTAAGGCAATTTGTCTGTCATGTTTGTAGTTGTTTTGTATAAGACTTATGTAGGGATGTGTATTTATTAGATTATAAAGTACTTGTGTACCTTTTTTAAGTAAATGATACATCAATGTTCTACGTGGTTTTTTTTGTTCATTGCCTTAGTAATTAGTAATTCCATTCATGACTATGATACTGGTATCTCAATGTTTTTTGTTAATAATTATACTGAGATCGTGTTATCTGTTACATATATGGCGTTCAGGACACTTCATGATGCAGATCCTTCAGATCCCTTTGTCTTGGTATTGCAGTACAGATACAAGTCGCACTTAGTAGATACGGAGCATGTATGTATTTTATTAAATATCAAATACTATTACATATTGTAACATGTAATTTATATATAATCAATTATAAAATTGGTTTCTTTGTTACTTGTAATTCTAGGAAGTACTCCACCAAAGCCGCCCGACAAATGAAAGCGTTCATCCGGTATGACGGAGGATGGATCTACGTATTCGATCCATACGTGATCGGTGAGGTCTATAGTATATACAAGCAGGTCACATCATGATCGATTGGCCATTTATCACTTGTCTCGTCGAGAGATGGCGGCTCGAGACATACAAGTTTCATGTATTCGTCGAAGAGATGACAATCACATTACAGGATGTTGCTATCATCCTTGGGCTCCTTATCCACGGACCAACAGTCACCGAGACATGTGTGTTCGATGTGGCATAGTTTTGTGGAGAGTTGCTCGGTGTCACCCCACCCGATGATGCTCTCAGAGGATCCTTTATCTCTATACGGTGGTTATGTGACCAGTTATCCACCCTAGCACCTAATGTAGATTAGGTCACTTTAAAGTAGAGTGCACGTGGTTTCATCTTAGCGCTGATGGGTTCCTTTTTGTTTGCGGACAAGAAGGAGTGCATGTGCATTTGTGCTTTCTCCCACTGCTACGAGATTTGACATAGACTGCGGCTTATAGTTAAGGTGGTGTAGTACTAGCACATACATATCGAGAGTTATGTCGGGCCAACTTGGATCGTAAACGCGGTATTAGCGGTTGTATTACACTCACACCGTTACAGGCATCCATAACTTTATTTTATTGCATACACATTTATATATACAACACATCATTAGCTTGCTTACTTTTTGTTTGTTTTGTAGCGACCATCTATGAAGTGATGGGAGATCTTCAGTTGGGGTGACTACGATTTTGGCGACCAGTGACATATCCGGCCACCTCTGATCGCTCAAGCCTTATGATGATAGCGTGTTTTGTCGTTAACGGAGGCGGCGTGGTGAAATTTTATTCGATGGCTTCTAGGCGAGGCACGCTCTTGGGCTAGAAACCGACTCTTCCATTGGGGTGTGGGTGGAGGTACCTTTGAGGGGGGGGGGGGGGGGGGGGGGGGGGGGGGGGGGGGGGGGGGGAGAGAGAGAGAGAGAGAGAGAGAGAGAGGGCGAAAGATGGTTGCATAACCCATCCGGTGTACCCATCCTATACCTAGATGCACAGACTCTTGATTAGGTAATGGTATATGTAAAAGTATATGGTTCTTATGTAATTCCATTCATATTCACATAAACATTATTGACATCAAATGTAAATGTATAGGTCTTATAGTCATCGTCGAGGAGAGTTGGTTACAAGCTACGGATATCTATAGCCCGATAAAAATCAATGAACTGATATCAAGCTTATATGTTTTTTAGAATTGTTCGTGGCATTTATCGAAAGGTCTTGCGCTAGTTTGAACTGTGAAGTACCTACCTCCATCGTGCTCTTATGAGCAACAACTACATAGAGTGGATGCACGTGGACGACTTTAAAGATATTGGGCGACGTATCATGCCCCATACATTGCCTTATGGGATATGCAAGCGGGTAGGATCATCACTACACCTCCTATGGTGGGTATTATGGACTTCCATGATCCATATATGTAGTGGCTTCGTCGTATTATACGATGTTTTATGACACCACCACTCCATATGGATGATATGAGGTTCCATACTACAGTCGGTACTACTCAGGTTTTGGTAAGTTACAATCCTGTATTTCTAAAGTGTTTTTCAAATTTGAATAAATAAATTATGTATTTATAATTGTTTGGTTGGTTTTTTTAGATTTCTACCATGACTGACATAGCTAGTCGGTTGTAAGGGGCTTCCACTGGTTTGATGTACGACTTACATCATATCGCTAAATCAGTGTTACACTAGATTGGAGAGGAGCATCGCATCGCCGGCTATGATCATGAGGCATCTACTTCACATGGACCATCCATTAGACCTCCAGTGTCATCCACTCCAGTTTGTATGCAGTCCATTTGAGGTAGAGGGAGGGGGAGAGGGAGAGTTGATGGGCGAGGTCGTGGTCGAGATGGTGAGGGAGGTTGTGGTACACCTGAGATGACATTGCCTATTTCCATATCCCCCTAAACTTACCCATCACTCGATATTTCCATACTTCCCCATACTTATCCATCACCCGATACTTTTATACCCCCATAGACATACACATCACATTTCATACCCCCACACACTTACACATATTTACCATATTTGGTGTCGCCAGAGCTAGCTTCCATAACAGTAGATATCACCTTATCATCCTCTATATTGCCTCTCATCGATGAGACTATGGTTGACCTTGTATCAGAGTTGGGTGCACTTCCAATTAGGCGACCTCGCGCTCCACGTATACATGGAGTACTTCATCCATCAGCTCTCTCAGCTCCATCGGCTCCCTCGACTCCATCAGCTCCTTCGGCTCCATCAACTCTGTTTGAGATTGCATGCGACGCTATAGATCATTTAGCTGTGTATTATAGGCGTCGTCCTAAGAGAAATATAAATACTCCATCTTATGAGACTCATTGATATATGTTGATATTAGTATACATATTTGTATATATTTATATGATTTGGTTTATGCATGAAATTAGAGCTTATTGTTTACTGAATTGGTTATAATTTGGATGCATGTGGGTGATGATTTATATATATTCTTGTTGGCGGCGCAAACTTGTAGGTCATAATCGAGATTAATGCAAAAATAAATTGAATATTCAATGAGTATTTTAAAATTATAATATCTATGGCCCAGGATACATTTTGTGAGAAATAAAAAATAAAACTTACAAATATTTTAGAATAAAACTTGCAGGTTTATTTGGGATTTAAAGTTATTTTGGATGTTATTGTTGTGAAAATTTAAAAATATATTTGAATTAATAAATAACTTGTGTGCTAATTTGTATTGATAAATAAAATAATTTTTAATATCAAATAGTAAATATATACTATTTAAATATTAACTTATCAAATCCGTGTTCAAATCCATTAATTGATGTAATTTATCAAATATTAAATAATTTCGTTTCAATAATTTTTAAATAAGTTAATATAAAAAATAATAATAATATTTTTTTTATAAATTTTAAATGCTCGTAGTTGAGGCAATGAATAAGGCACACTGAAATGGGTAGAAGCCAAATTATTTAAATGATAATGATAATTGAATTCAAAAATATGATAAAACCGCTTTTCAAATGACATTTATCTTATATGATCCAAATGTATTACTTTGGTCAATAATTTCAATTTAAAACTAATTTTATAATTAAAAAAAAAAACACTATTTCAATACAAAACTCGAGCAAGCACTTAAATAGGCGGCAACTGGTAACATAATTGATAATCACCGTCAAACAGTAAGAAAAAGCATAGTTGACAAAAATGGCGGGGACACGTCGTTGTCGAGAAAACCCAAAAAATCCAAACACCATCACAGGCACCCGGAAACCACACCAGATCCAAGTCCCGCTCCCACTCCCAGGCCTCTCTCTCACTATTATAAATATAAATTAAAATAATATTAAATTTCTCTCTCTACATCCGCCTCCACCCCCCATCTGCTCATCGTCTTCTATCTCTCTTTTTTCCATTTTTCTTATTCGTACTTCACGGATCCGATCTATTTCTATAAATAAACTGAAATTCATTCGATGTTCGCGCCTCGAAGACTCGTTCCTCCCCCAAATCAGCCTTCCAGACCGTACGATCTTCGACAACTAATCGATACTGTCATGCCTAGGGTTTCTCTCTGTGATATCAAGTTATGCGCACACAATGCGCTTTTCTTGTACTCTCTTATTCATTTCAATTCATTGTTCTGAATTCTCTCATTTCTGAGATCGACAAGTTCTCCGCTCCAAATGGCGGCTTCCCCGGCCAAGTTCTTGTTCGGATTTCTGTTGGTTTCTATCACATTATGGCTGATGTTCATGTAAGTACTCGGCTTCGGCTTATCGTTTTTTTTTATAAATTTTTATATGTATTTTGGTGGTATACATCCGTCGGTATGTGTCGGAAAATTATCATCGAGAATGGGTTTGCATTTGTAAATTTTCAATGGCCAATTGGAGGGCGTAATTTGTTCGGAATGCTATTGATCGTTGTCCAAATTACCAGTTTGTGGGACTGGGTGGGTTGTCTTCTCCTTACTGTGGTTTCTGAGAATGCTTTTGAATACGAATTAATGACTTGGCGTCATTTTATACTCTACACAATTTATAAATAAGGCTAGTTTGGATGGCATGGTGGAACCATTCATGTTTACCTCAATAACAATTAATTTATACAGACATACGCGCAGATATATAGTGTACCAGTGAATCATGCATAGTTTGTTTTTTCAATAACTGCTACAAAGGAAAGCATACCTAAGCAAAATGGAGTGTGCAAACAACACCAATCAACAAGAACTAAACAGAGAAAACAAAAAAAAAGAACAAAGACACTAGGAACATTCCCTCTTCTACTTTGATACCAACCAATCAACTAAATACACCATAGACAAACACATCTCTTCTAGGCCATGTCTTAACTCATGCTGAAAAATTATTCATAAAAAAAATTTCAGTGCTTGCACTGATTGTAACATGTTTTCAAGTGCCCCTGATTTCAGTCACTAAAGCATCCCAAATAGAAGTGGCCATTCATGTTTTCTTTTTTACCCCTTCCTAATGTAGGAGCTATTCTAGCTCGAGCATCAGTCTTTTTGAACAATAGATCACTTATTCTAACCCAAACAAGGAAAAGTCCAACTGCTATAACATGACACTATGGACACAATGAACAAATTCTTATTCCTTTTTGACACATGTAACATTTATTTCTTAAGGAAAAATCTTTCCATTTTTGCTGGTTCGAGGTCAATGGTTTCTCATGTTGCTTTCTAATCCCCTTTCTCATTAGAGTTCCCTTTTCTCATTAGAGTTCACAGGTTCCAAGTGACTATAGCTTTCCATTCTTTGTATCCAACTATGCCATCTTGAAATCTCATCTCAGTTTGACTTTGAAGTTTTTGTGAAAAGGCCTCAACCATCTCTATGTCCCAATGGTGGAACTATGTTGGAAATCATGGGCTTCAACATCCTTATCCTTAACTCGCCTGCACGCATTTGCTACCCACAAATACTTTGAATTGGCTACATCAAATAAGGTTGCAAAGAGTCTCCCATACTAATAAAAAAGCCTCACAGGTGGTCAACTCACCGAACAAAAAAGTTTATTCTCCTCCTATCGATTGAAATAAAGTAGAATCTACTTTTAAATCCTCTCATCTTCTCTTAATTGCTTTTCATAATCTTGCCCCGAGACCTTCCCCCATCACACTATTACCGCACCCTCCCCTTCTCGAGACTATTAAATAATAACTTTTCCGTAAGGACTCTTTTTGAAATAGATCACCAATTCTACTTGCTCAGAGGAGTAGTATTGAGAACATAGATTTCTAATGCCAAGGACTTCTTTTTCTTGGCCATACACATTATTGATTGGTTGACTAGATGTGATGTTTTATTAACAACTCAAATCCTCCATAATAAATCCATTTACAGCCTTAAGCTCATCCATCTTTGTTTTTTTTATAAGATCATCCATCTTTGAATCATTAATATGAACGCAATAGATTGACAAGTTGGACAACATGCTTTTAATTAGGAACCTTCTATCTTTGATAAATATTGTCTCTTGCACAAGGTTGACTGTTTGGAAATCATCTTAAATCACATGGTAGTCTAATTTAGATGTGACAACTGCTATTTAGTGACCACCCCCCATCTTCCCCACCGTGATACTAAATATGATACCCTCTTCCTTTACCATTATCCTCAGAACACTAGGTGCCTTAATTGTCAACAAAATTAAATAAGGGAGGGAGAGGATTCCATTGCCTTAATCATTTAGTAACCTGGAAAAAGATATGTGGGAGTTTTGCTAGCTAAAATAGGGAAATCAATTGTTTTTTTTTGAACAATAAGAGAAGAAGTATATTAAAGAAGATGTGAATTTAGCGGCCCAAAAAGTACGAAGGAAAAAACCTTACCCCTTTACAAAAAAA
Organism: Tetrastigma voinierianum; assembly: GCA_016808115.1. Lineage (NCBI taxonomy): Eukaryota > Viridiplantae > Streptophyta > Magnoliopsida > Vitales > Vitaceae > Tetrastigma > Tetrastigma voinierianum. The sequence continues at coordinate 76,041 of JAEQBH010005358.1, forward strand.
TACATCCCATAAAGGAGAAGGGAAATCAATTGTTGATATATCCAACTTTATCCTGACATGATTATGCTCAAAGTCCATTTTATGCACGGTTGGTGGTTAGAAGCTATAGGTCACATGACTTTTTTTTTCTTTTAGATTTTTGATAAGTAAAAAGTAAATTAAAAGCACTTGCAAAATTTCACATCAAAGTACGCATGAAGTATACAAACAAAGGCTATAACGCAAGGAAAAGAGGAAAAACTAGGAGAACCAACACCCTAAAAGAAACCCCTACATAGAACCCTTTAACAACTAAAAAAACATTACAACAAGCTCCTAAGATGAGTGTTGACTCCTTTAAATCACTTCTCGAGATTTCCTGTAGTCTACCATCTTGAAGCAATATCTCAAGTGGCTGGGGTTTTTAGCCTTAAACAAAGAGGGTTATGATAACTTGCCTTCTCCATGAGAGGGCTTTATTAGTGAGAGCCGTGTGAAAACACAAAGCTTGCAACGAAGCTAGCCTTTCACTTCATCTTTGGCACAACTCCTAAACTCAAATCTCTTGGGTATCAATAGACGAGATGTCTCCTTTGTGAAGCCTTAGCAAAGATGATCATTTGTGATAAAAATTGTATTGAAAATTTGTTTTTCCTCTACAAATGTGGTGAAAATGGAAATAATTTTGCCCACAACACTCTTCAGCCTATCAGCTAACACTCTAGCTATTAGCTTATATGACCCTCATTCCTAAGTACTGGGGTTGGATGTTTTGGAAGAACAGATGGGAAGAAGGATTTAAACTTCTTACAAAGGATTCATATTTGAAAAAAAAACTCTAAAAGTTCATTTTATGCTTTACAAAGTCCTTGTAATGCTATCAAAAAGTAATAGAGTTCCCATTAGGCTTGGGAGCTTTGTCCTTGCTTAAGCAAAACAAAGGTAGGTAACACTTTCTTCTTCGAGATAGGACTTTCTAGTCTCTTTTATTTGTACTCTCTAAATAAGTGAAAGGCATCTCATTGACGCTAGGTTTTCAATTCCTTGTCATAGATAATAATCTATGAAAGGCATTTGTAACACCTCTTTGATATTTACATTATCAGAGAGCTAATCTGATAAAAAGTAGGTTTCTAGCTAAAATTTTGAAATACTACTTATGTGCTGAAAGTAAAATAGTATTCCGAACTAGAGAGCTTTAGGGATCTAGGCTTTCTGAAGAATGTAGTATTTTTGGGAATAGATGAACTATAAACATTTTAATGAAGAAGGAATAGTCGTTGGTTTACAAACTTTGTAAAGATAATGAAGAATCAATTGATCATATCTTGATTCATTTTTAAATAAAAGCCAAACATTTTCATTCATCAAATAATTGATAAATACAAGAAGATAAGATTGGACTAGTGAATAAACAAGAGAGCTATGGACTTTTCTCTTAGCAACCCTTGGCTTGAAATGGTGCATCTAGATTTTGTGAGAAATCTCCTTGTTTAGGGAAAATTTGGGGCTGGATGAGAAGAATTATTTGGCTTATGAGTTCAGTTTGCTTGTTATATATTTATGGAAAAATTGTAACGAAAGGATTTTCAATGAGGAGGTGTTCTTAAAAGTTAAAGCAATGACTAAAGGAGTTCTTCGTTAAATCTCTATTGGAGAAGTCCTATGCATCCTAGAGGTGGAGAACTCTTTAGTTTGGATTTCTTTGATTCTCTTCCTTGTGAATAACTTGGCTTGTTTTGTTGACGGTTCATGCACATGTCTTTTGGTGTTTGTACAATGATATTTTGTGTATACTACCTATTTATGCAAGGTGTCCCCCAATATTTTGTTGCTTTTTTAGTACAGATTCTTGTAATCTATCAAAAAAGTCGACATACTAAATTTAAAGGAAAAAATTGAATTTCTAAATTTTATTCTAAATTTAAAGGAGGAATCTAGTTCCCTCCACCATCGGTTCCACTCTAAACATCCTTCTCCTAAACTTTATTTGGAATAATTAAAGAAAATAAAGAAGAGAAAGAATCACACAAGGGTATAGCCCTTTACCACTTGTCTTTTCAAAACTTCACCGTTTGTCTATTACCCACCATGAAAGAGAGTTTACTACTGTTAAATGTCACAATTTTCTACTTGCTTTCTACAACCTACCCCATATGCCTCCTGAACTTCTCAAGAATGCCACCCACCTTGGTCCTTTCCAAACTTTCCCCTTGTTATGTGATTTCAAAACCCTTTCTTATTCGGAAAACACCAATTCTACTTGTAAAGAATATTACCATTGGATAGATTCTTAACTCTTAAGCCCACCTTTCTTTAATTCAAGCTAACAATCTACTTCCACTTCTTAGACCCGAGGTTCTGTTAAACCATCTGGAGTTTCTTTAGTAGCCATATCTGTGTGGCGTAACCATTCTTGCAGTGGAAGGTATGTGATGATGGGTAGTTTAGATTACAGTGTGCTCTGGATCATTATTGCAAGAATGTGTATATCTGTTTGTGGTGGATGATTTTCAATGGAATGTATAGTAGCTTTATTCACACTGGTCCATCGCCGGGAGCTTTTTTTCTTCTCTCCGATGAAACTGCCGCGGGAACCAAAGAAAATTTTCAAGAGCGGCATTTCAGTGAGTTAACGCGGGCCGTTCATCTCGCCCACTGGCGCGGAGCCAACTCCTGTGATGGACTGTTTGGAGGCTTTACACCGCTGTTCTACTATTTGAAAGAACGCGGTTGTTTTGGGCGTTCGTTTATTGCGAGGATAGCTTCCAGTTCATCCGGTCATTGTTCCAGTTGATTTTATTCGAAGTGGATAACCGAATTGATTGCTCTTGTTTGGGTTCTTGGCTGTCACCTGGATGGGTTTTTGGGTTTGGTTTTATTTTGATATTTTCTTATCACTACCTTTTTCTTTTTGTTGGCCATACTGTGGCCTCTCGCGCTATACTCTCTTTTTTGTTCGTATATCTTTATCTTTGCTTAAAACTCATTATCATCCATCATCTGGAATCAACTCTCATCTATCCAGCCGGCCTCAACTATTGAGGCTCACCATCAGCTTGTCTATATAAAACTCCATTGCCTCAAACTACTATAAAAATCCCATTATCATTTTCAACAGTAGAAACCGCTCTCCTCTCTTGTAGCTGAGGTGAATGCCTTATGACTGCTCTCTGAGGCCAGTTGAAACTTTGTTAGTGCTGAGCTTGCATGAAGGTGTTTATATTAAGTCTGGACTATGGGAAAGGTTGGAAGGAGTTTCATTAACGAGATGGCTTTTGGCGTTGGATTATTTGCTTAAGTCAACATCATGACCTTTTTTGAAAATTGTATTTCGATTGGGTCAAAGGCGGGTCTGACTTGATCACCAGTCATTACCTCTGTCAGTGTGCATAAAATATGCTCTTTTCTTTTTTCACAATCGAATCAATGGTTTCATAAGCAATTCACATTTCTCTCTCGTTGTATACACCTATATACTGAGGGCACTTTTTGGTCTCTCTCTCTTTTAATACATTTCTCTTTACTTATCCAAAAAAAAGCAATACACATTGCATACAAAATTTGTCTATTCTCCACAAAAGCATTTTGGACCTTGGAGATCATCTTAGCTTTCATTATTTAAGCATATCAGCTAACACCTTTGTCAACCACTTGTACAACCCTCCCACCAAACTTATCGATCTAAAGTCCCTTAAATCTTATGCTCCTCATTTCTTCTGAATTAGCATAACAAAAGTTGCATTCAAACTTACAACATACATTTTTTGTTTCTTCTATGTCCAAGTTTGAATCTAATATTTCATTTAAGGTCAAAGCCTTTACTTGGTTAGTGACTTACAATTTGTTAAACACTTATGAAATGCTATATTTGAAAAAATCGTTCAAATCTCTTTGACTTGATTGGTGCGCATTATGTAAGGGAGTGGAGAATCTATTCACCATTTCTTTTTGTATTGTCTAATAAATTTGGAGCGCTGGCATTGTGTATTCAAGCATGTTAGGATTGATTTAGTTCCGCCTAAAAGTATATCTTGAGGGTTGTCAAATTGAGACTAGGGCAAATCTGAAGGAACTTTCTTTGGGGAGGAGGTGCTTTGGATCGGAAACCCTACTTAATTCGGTGGAACATAATTTTCAATAGTAAAAGCAAGGGGGGGATTGGGGGTGAGGAATTTGTAGAATCTGAGCAGGACGTTGTTGTGCAATTGGAGTTTCTGTTTTATAAAGGAAAGGAAGGCATTTTGGAGAATTATCTGTGGGAAGTGTAGGGAGAAGGAAGGATGGTGGAGATTCCGTTAAGGGAGAGATAGGTATTGGGTTTGCCTTTGGAAAGTTATAAAGAATAGGATCTGCTGGGTAGTGGAGTGGTCTTCTGTCTTTCATATTGCTATTCTTTGGGATGCTTGGGTGATGGATGTTTGGAGTCATGCTGACAGGGGATGCTGGGGCCCCACATTTTTGGAGGAGACTTAATGATTGGGAGGTGGATAAATTTGTAAGGCTCTTAAGGAGATTACATCGCTGGTGGGTAGGGAGTGATGAGGAGGACATGTTGGCGTGGGAGGGAGGGAGGGAAGAATGGATGTGGGTCCCAATGGATGGTCTTGAAGGGCTAGGCCGTTGAAGGTTCCTTGGTTGTATTTGATAAAAAAAAAGGTTCCTTGGTTGTGAGGGAAAAAAGTTTTGTTTTGGTCCTACCGCTTCTAAGTCCTTCGTCATGTTGGGCGATTTGTTGTATAACTGAATATTATGTGATGATTGTTCTGCTTTTGATTTGATGAGTTGTTTGAATGTTTCACTGTAATGCATTGTTTCTCTCTTGAGTAAGGTTACCTTGAAAAGAAAAAAACCAATAGTTTTATTTCTTTATAAATGTTTATCATCACTCTCATTTTTCTACTTAAATGTCCTTCCAAGCATATCCTCATAAATATGTGGTCTGAGTTCAATTGCTGTATCATTATTATTGTTGTTACCATCACCATTCACCATTATCATCAATATCAATTTAGAATTTTGACGTGATTAAGATCTATTTTAACTTTATTTATTTATTTATTTTTTTGATCTGTAAAGAGCAATATATAGATGAAAAACGAGTTATACTTTTGATTTTTGTTGCGTTTCAGATTTGCTGCCAGATTGTTGGCTTGGATTCTAAGCCAGGTTATGGGAGCTTCTGTTGGATTTAGGTTTGGTGGATGGAAATGTTTAAGAGATGTTGTGGTGAAGTTCAAAAAGGTTTTTCTTCCACTTCATTCTTGGATTTGCTTTGATTTATATATTAAACATTTTAGTTGGGATAGCCAAATGGGCGTATTTTTTTTACCATGTTTTAGCTAATCCTTTATGATCCTTACTGGTTATTTGATCACTTCAATATATGCTGTGATAATGAGTGTTTGATTAAACAAGAACATCGATTACTGAAACGTTACAAGTCTTTTCACTCTAAACATAAATTTTTCTTATGTAGTTGAAGTTTATTAGAGATTTGATGTGGGGATGGTGGTTCAGATTGATGTAAAGTCTCTCAAACCTTATTGGAACTCGAATGGCTACCTCTAATTGTGACCATACCAAAATATGCCTGTTGAGTATCATATGATATTCTATAGAATTTCCTGTGGTTTGACTCCTTCCTTTCTTGTGTATTATTCTCATTCCTTTTGTACTTTATACTATCCTTTTAGTGTCTTCCTTTTCTCTATAAATTGGTAGGACCTATACTTGATTATTTATCCATTCAATAAGAAAAGTAGAACCTTTTCTTCTATCTCTTCACATGCCGAGTTATGGAAATACATTGGTTAAACCAAAATTTTGGATTTCTTCACATTTTCTTTTCATTGTTCATGATTAAAATTTTTTGATAGGCAAATGTTCTTTTTTCTTTTTTGTCCACATTGGGACTCGAACGGAACCCCTTCCATCCCTTCGTTATACTGATTGAGCCATTCTTCAAGGGCTAAATTGCTTGTAGACTTTTATAGATGTGATTAACTTTTACACTAGATAACTTTCTTAGATTTTAGAAGAATCACCTCCTATGAGCATTGGGAACTTCTCTTTTTTAGGCAATATTTCTTGCATTTTCTCTTTCATACAGGCATGGTGTCCTCAGTGTGCTATGGCTCACAAGATGGCAACTCCTCCTAGCATTTGCTCCCTCATATAAGTATGGTGTCTTCAGGTTCACCAGATGGCAATTCCTCCCACTTATGGCTTAGGGTTGGTTGGGAATTTCTCTCTTTTAGGCAATATTTCTTGCATTCACTCTCATATGGGCTTGTTGAGTTCATCGAGTGGCTAGGTTCAAAGTTATTTTGGTATTTGTATAGCTGTTTCTTTTCTGCTGGGTGTGTTGGGAGGATTTTGGGGCTGTCCACTTCTGGGCAGCTTCTTTGTTGGCTATTTTTGTGTGGTATCTTGGAGTTGACTTTGTTTTTTTTGGCGTTTTGTGGTCTCTCTTTGGGGTCCTAGTTTGTTTCCTTGTATTCTCTCTGAGTGGCCGCTTTGGTGCTCTCCGCTTGAATATATTCATTTTTCTTGCTTGTCAAAAAAAAAGAAAAAGAAAAAAAAAGAAAGAAGAAAGAAAGAAAAGGGCAATGCACCCTCATGGTCCTATAGCTCACAAGATGGAAACTTCTCCCACTTATGGTTAATTGTTGGTTCTATGCATCCAACAGTATCTACTGTCCTATGCACATATTGTTTGTTTTAGATATAAAATGTAGAGTACACGCATTGTAGAAGAGTCACTTGTTGTGAGTGATAACCTTTTTCTTTCTTTTTTTTTGTTTCTCAAGTGATCTAACACATACCCTTTTTCATAGTTTCTTCTATATTCCTAACACTTAAAATGTAGAAGGTGCAGTGGAAAAAGGCATATGAGAAATGACTTGCTTTTTGTTTTAGTATGTAAAATACTTTACTTGTAGGTTTGAGACTGATTAGGAATGTTTACTTGTAGGTTTGAATCTGTTTAGGAAAGTTAGATTAGCCTTCCTATTGTACATACTCATACTCTTGTATATATACGTACATTGGATCGATGAAAAATACAAGGGATTCATTCCACAAATCTTCCCATCTTGTTTTCTACATGGTATTAGAGCTTAAGGCTTGAATTTGAGCCAAAATAGGGAAGAATTTCAAGGCAATCTTGGATTGCATAGTATGGCTGAGGGGTGTTCTTTTGACTTGAAAGGAAACTGGGTGTTGAAGTCATGAGGAGTAAGCGTGGAATTTTCCTATCCAAAGGAAATATGTGCTGGATCTATTCTCTGAGATAGGAAACTGGGAACAAAGCCATGTAACTCATCTTTGGCACAAAGTCTGCAATTCACTAGAGAAGGAGAATTATTTAGGGATCCTAAGAAATACAAAAGACTTGTTGAGAAGTTGAATTACCTTAAAGTGATTCGTCATGATATTGCACGCTTAGTTAGTGTTTTTTTTTGGTAGGCAAGAAGCAAATATTATAAGCAAAACAGGGCAAGCCCCAAGCGTATACAAGTTGTATACAAAGAAGAAACAAAAATTCTACCACCACAAACTTGGGAAAACTACAGGATGCACATTAATAAATTTACAAGCGGGTACTCCCCCTCATTCAAGTGACCAACCCAAGATGTGATAGAAGAAATGAAGGAGCGTTTAATCCTATGTGAGGAGAAGTTTAAATTGTCAAGCGTCCTTTCTGTTCTTTCCTTCCACAGCGCTTGAGAGGCTAGATAGGTACGCCTTCCACGGCTTCTTAACTGCTTTTCTTATAGGAAAAAGTCGACCATCCCATCATTAAGTCTCTAATCCCAGCGATTAGGCAGAGCCCATTCCATTCCGACAACGCATGTGAGAGAGACAGTCTCTCTAGATTGTAGGCGGTGCGAAATGAATTGATCCTAGAATTTTTCCTCCTCTTCTTTGCACGCTTAGTTAGTGTTGTAAGCCAAATACATGTCTTTTCCTACATTTGATCATTGATAGCTGCAAAACATATTCTACGCTACTTAAAGGGAGTCCTAGGACATGGAATCTTATGTAGAGATCACGAACATAATAGAATTGAGTGTTTCACTATGGGCATGATCAAAGGAAGATAGAATACTTTGGGGTGTGTGTCTTTGTTGAAGTCTAGTCTTTTGGAAGAGTATTAGTAGTGTTGTCTCCGTTCGGTCTTTGAATTTAGTCTGAGCAATAACATAGTCCATGTTCGTGATAATGTGGCTTTATCAACTCTTGATGGAAGTAGTCGTTAAAGCTTCGGTCCTAGCAAAACTCTGGTGTGATAACCAATTTGCCCTTCATATTGCATCTATTCTTGTATTTCATGAACGAACTAAAAACATTGAGATAGATTGTCATTTTGTTCGCGATGATATACAACTTAGGTTGATATCTACAGGATCTGTGAAGACTGGAGAACAGTTGGGTGATATTTTCATAAAAGCTCTAAGTAGGAACCGGGTTAAGTATCTTTATAATAAGTTGGGCATGACTAACATCTATGCTCCAACTTGAGGGGAAGTGTTATAGTATATAAAATACTTTACTTGTAGTTTTGAGATTAATTAGGAATGTTTGCTTGTAGGTTTGAAACTGTTTAGGAAAGTTAGATTAGCCTCCATATTATACATACTCATACTCTTGCATGTATATGTATGTTGTATCGTTGAAAAATACAAGGAATTCATTCCACAAATCTTCCCATCTTGTTTTCTACACTTTTCATCTTCTTATTTGTTTATTTGTAACTTTCGCTTTCTGATTTTGGTTTGAAGCTGTCCTACCTCATATGATTAAAAGGTTGTCTTGCCGCGTTTTATTTTTTTGATAACTAAGAAGATATATTAACAAAAGAGGCGCTGAAAAGGTGACCCAAGGGATACAAAAAGAAATACTCACCCTCTTACAAAGAGAAACCATAAAAAACATGTACAAAACCCCACCCAATCAATTAGCGCTCACTTAATCATTAAAATTCATAAGGATCGTGGGACCATCCACAAAAAACATGGTCTTTGACCAAAGAAGATATACAAAAAAATGCTTTAACATTTGTAAGGAAAAGGCTTCGTTCTTGAAAACAATGTCATTCCTAGATCTCCAAACAGCTTGAAAAATGCACAGTGGGCCCGCTATCCAAACTCTTTTCCGATCCTTTGCTACAAACGATCCTCTCCAACGCAAAAGAGTGTCCTGCACTGAGGAGGGAATGACCTAAGAGACTCCAAAAAGAGAGAAGAGCAGCTCCCATAGCGCTCTTGACTTTTCATAATGAAGAAGTAGATGATCAACAATCTCCTCCCACTCATGACAAAGAAAACTTCTATTTGCAAAGGCGAAGTCTCTTCTCTTCAATTGATCTAACTTTAAGATCTTTCCCTAAATTGTTTCCCAAGCAAAAAAACTTAACTTTGGTTGTGCATAATTCCTCCATATACATTTCTAAGGGAAAAGGATGGAGGGCTTTTGCTCCAACATCTTATACAAAGACTTGACAGTGAACACACCATTTCTTGACCCTTACCACCGAACAATATCTTCCAACCCCACAGTTACTTTCTTGTTCCTTAAATGAAGCAAGAATCTTGACACATCCTCCAATTCCTAATCATTGAACAACCTGATGAAGGTAGGATTCCAACATCCCCTGCCTTGTTCAGCACTCCAAACATCCCCCACCCTGCTTCCTTTGCGAGAGCAAGGGCAAAAAGAGGAGGAAAAGCAACACATAAAGGGGAATCCCCACACCATCTATCCCTCCTAAACTTGATGCTTTGCCCATCCCCTACCACAAAAGACATCTTGTTGCTAACCAAATGCCCCCACTTCCTTAAAGCTTTCCACATTCCCACCCAATAACCCTCCCTCAGGATTCAAGAGCTCCACCCCCCTCTTCCTCACCATATTTACCTTTAATGACCGCCACCCAAGGAACTTCTTTTTCAATTGCATACCGCCAACTCCTTTTACAAAGAAGATCTTTATTTAGACTTGAAAGGTTCTTTACTCCCAAACCCCCCACACTTTTGTCCAAACAAATTGTTGCCCAATTAACTAAATGTGGTTTCCGCTCCAAAGAGCCGCCTCTCCAAAGGTCTCATTTTGAAACGCTCTTCCACTCTATCCCAAACAGCCTCAGAATTAAAGTGAGCACCCAAGGTAGGTAGACGGAAGATGCCAACCTTATAGCCAAGCTCATCAGCAAGCAACTGTGCATTAGTCACCCTTCCTACGGGAAACAACTCACTTTTCTCCAAATTTATCTTCAACCTTGACAAGGCCTCAAACCACATCAATAACCAACAGAGATAAGTCATTTGATCTTGAGACGCCTCACAGAAAACTAAAGTGTCATCGACAAATAACAAATGTTATTTGCTGCGTTTTATTGATTTTTGAATATAATTTTCCATCTCATAGAAAAACTTGCTGCAAGCACTTAATTGAACATTATTGCATTGTTACTACTTTGGGAAGTTAAAAGAGGAAAAAAAAATGAAAAATCGATATGGTAGAAAAAAAAAAATTAAACAACATTTTTTTGAGTAGAAACGATGAGAATATTATTAATAAGAAAAAACAAAGTACAAAGGAAGGATTCTATTTCTTTTTGAACGACCAACTCTCCTAAAAGCTCAAGCTTGTAGGGTTTGGATTTAATATGAATATTATGCCTTCAACACCCTTCCTCACGTGCTGCCCCATACCCGTATGTGGAGAGTCAAACAAACCATATAATGTCCTCCATGGACTTTCAAATCAACAAATGGGGAATAAATTGTAGAGAGGTGGATTGAACCCAGGACCTCTTCCTAAACCAGGCTCTGATACCATGTTAAACAACCAACTCTTTTAAAAGTTCAAGCTTGTAGGGTTTGGATTTAATGTGAATATCATGCTTTCAACACCTTCCAAACAAAAAGCATACAACCTGAACTTGGAGTTTAAAACCCCATCCTGTGACCAAGACCCATTCTATCCCCATTTTGGGCAGTTAAACACAGACCGCCAACCAATTAGATTGTTAGATCGAAAGTGGAACTCCTCTAAATGCATGGGTACATGAAGCTCACAAGGATGAAAAAAATTAAACAACATTTTGATTAAGCACATTTAAACTGGTACTGGTTCTATTTAGGAGGATTTGGTCGATCAGACTTTGAGACAATCCAGAATTGCTAAAATCAGGTCCTACTTGTTGACGAGAAGTAAGGTGGGTGGCTTGTGTTAATTTTGTGATTGTGAGAGAGATCAATTAGAAGACATTTTGTTACTACTTTGGGAAGTTAAAAGATGAAAAAAAGAAAAGAAAAATCAACATGCAAGAAATCAAATTAAACAACATTTTGATTAAGCACATTTAAACTGGTACTGGTTCTATTTGTAGGAGGATTTGGTTTGTCAGACCTTGAGACAATCCAGAATTGCTAAAAACAGGTCTTCCTGTTGACAAGAAGTAAAGTGGGTAACTTATGTTGATTTTTTGATTGTGAGAAAGACCAATTAGAATAGATTTACATTGTTGAAAAAAGCACAATGGAATGTGTATAATCATATTGTACCTGCTCCAATAAAAATGCCTGTGATTTCCATCATATTGAATCAGTTACATGTGTAAATATCAGCCAACAAAGCTGAGGAATGGCTGGTCAAGCCAGGAGCCTTGTTAGATGATTTGGTGGGTGTTTTATACCTTTGAACTCTTAGGATTCGGATGTAGGTTCCATGTAGGACTTGGTTCTTGGTCTACTTTTTTTGGCTAGAAAGGAATACATACATGCATATGTACATACATACATATACATCTATATACTTATATTTCTGTTTCAATATTACTAAACTGGTTGTTTTGAATAAAAAATTGTATTTCCTTGGATCTACTTTCTTATAATTGAACAAAGTTTGTGCGTTGTTAGTTTTTACACAATTTATATTATCATGTATGGACTAGCTAGATCTGTTTAACAATTATACCAGGATACCATCATCCTTCACTGTAATTCATGAAGAGGAGCGGAATCAACATCATGTTGTTTTCATAATAGAGATGCTATTGGTTCTACCTGCCATGCAGGATCAAGGATGTTGGTGAAAGAGCTCCAACAAAAGATGGTGGAAGGCAGGAATGTGGTTGCTTGGTTTCTTAGGGAATAAAAGTGTTTATCGCTGCTCCTCTTTGCATATCTTGGACAATTTGGAGGGAAAATAATCAAATAGCTTTTGAGGACAAGGAACAAAATGATAAAAAATTAAAACTGTTATTCTTTGTGATCTTTTTGCTTGGGTTATCTTGTATGGAAGAGAAAGTCTGATGTCTTTGTTTGATTTTACAGAGTGGGTTGGGTCGCCTTGAGTGGCCTATTTTGATGCCTTCATTTGGTGCCATTTTATACGTCGTGTGTACTTTGGTGTGGCTTTATTCTGTTAATTCACAATGCTTACGTGGTTTGCAAATTTCGTTTATGTTCTATAACATAAACATTGTAGAATTGTGTCTCTACTGGATTATCACATTCATATTGTGAATTTTTCTTTTTTAAATTTCAGGGTGCAATTGAATCTGTTTCTGTTGGTGAAATCAGGCTCAGCCTACGCCAGTCATTGGTTAAACTTTTTGGTTTTATATCTAAAGACCCAAAGCTGCAAGTTCTAATATGTGATTTAGAAGTTGTTATGAGGCCTTCTGATAAAAGTACAAAGAAGATTAGATCTCATAAATCCCGTAGTTCAGGCAGGGGAAAGTGGATGGTTGTAGCAAACATGGCAAGGTTTTTGTCTGTTTCCATATCAGATTTGGTTCTGAAGGTAACATGTTGGACCCAGTCATTCCTTTTTATCCCTTTTCTCTTCTTCATTATGTTGACACCTCTTTTCTTTTGGATCCTTTTAACTATTGATTCAGCTCTTAGTTTGAAGAACGATTGGGAAGTACTGATTTCATGGTCTTTTTACATATAAAGCTCCGGCTAGGACTATGAACATTATAATCATAACAATGGTTGCAAAGTCATATATTTTAGATCTTGTGAATTTTATTCTCGGTAAATTGGCGTATACTATGATATTTGAACATGGATGTGAATGCTCTGCATTTTTTTATAAGGCCTGTGTGGCCTATCTGTTTTGAAGTATCAGAGTTCATTAGTTCAGTAATGCACATTTCAATGAAAAATTCCTTTGTTGAAGAAGAATGGTGACTCCATCTTGCAGTAGATTTTAATGGGAATTTCCAATGAAAAATTTCCTTCTCAGAGATGGATTTTTAGGTGAATAACTCCTCATTTAGTATGGTATTTCTAAAATCTCTAGGATATACTCTGCTGTTTATCCATCAAACAAAAAAAAAAAAAAAAATCTCTAGGAGTAATTTTATTTGGAACTATGAGAATGAATATTAAAAAATTGTCATCGTTGTGAAATTTTTGTGAAAATCGCAGTTCTTTATTTATTTATCTATTATTTTTGATTAGTGAAGAAGAATATTAGAAAAGAGACGCTAATGTAGCAACCCAAGAGATACAAGAGAAGAAACTTTTTTTTGATTAGAAACGAGAATGTAAATATATATCAATAGAAAAAAAGTTACATATGAAGGAAGAGATTTCCTTTCTATGCTATGCAAACTAAACAAAAGAATTACAAACCGCTACGTTACCCAATTTAGAAGTAAAATTGATAGAGGAACCCCTCTAAAAGCTTTGGTACAAGAGGTCCACAATGAGTAAAAGTAAAATAGATCCCCCACCTCCCCTTCAGATCTCTCTTTGTTCTAAAAAATTATTGTATTTCTTTCTTGCCAAGCGAGCCAAATCAAGGAGAGACACATACAATTTGCCAGAGTTTTTCCCCTAGTGGAATTTCCAAAACCTCTAAAGGCAAGGATGAACATATTTTCTATGCCCTTTTGAGACTCCCACACCAATTTTGCTAAAATGAAGAGCTTGTGCCACAAACCAATTGTGAAAGGGCAGTGAAGAAAAATATGATCGATAGACTCTCCATCTCCTCTACAAAGAGAACACCACTAGGGATTAAGGGATCTATTAGGCTGTCTCAATTGTAGCAAGTCATTGGTGTTTACCTTCCTATGAGTTACCAACTAAGCAAAGGCCTTAACCTTTGAAGAGACTTTTGAATTCCATAGAAATTTAGCCGGGTGAAACAAAGTGATCGGAGGAGTCATAGATAAAGCCAAATAGAAAGATTTCATAGTAACAAACCTGTGGGTGACAAGGACTGTTAAGGTTTAGTATCCTAACTACTTGTGATTATTTTCCTTCTCTTAAATTCTTTAATTAGACTCTTAACTCTCGTTTTCCTTTTTCCCTAACACTAGAGTATAAATATGTATGTTTCTCATTTTAGAAATTAATGAAAATGAATGTATTCATTTTCTCTAACATAGCATCGTGAGCCATAAAAGAGTTTGAGAATACTTCAGGTTAGGGTTTCGCCGTGTGGTCAATCTAAACCCAATCCAAAGACCATGTCACAACTGTCGTGTTACGCCTTCACTAAACCTCACGTAAAACCAAAGAGCACTGCTACGTGGCTTCCGAATTTGGATTTTTCGCAACCTCCATTCTCGGTCGAAGAGCACACCAACAGAGTGCCTCCCTCCACCCACTTCCGACGCAAATCGAAACAACTTACACGCGCCACACGCGCCGATCTCCGGCCCGAGTCACCACGCCACCGGCGCCGCGGTAGCGCATGTAACACCGCTTTCTCACGTGCCTCCCCAAGGCAGGTGCGCCTCATCGCCGACAAGCCCATCCATCCACTCCACGCCCCACCGGCCGTCTGAAAAGCCCTTCTTTTCGCCTTTTCTCCCGCCACCGCATCGCGCTCGTCACCTCCATTGTTTTTGTGTTTTCTGGAGCTCTACGATATTTTCAGGACCTTTGGAGTTGTATCTGTTGATTTCTACTGGTTTCTAATCTCTATGGTTGAAAAAGGTCGACTTCTTTAATTTTTCAGACGTAAACCTCCGATTACCTTGGATAAACTCATGTGGAGTGAAAATTATCACTACGGGCACTCACGGTGGACCTTGGTTTGCTGGTAATGGATGTGAGATCATGTGATGATCATCTTACTACTGCACACGAGTGGCTCAAGATAAATGTGTACTCAATGGAAAAACTGATTACTTTCGCAGAATATTCTTTCACAATCTATCGACGCCGTGACTTCATAACACGTGGGCCTATAAACTGCTATTAATTATCCGGAATCGTGCAAAGAAACTGGTACACCAATGATATTCACCGCTCTATCGGTAATATCCTCCATCGCCAATTTGAAATGTACTTATGGATATATCTTCTTATGGTGGACAAATGTTTGCCCTTAAGGATGAACTTATCTCTATTTTGCCAAATTCTACTAATACTGAGACTTTCCTGTCCAAGATGGATCGAGTCTTTATGATCATTCTTCTGCTTAACCTCGGGCCAGATTTTGAGAACATCCGGTAACATATACTCATTAGAGCAGTTATTCCAAACTTTGATGAGGCTCTTGCTCAATTACTTCGTCACACCTCCACTGCCACTCAATCCATGTGATCTGAGATTACACCTAATTTCAGGATGGTTTCTCGCCTTTCTCTGCTGCGGATTCAGAGGTGGACGTAGCAACCGAGGGGTAGAGGACAACGTCCCTAATGCACACGCCATAGGTTTGGACACCCCGTGATCGATGCCACCGCTACATGGCCGCCCCCCGTGACGCTTCATTCGCCCGCCTCTCGATCATTCAAGATGTTCGAAGTTCCCTGGTCAGCAGCCTCATCCACACCTCAAAGGGGTCATTCTACACCTAAAGGAATATGAGGAGTACCTTTCGTCTCATCAGTACCCAAATCTTCCTCCATCGAGGAAGATTCGCTACCAGACCAATGTCTCGTCATTTTACACATTCATCTCGCACCGTGGATCCTTGATTTTGAGCCTGATCGCTATCTTCGTAATAAAGACCTTTTTCTTCTTACCTTCCGTCTCCTTTACCTATAATTACCTTAGCTAATGGTTCTCAAACCATAGCTAAAGGCATTGGCTTAGTTTGTCCCCTCCCTTCCTTGCCCCTTACCTCTGTACTTTATGTTCCTAATTTTCCTTTTAATCTTATTTCCATTAGTAAGTTGACTCGTGACCTCTATCACAGGTAATTTATTTTTCACACAACTCAGAACTCCTGCAAGATCAAGGTACAGGGAAGACGATTGACATTTTATTGATGAGTCACAAGGTCTCTTTCACCTCGCCGCCTTTGTTCCATCATTGCACTTCCATGGAAGCTCCTTTCCCTCCTCCATAGTCGCCTCCCTTGGCCATCTGGGCCTTCCAAGTTTCTCTGGGAAGCCGGTTCCTCATTTTTTCTAGTTTATCTTCGCTGAGGTGAGTCCTCACAATCTGTAAACATACTGTCTTGTTCCCAAAGCGTTTAGATCCTCTGACAAAAGTCTCGTTTTTGCTTGTTCACACCGATGTTCGTGGGTCCTTCTAGTCTACTCGCTTTAGGATTTCAAGCATTTTGTTACTTTTATAGATGATTATTCTCAATGTATTTGGTTATTTTTAATGAAAACTTGAGTTGAATTATTTTATATCTTTCAAAAATTTCATGTTGAAATTCGCACTCAATTCAATACTTCTATTCGTATTTTAAGAAGTGATGATGCAAAAGAATATTTCTCTACGCCATTTTCTTTTCTTGATGCCTTCCCATTTTATTCTTCACCAATCATCTGCGGCTTACACTCAACAAAATTCAGAGCGGCCGAGCATAAGAATCGTCATTTAGTTGAGACAACTCGCACTCTTCTCCTCCATCACAAGGTTCCTCAACGTTTCTGGGGGGATGCTATCTTACCTGCTTGTTATTTGATTAATCATATGCCCTTCTTTGTTTTGCATGATCAGATCCCTCATTCTATCTTACTACCTACTCAACCTCTCTTTTACCTCCCTCATCCTGTCTTTGGTTGTGTTTGTTTTGTTCATATTCTCACTCTCGGGGCAAGACAAACTCGCAAAGCCACGTAAGCAGTTTTCGGGTTATTTTCGCCTTTAAAGGAGTTATCGTTGTTATTCTCTCGATACTAATCGCTACTTTATCTCTGCTGATGTCACCTTATTTGAAGATCCCCTTCTTCTCCTTTGCAGTGCGTCCTTCTGTTCTAGATGTCTTATCTATTCCTCTTGTTTTATCCTCTCCCGATTTCTCTTCTCCACCTATAGATGTCGTGACTCGACCGCTTTAGGTGTATACTCGCCGTCCTCGTCCCCTCCCCATGTGGCCTCACACTCATCTCTTGCGCCGCTCATCTCTCGTCCTGCCACCGTCTCGACGGATCTACCTATCATTCTAGCCAGACCCGCTTCCGCTTTTAACCCACATCCTGTTTATAATTTTCTTAGCTTTCATCGTTTATCTCTATCTTACTTTGCCTTTGTTTTCACCTCGTCTTCTTTCTCTACCCCTAAAAGCACTAGTGAGGCTCTCTCTCATCTAGGCTGGAAACAGGCAATGACTGAGGAAATGTATGCTCTTTACTCCAATGCCACATGGGAACTTGTTGCTCTTCCTCCCGGGCAAGCCCCCGTTGGTCATTCGGGTTTATACAAGGAAGGTGTGACCGATGGTCGATTGGACGGCTTAAGGCCCATTTAGCTGCTAGAGTGGGTACACTCAAGAATTTGCCTGCACTATTATGATACCTTTCTCCAGGCCAAGATTGCCTCTATTTGCTCGCTTTCTATATACGCTATGCATTCATGACCCATTTTCGCCTGATATCACACGCTTTTCTTCATGGTGATCTCGTCAAGGAGGTTTATATGGAGCAACCACTTGGTTTTGTTGTTTAGGGGGAGTTTGGTTTGGTATGCAAATTACGTCATTCCTTATATGGTCTGAAACAATCTTCTCGAGCTTGGTTTAATTGGTTTAGCTCAGTGGTTTTAGAGTTTGGCATGATTCGTAGCGCAACAGACCATTCCGTTGTTTATCATCATTCATCTATTGGAAAATGTATTTACTTGATTGTTTATGTGGATGACATCACACATAGCAAAGGACTAAGATGGCATTCAAACCCAAGAACACCTCTTCAACCACTTTCACAAAGATCGTAAACTCCAAGATTTTCTAGGCATTTATAACTTTACCTAATTCCGAGCCGTTATTCTCGTGAGAAAGTGATACCTGATATATTGATTGCATCAAGATGTCGATCGTAAGCCTCGTGATACCCTATAGATCCGAATGTTAAACTCACTCAAGTAAGGGAGCTTCTACTTAGATCCATGGAGATATCGACGACTGTAGGTAAACCGAATTATCTCACTATCACTCTACCCACATCCGCTTCTCTCGTGAGCGCAGTTAGCCGCCTCCTATAATCACCTCAGAACTGCGGATAGCCACCAGATGCCAGAGTCTCGTATTCTCCGCTATGTCAGCGAACACTGTGTCAAGGGATGTCAGATGAGAACAAAGAGGTCATACCGAAAGGTCAGCTGGATACGTTGATGCAGACCGCGCTCACCCACTGCATAGACGCTATACATCGTATTGCGGTTCATCGAGGACTTAATATCCCCGAAGAAGAAGAAACAAGATGCAGCGTACCTGGGATCCATCAAGTCGAAAGTACCGAGCTTTGGCCTTAGCAACATGTGAACTCATATGGTTGAAGTATCTTCTCCAAGAGCTAAGATTTGGGAAAGATGAACAAATGAAGCTTATATGTGATAATCAAGCCGCTTGCATATTTCATCTAACCCAGTTTTCCATGAGCGGACCAAACACATCGAAGTGGATTGCCACTTTATCAGAGAAAAGATTGCATCTGGATGCATGACTACTAGTTTTGTCAACTCTAATTACCAACTAGCAGATATCTTCACTAAGTCTCTTAGAGGTCCAAGGATAAAGTATATATGTGAAAAGCTTGGTGATTTTGACCTATATGCTTTAGCTTGAGGGGGAGTGTTAAAGTTTAGTCTCCTAATCCATTTAGGATTATTTTTCTTCTCTCTTTAGTCTCCTAATTAGACTCTAACTCTGTTTCATTTTTTCCCTAACACTAGAGTATAAATATGTATGTTTCCTTATTTTGTAAATTAATGAGAATGAATGTATTTCTTTTCTCTCAAGAAGGACCAACCTCTTGAATCAACAATAGATGAGGAGAGTTGCACAAAACCAATAGAAATTAAAAGCCTTTGAAGACGTTGAATTTCTGCATTAGAAAGATTACACAGGAAATTTAGGCTCAAAGTGGAAGGAGGAGAATGGCCAAGAACCACTAAGATGGTCAAATTCGTCATATGAGTGACTCTATAAAGATTTGAGTATTGTACGTACAATGGTTGTTCACCCAACCATAAATCTTCTCGAAATCTAATTTTCTCACCATTCCCCACCACAAGATGATCATGTTGAGAAAACAAAAGGAAAACATGAGGTATAACTTTTCAAGAACATATGTGAGACCATCTAACCACCATAGTGGCATCCCATCCATTTGGAATGAAATCTCGTCCTTACTCTGTAATGTGCTTTATTTTTATTTTTATTTGTACTATTCTGGTTGTTTTCGCTCAAAAAAAAAAAAAAACAAAAAAAAACTGGATATAAACCTCATGCCAAAGCCCACCCCTTTCCCTAGGAAACCTCCATAGCCATTTTCCCAGAAGTGCATGGTTTCTCAAAGTGATCTTTCCAAAACCTAAACATCCTTGCTCTTTTGATCTGCACACAACCTCCCACTTTAACAGGTGATACTTTTGCCCCATCACCGATCAAAGGAAATCTCTTTGTAACTTCTCACACCTTAGCTATTGAAACTGGGATCCAGAAAAGAGATAAGAAATGGCTGGGAATGTGAGTCAAACATGCCTGAATTAGAGTAATCCTCCCCCCAAGTGACAAAAAATCCTTTTTCCATATGCCTAACTTTCGAGTCACTTTTTCAACCACCGGATCCCAGAAGCCTAATGGTAAACCTAAATAAGATAATGGCTAATATGAGAGAAGAAACTCACCCCTTTACAAGATCCATAACTATTAGAAAAGAGAATATAAAAAACAACCCCCTCTCGTTAGTGCCCACCCAATCAATGAATTGAATTAAGGTCGTAGGACCATCTATTATAGACATTTTGGTCTCCAACCAAAGAAGATATTCAAAAAAAGACTTGACCTTCTGTATGGACGACATCTCATTCCTAAAAACAATATCATTCCTTGCCTTCCAAACTGCCCAAAAGATACACAAAGGCCTCGGTTTCCACATTTTTCTTTGATTCTTTCTAATGGAAGACCCATTCCATCCCACAAAGCTATCCCATGAGAAAGGTTCACCCAAAAGATGCCAAAAAGGTAGAATAGCAACTCCTGGAGCACCATTCTTATTGCACAATGGAGGAGTAGATTGATAGGTACCCAAGCTCAATAAGAGAGCTCAACCCAAAAGACTGACCTGATAGGTGGGATAACCCATCAAGCTTAAGTACCACTTCACAACCTTATGTGGAGCCGATGTGGGATCGCATCATAAATGACCTGTAGTCTCCTCACCATTTTGACCCAAAAAGCACCTATTAGCAACGACATAACATCTTTTTTGCTATTGATCTAGAGTTAAAATCTTTTCTCAAGTTGCTTCCTAAGTAAAAAAGCACAGTTTTGGTTGGACACAATTGCTCCAAATACTTTTTATTGGGAAAGAAATAGAGGTTCATGACTCCAACACCTTGTACATAGATTTGATAAAAAAAATCATCACTCTTGATCTCCATCCATTGCGTTGTATAAAGTCCTTTTTCCCCTTCCACCTCCCAATCATTGAAATGTCTAGAGAAGATAGGGTTCCAATACCCCATATCAGACACCTTACTCCAAACATTCCCAACCCAAGCCTCCTTTGAGCACATGATGGAAAATAAAGAGGGGAAAGAGTGACACAAAGGGACATCCCTGCACCATCTATCTTTCCAAAACTTTATCCTTTGCACATTCCCACTATTAATTTGGATTTAGGGTTGATAACTAAATGTCCCTACTTCCTAATTGCTTTCCATAACCCCAACTCCAAACAGCTTCCTCACAATACAAGAGGACCATTTCCCCTCTTCCTCTCCATACTCTACTTTTATAACATCATTCTTTAAAGACCCTTTTTAATTTGCGGATCACCAACTCCGTTTGCATAGGAGAGCCTTATTTAGATCGGCCAAATTCTTACACCTAGACCCCCATTGCTTTGTGAAACTCACAGTTAATGAAGCTTCTACATCGTACAAAACATTCATTGTTAGTTCTATGATTGCTTCAAGTTTTTGACACCAAAATGAGCCTATTGCCACTCGTTTTTATGACCATCAGATAAATGCCACCACATAGTTGCCCCTAACAACATATATATATATATATATATATAAATGATCGCTTCAAGTTTTGACACCAAAATGAGCCTATCACAATTCGCTTTTATGACCACTTAATTCATCGTATAAATGCCACTAATATACAGTTCTATATATATATATATATATATATATATATATATATATATATATATATATATATATATATATTGTGAATAATACTATAAAATGCAACTTTAAATGAAAGAGAATATAATGTTCTTCCTTTGTATATAGCAAAAGAAAAGGAAGAACTGAGGAATAAGAAAGAGAGAGAGGGAGATAGATAGATAGATAGATAGAGAGAGAGAGAGAATGAGAAATAAATCTCGGTTTGTTTTACAAGAGGTCATGAAGACTTTTTATAGGCTTTACAAAGGTGATTCCATTTACTCATCTTAAATGTGAGTAATGGAATGTCATAAATGGAAGCTTGAGTTAATGGAGTGTCATGAATGGAAACTTAAGTTCATTCCCCTCAATGAAGTAAATGAATGTGGTCATTCACTTAAATGCTTCATTTACAATACTCTCCCGTGAATGACCACCATTAAGAATTTGTTCATTAAAACCTCGCTATAGTAAAAACCCAATGGGATAAAACCTAGCGAAGGAAAAGAAAGATAATATTCATACGACAAGCCAGTTGATTACTTGTACTGTTAGGACTACCTCGTTAAAAACCTTGCCAGTAAAACCTAGTGGGACAAAACCTAGACGAAGGGAAAAAGAGTGTGGTACACTAACATCTTGTCATAAGCAAGCTCCCCCTTATGTCAATATCTTTAAGTTGGTGCATTCCAATCTTATGTATTAGCTTCTTGAATATTGAGGTTGGCAATGACTTCGTGAAGAGGTCTGCTAGATTATCACTCGACCGTATTTGTTGAACATCAATTTCACTACTCTTTATGAGTTCATGCGTATAAAAGAACTGGAGTAAATGTGTTTGGGCTTCTATCTCCTTTGATATAATCTCCTTTGATTTGTGCTATGCATGCAGATTATCTTCAAATAATGTTGTCGGGTTGTCTTTGATAGAGGGGAGTCCGCATGATTCTTGGATATGTTGAATCATTGATTCCTTTTTCAAATTCCTAAGATCTTTTCTTTTCCTAAGATCTTTAATTTCAAATTCCTTTTTCAAATATTTTGTTGTTCTTGTGAGCTCTTCAGGAGTCCCAATAAGATTTAGATCATCAACATACACAACAATAATTGTAAATCCTAAGCCAGATTTCTTAATAAAATGTATGTAAGATATCTGCTGTTTGCATACCTTTCTTCACAAATACTGGCCGAGGCAATCAGACTATTACGCGTCCCGATTGCTTCAATCCATATAGAGATCGTTGTAATTTGATCAACACATTACGAGGTTTCAGATATTTGCTTCGGTGCAATTTAAATCTTCTGTGGATTTTTTATATAAATGTCATTATCTATGGATCCATATAGATAAGCTGTGATGACATACATGAAATGCATATCCAGTCCTTCAGAGACTGCCAAGCTTATTAGAAAGCGGAAAGTGATTGCGTCTATGACAGGAGAATATGTTTCCTCGTAGTCAATACCAGGTCTCTGCGAGAAACCTTGTGCTACTAATCGCACTTTATATCTTATGATCTCATTATTTTCATTGTGTTTTCGTACAAATTCCCATTTGTACCCAACAGGCTTTACACCTTTAGGTGTTTGGACTACAGGTCCAAAAACATCTCGTTTCATTAACGAGTTTAATTCTGCGTGCATAGTTTCTTTCCATTTTGGCCAATCATTTTTATTTCGACATTCTTCCACATTACTTTGTGGTTCTGTTCATCATTTCTTATGATGTCTAAGGCCATTTGGAAAGCAAAATATTATTATAATAATTTTATTTCAATCCCATTTTTCTCTCTATCAGGCATTACAATTTATCGAGATCTCAAAATTTTTGTGCACATGCGCCTCTTCAGGGGCTAATTCTTTATTTTGAACCTCTTCAGGGGTCTTTTGTTCAATATATGCCTCTACAAGGGCCTCTTGTTCACCAAATGCCTCTATAGGGGCCTTTGGTTTATCAAATGCCCCTACAGGGACCCTTTTTTTTATCATGTACCTCTTTAGGGGTATCAATTCTCATTTGTGTTCTTCTCTTCTGGGGAGTTACATCTTTTAAACCAATAGGTCTCCCACGCTTCAGGCGTATTTTAGACTCATTTGCTAATAGTCCTTCAGGACATTATCTCGTGGCCGGAGCACATAAATTTCGGATATGTGACTTTATTACTTTCTTTGCATCAACAAATGCATATGGTAATTGATTTGCAAGATTATGTAAATGAATGATCCTTTGAACTTCCAAATACATTGATTTGTACAAGGAACAAATGAGATAATGTGGATGCATTTCAAGTAATTTCGTCATATTCCGAATCGACTTTTCTCCTCTAATGGTGGAAATATAGTTTCATTAAATGACAATTTGCAACTGCCTCTAAAAAATCTCATATGGTCTCCAAATATCTTATGGTAGATCTGCAAATCAAAACCCACATAAACCTAAGTTCATGTTATGGACCCATTTGGTACAAGCATGGGTAATCGCAATGAGATAATGGATCGCACAATCAAAACTCAGAAGGGAAATATTTGGTTGTTTACCTCCAAGATAAGTCACAATGAAGATCATTGCAGACGTTATTCAATTCTTATTAGACTTGCAAGAGATGCATAACATGTCTCCGTAGATGTTGGCAATTCGTCTTCATCAATGTTGGTCTAGTTATTAATTGAAGACGCTGACCCAAGACTCCGCTTAAATCATTTTGGTAAGAACATATAACATGATGCTCAATATTTATCCCAATTCGACATACAATGGTCATTGATAGTTTGTGAAGTAAATTTACCAATAAGTATCAAGTCTTATTGTCTTGATTGATAATCATGAATTGTGCTCTTTAATTTGGTCATTTAGTAAGGATTTAGCAAAGACAATATTTGTGAAAGAAGACTTGACATGGATTCATCTATGAGACATCTATTAGGACCATAAAATAAACGAAAAGGTCCACATGGTGATAAATCGTCCACATATGTCCCCATGTATTCTTCTAAAAATTGGTAGATTCATACATGATTTTATTAAATGATGACCGACTATTAACTTACCTTAGAACAAGGGTCACAAGCAAGAAAATCTATCAAGTAAAAAGAACTTCTGCCTTTAATGGATGCCTATGTGATTGTTCTATGATTTGCCGCATCATTGAAGATCCAGGGTAACCTAGCCTGTTATGCCAAAGAGTAAAAATCTTTGGGTCATCGAACTTCTGGTTCATTACAGCATATGACTTAATTTTCTTTATGGTCGTATGATATAACCTGCAGGAGTAAATGCTTTGTTTTCTACAAATAATCTTTTCCCCATAAATTATACAATCATATAAATTTTATTGTCACTTTCATTCATAGTTTCAATATGATATCCATTTTTACGATATCTTTAAAACTAAACAAATTTCTTGTTGATTTGCTAAATATACGCATCATTATGAAATCTAGTTCCACGGTAGCATTATATTTATATTCTTGAGTCTTCCTAATTAAATCGATGCACCTGTATTTTTGGTACTTACACTAGCATTTGTTACTAGCTAAATTTTAAAAATATTTTTCTAAGGATTGTATGCGCGGTTGTGCAACAAGAAGACATATATCACCATTATTCATCTTGAAATTAAATAATACATAAATTTAGATAAATATAAAAATATAAATAACTAGATGATATTCTTATTAACTCACAATAACATATATAGAATTGTTTAATATTTAAATTTTCATCATCTGTTAAGCAATTGAAATTATCACTAGGACCTTCAAAAAAATCCATATCAAAATAAGATAAAGTTCAAATTCATTTCCATCAAGAAATTAGTTTCTACCATTTTTCCTTTAACCTTTAATGACGCTTGATACAGATCTACCAGATGTTTGGTTGTACGACAGGTACGAGACCAATGTTCTTCAATTCCACATCTATAACAAGTCTCTTCAGGAGCCTTGAAAGGTTTTTATGTAATAATTTCTCCATTTTCTGTTTTGTTCACTATTATTCCGTCAAGTGTGAAATGGGTCTTTCCTTTGAAGGGGTTAGAAGGATGATTATTATAGTGTCTTTAATTACCACTCACTACCGATCACGAATTTCACTCTAATTACGAGATTATTTACTCACGTCCACTACAGTTTTGGGACAATATCATGACCACTTTAGGAAATGCTCCCATCCGGGCCATGACTGGAGGATTTTTCATTAAAAGCTCATTATTTTGTTTAACTACTAGAATATATGATATTAACTCTGACTATTTAGTAAATCTACGCTCTCTATATTGCTGCTGTAGGAGCACATTAGAGGCGTGAAACGTTGTGAATGTTTTTTCTAGCATGTCTTCATCCGTGATTTTTTCTTCGCATAGCTTCAATCTAGAGCTTATTTTAAATGGAGCGAAAGTTATACTCTAATCGTGACGCTTTAAAATCTTGCAACCCCTGTGTGCATCCAAATATAGCGAGCTTTTGCAAATCACTGCTTTTTTTTTTGGTGGTCAACCTATCTCAAGTTATTCCATAGAGTGAAAATACTCATTTTTCGATCCTCGTGGGAGATGCCTAAGGAAAATTAAGGTCTTGCACGGGCCTCTCACTGGACCCTTCATTTCTTATTGTTTCTCCAAGATTCATGGAAGAGGTATTTCAAGATCAAGAATCCATGATAGATAATTTTTAATTAAAATATCAAGTGCTACAAACTCAAGTTTTATGAGATTTGACATTTTGGTAAACTTTTATATGAAAAAATGATAATAATATAATTTTACCTTTGTTGGAGCATAATCGTGTTGATAACGTGTTGTGAATAATACTATAAAATGCAACTTTAAATGAAAGAGAATATAATGTTCTTCCTTTGTATATAGCAAAAGAAAAGGAAGAATTGAGGAATAAGAAAGAGAGAGAAGGAGATAGATAGATAGATAGAGAGAGAGAGAGAGAATGAGAAATAAATCTCGGTCTGTTTTAAAAGAGATCATGAAGACCTTTTATAGGCTTTACAAAGGTGATTCCATTTACTCATCTTAAATGTGAGTAATGGAATGTCATAAATGGAAGCTTGAGTTAATGGAGTGTCATGAATGGAAGCTTAAATTCATTCCCCCCTCAATGAAGTAAATGAATGTGGTCATTCACTTAAATGCTTCATTTACAACAATATATATATATATATATACACACATATATATATATATAAGCATTTGGAAAAGGTGGACAAAGTACTTGTAGAGTATGATTCCATTGGTATGCTCCCAGGTACTTCTAATTTGAATCCTTTTGCCAGAACCAAGGAGTCTTTCTGTGGAAACCTCCATGAATAATCGTCATTTTCTGCACAAATAGCACCATAAGGCAAGCAAAAACATTAGGAAAACTAAAACTCATATCCTGAGACAGAAAAGCAGCAACCTAGTGGCCTATGAAAAACAGAAAGCCCTGATACAAACTTTGCTTGCTAACCAAACCTGCTTATTGTAACCTGAACAAAGCCTTGAAAACTTCCTCTTCATGCAATAGCTGATTTACCTTTACGAAACCTCAGTTTAGCTGCATAAAATTGTCAAAGGCTGAAGTTCCTTTTCATTTTCTGGTAGGTGACAAAATCGTCTACAGATGTTCATTCTTTCTCTCTAATTAATTTTATTGACTGGTTGGATTCCACTTAGGGGTGGAGCTTTTTTTTGTTTTTTTGGTCCCCTCTCTTGGTTCTTTTCTTGTTTGATGGGTTGTATAGGTATGTGTTCCTTCTTGTATTCCTTGATTCACTACTTCGGGGGCTCCTTTTAATGAATGTGTTAGAAGTCAATACGTGTGTTTGCCTTTTGGTATACTTGATATTTTCCAGTCTTGTGTAAGAAAAAGAAGAAATAACCATAGGGCTTGCCCAGTGTTGCAACTGCATAATTTTTTGTGTTTCTGCAGGTTTTAGAAGTTTCTGATATGTATGTAAACATGTTTGTTTATGTCTGAATTAGTAACATATGAGTGATGTAATGCAACTTGTATGATTAAGTACCTGATAGGTAAGGACGAACATTGAAGTTTGGAAATATTACAATCTCTCTCTTCTCTCTCTCATTATCTCATGGATTGATTATGCATACTTGTTTGTTGCTAAGGTTTACTAGGCTTATTTTTTAAGGTTTTCGCTTTATCTGTTGTTTCTTGTTTTGGCCCACAAGGCTTTTTGTTGTATGTTATAATTGCTTGAAATGTTGCAGACACCCAAAGTCACTATTGAAGTTAAAGACCTGAGAGTGGATATATCCAAAGATGGTGGATCCAAGCCAACTTTGTTTGTGAAGCTTCAAGTTTTGCCTCTAGTTGTTCATGTGGGTGATCCACAGCTTGGTTGTGACCAATCATCCAACTTTAACCATGGTAGTGTTTCTGCTGGCCAGGCATCCTTTCTGATGATGGAAAGGTCCTCTGCTCCCTTTTACTGCGAGGAATTCTCTATCTCATGTGGATTTGGCCATAATAGGTAGGTTCCTTTTTGGCCATATAAAATTGATAATTTGTTGTTTATTCTTGTTAAAAGGCATGGTATTCATATTAAACCAAAATCCTACAAGTTTGAGCTTTGAGGAGAGTTGGTCGTTTAACATTATATCAGAGCTTGGTCTGGCAAGAGGTCATGGATTTGAGGCCTCTCTCTTCAATTTATTCCCCATTTGTTGATTTGAAAGTCCATGGAGGACTTT
The DNA here is from genome assembly GCA_016808115.1 of Tetrastigma voinierianum. Taxonomy (NCBI): domain Eukaryota; kingdom Viridiplantae; phylum Streptophyta; class Magnoliopsida; order Vitales; family Vitaceae; genus Tetrastigma; species Tetrastigma voinierianum. The sequence goes on from JAEQBH010005358.1 coordinate 104,281, forward strand.
GTTTGGTTTGTTTGATCCACGTGCGGGTATGGGACTGCACGTGAGGGAGAGTGTTAAAAGACATGATATTCATATTAAACTCAAATCCTACAAGCTTGAGCTTGTAAGAAAGTTGGTCGTTTAACAATTCTTTAGATGCTATATAGTTTTGAATTTAAACATTTTTGCCCTCAGTTTTGAGATATGAGCTTCTTTAAAGAAAAAAAGTTCTAGAAGATTACTTATTAGAATTCAAAGTTATAATATGTTGAAGTTGAAAATTATTTATCGTTATTTTGGGTTGGGTGAGGGCTTAGAGGATCTTGCAATGTTTAGTACACAACAAACAGTTCAGTCTCTATATCCTTTCCCTAGCCATCAATAAAATAAAAAAATGACAAAATTCTCAAAAATGAAATGCCAATCGATGTAAAAGGATTTTCAGCTATGATGTTTTAGGATTGTGTCAGAAAACTCTTTCATTTCTCAAAATTGTACCATTTTGTTTTCTCTAGATGCATTGGACCAAACAAAGGGATCATTGTTTGCACCTTTCTTCTCCTCTTAATTCCCTTTTATGACATCATCCTAGTGACTACTTTTTCATATACCGAGGGAATGTCCAAAGACATCCAAACAGATCAAGGAGAATATTCAGCAACATCCAAGTTTACTGCATGGATGAGGATATGGTTTGCAAACTTCTTATCCTTGCATAAACAAACTGTAACCAAGGTCCATCTGTTCTCATGGGCTGGTCAACATAAGAATGTTCTACTAAGTACCTTTTAGCCAAAAAGCTTGATAGCTTTAGTCACCATTATTAGGATATGAAATAAGGAATTTGTCATTGTGAGGGTTCCTCATGTGGCCTACCAAATAGTTTTATTGTTGCTTTTTTTTAAATGGGTAAATAAGCAAATAGATTGAAATCGCAGGAGGCACTCTAAGTACATTTTTTAGCATCCTTATAATGTTGATTTTAAAGGATAGATCAGCTTTTGTTTTACATAGTTATATTCTTGTTAGTTGAATTTTCCTTTTCCTAGAAAAAGAAAATTAAAAAAATGGAACAACTATTCTTTTACAAGGAAAATTTAATTTACTAATAATGAATTTTTAAGCATAAATAAGTGACAAGAATCTTTCCAATGTATATGAAAGCTGAGAAAAAAAGAGAGTGAACCTTTTGAATTGGAACAAGGGGACAGCCATACATCTCAAGAATATGGGTTGAACTACTATAGGGTAAAAAGTTCCCTACAAAAGAGTTTGATGCTTGGCTCCTTGTTTTGCTAAAAGATTAGATAAACAAGGAACCTTAGAAAAAGAACACCTAAGACGATAGCAATATAATTTGGAGAAGCGATCTGTCATGCCTTTGAGGACTTCTGTTTGATGTAAACCTTCAAATATCAAAATATCTTAATCATTTCCCACCCCATAAGATTTAGAGATACTAACTTATGTGAATTGAAAATCTTTGTTTGGGAGCAAGTCCAAGTTTGTTTGTCGAGGATTCTCTGTGTAATGTACTTTATTAATTAGAACTTTTCAATGTTAATTGTCTAACTTTCCACCCATAAGATATGGAAATACTAACATGTGTTACTTGAAAATCCTTGTTTGGGAACATTTCCAGTGTGTTTTTTGAGGATTCTCTAAATAATATGGTTTATAAATTAAAACTTTTCTAGGTTACTATTCTACCTTAGAGTTTGGTGTCTTAAATTAGTTAGGATGTTCTTCAATTATATATATTTTTGATGGATAATATATATATATATATATATATATATATATATAGAGAGAGAGAGAGAGAGAGAGAGAGAGAGAGAGAGAGAGAGAGAGAGAGAGAGTGAGTGAGTGACTAGTCTACCTTAGAGTTTGGTGTCTTAAATTAGTTAGGATGTTTTTGATATTTATATTTGATCAGCAATAGAGCAATATATTAACAATTGTCAGAAAAGGGGCAGCTAAAGGACACGGGAATTGAACAACAAAAAGGAAAACAAAAATTAATCCCTCCTCTTACTTGCAGTGTAACCAATTGACAAAATCAAACATGGACTAGAACTTCAAGCTCTGATATGATGAATGAACATTTTCAGATACTATTCTATTTCTCCCTTTCCAAATTGTCCAAAACAAACATAAAGGAGCAACTTGCCATGCTTTCTTCTTCTTCTTCTTTCTGATGAAATGACCATGCCAACTGAATAATCTTGCTTTTATTGAGGATTGCAACATAGGGTTCTAATTAAGAGAAGACCAGCTGTCACAATAGTTTTGCCTTGCTACATATATGTATATGAACAATTGCACTAAAATATTAAGTGCAAAGTTTGATTAAAAAGTTAGGTAAGTGTGTACTAACTCAAAAAGGCAAATCTATCTGCACGCATGAAAATGGTCACAGGTGTAGCTATAATTCATAGAGGTCTAACATGTCCTACAAAACAAATTTAATAAACAATCAAATCTTTAAAGTGGGACTGACCCTGGTTTGGAAGGGGCCAGTTAAGATGGTTGATTCTCATTGTCTTACCCTCCTCCGCTTCTCTTGATTTAGTCAAATCTGAAGATTATTGTTTCTGTTTGGTTTGGATTTTCTATTCTTTCCACACAATGGGCTTTTGGCAATATCTTTGCTCTAGGTATTCTAGTTTATAATTTGAGTTGTTTCTTCTTAAGGTTTTCTTCCCTCATTTCAAGGGAAGGTCCCTGTCAGTTCTTATATAAGCAAGACCATGTTTTGGAATCATTATGTACTCTGTGCTGTTAGAAATGAGATTTTTTTTGAAATTACCTTATGTGCAGATATCCCTATTTTAAATAAAACATTTTCTACAATTATGAAGGCAAATTTTTTTTTTGCTGTGTAATTTTATGATGTTTGTTTTATCAATGATAGTTTTTACGTTTGTTGCTTTGGCATCAGCGAAGTTGGTGTAATCATCAAGAATGTGGATATTGCGATAGGGGAAGTTGCTGTGAACCTGAACGAGGAGCTATTTGTCAAAAACAAGAAGTTAGCAGACAACTCTACTCACACTGATAACGTTACCGGATCTACTGGTATTTCTGGGACTTCTGAAGAGCCACCCCAAAAAAAGGGACTATCATCACTCTCTAAGTATGCTTCCATGTTTCCAGAAAAGGTGAGTATGATTTATTGTGAAATTTAGTTGACATACTATGCCATTCTCTTTCTCTCTTCAATCCTTCCCCTCTCAATAAACTTTTGCATATGATTTTCTGAGAGTAACTTTGCTTTTTTGGCTGTTCAGAATTTAGTTATATGTTAAAATTCAGGATTGAAGACAAAAATTTCTTAAGCACCATTATAAGAGTAGGGTTCGCTTCTTTGTTGTTTATGTATTTATTTTTATTTTTAATGAATAATTGACACTATGAAAATCCATTTATGAGCTAGACCTAGCTTGAAGATCATAGGAAAGAGATGCTAAGATCTTTAAGGACCAGTATAGATTTTTTGAGTTCATATTGAAGATTATATACTAACCAATTTCTTTTTGGTCTCAATTCCTAAGGAGTTTATTTGTACTTGAGTATGGCTAATTATGCTGAATTATAGAAAGGCGTGTAGCTCAATGAAGAGGAGAAAGAGCTTTTTCATAGTATAACAAACCCTTATTTTTTTGTTTTGAGTTAGACCATAATGATTGGCCTTGGGTTATCCGAAGAAACCAAGGCTTGTAGATGGAAATTTCATTAATTTTTGAATGAATATGTACAGCCTATATAACACATACACATATTTTGTACACTGAAAAAGGAAGTTCCCATAACCAATTCCCTAAAATTTGGGACTTGATATTCACTTCTCATAGCTAATTCCATAATAAGATTATTGACCTTGATTCTTTCCTAAAAAAATTGATTTACATAATTTCCCACACTCCCCCTCAAGCTGGTGAATATAGATCTTCCATTCAAAGTCTGCTAATATTTTTATGCAACACATCGCACAACCCTTTGCAGCACATCCGCTAACTGATGTCCCATGGTGAACATATGTAGCAATAAAATTCAACCCACCATCCAACTTCGATGAAGTACTTGTCTATCTCTATGTGTTTTGTTCATTATAAGTCATGACCGATTATGAGCAATGTCAGATGCCGATTTATTATCACAATAGTGTTTCATTGGCTTACTCCTTTGAACCTTCAAATATTCCAGAAGGATCTTGACCCACAACAATTCACATACTCTTGCTGCCATAACTCTAAACTCTGCCCTTGCACTTGACCGTGCTACCACATTTTGTTTCTTACTCTTTCAAGATACTAGATTTCCCTCAAGAAAGGTACAATAGCATGTGTTTGACTGCCTGTCCAATGGAGACCCGCAAAATCTGCATCGATGTATATTGCCAAAGCCATATATGATGTTTCCTTAAATAAGATTCCTTTTCTTAGATGTGCCTTTAAGTAATGGAGGACTCGGTAGGCTGCCTGTAGATGAATTTCTCTCATCATACATGAATTGACTGATTACACTCATTGAATAGAATATGTCTGGCCTAGAATCTGCAAGATAAATGAGTCTCCCAACAAGCCGTTCATACATTTTTCTATCCGTTTTCTTCTCTCTAAGTGCTTCACTCAATTTGTGATTTTGTTCAATGGGAGTCGCAATTGGTTTACTAGCCATCATATATGTTTCCCTAAGAAGATCAATAACATATTTCTGTTGAGAAATGAAAATGCCTTGTTTGGATTGTGCCACCTCAATTCCAAGGCGAACATCGCAATTTTGCTGAACTTTTATTTCAAACTCCCTTGGCTTGGAAGTAACTCCGGCTTCCTACAGTGTTTTTCTTCTCTTCATTCTCTGTTGCAATAATGTTATCCACACACACAATTAATGATGTAACTCCCCCTAAAGCTGAATGTTTAATGAAAAGTTTAAGATCTCCCTGGCTTTATTTGTAACGACAGCGGTCATATCCGCAACCTTCCAAACCCAAGCATGGGACAGCTTTTAACCCATATAGTGCCTTTCTTAACTAACAAACCTTGTCGATCACCCGTCATACTCCCCACCACACTCGCGTAAATCTCTTTCTCTAACTCACCATGAAGGAAAACATTTTTACATCATATCACAAATTCTAATCAAAATTAACAGCCTAAGATAGTAAAATTCTTAGTTTGTATTCACTTCTTGCCATCAGAAAGAAATGCTTCTCGATAAATCCACTCCATATGTTCGAAAGTCTAACTCGTAACTAGCTCTTTCGTACTGTTTCTAGTGGAGCCATCACCTTTAAATTTTACTGCAAACACCCACTTGCATTCCACTGGTTTCTTACCAATAGGTAGATCAATCAATTCCCAAGCTTCATTCTTTTGTGTGATGTAATCTTACTTTCACCTCCACAAGAAGTCTCCATTCTCTATTTGATAACAGCCGCATAAATGAGTCAGGAATAGGAATAGTGCTTAAAGTTGAAAGCAGTTTTTATGATTCAAGGAAAATCTCCTCAAAAGACACAGCGAGAGAGTGATATAGTGCCTGTGAATTCACTTTGCTTCTTTTCTCAAAAAGCTTATAGGTAGATCATGATCAAGAATAAGATTTGCTTGTCTCAAGAATCGTTACTTTATTTGATTTGGTTCAAGAGAGTGTTCTACCTTGTTTGGCCGCATAGGTTCCTTTTCCTTGCACACACTTGATCAAACCAAAACCGATCAAAGATTTGACTGTCTTCTTCCTTTTCCTCTATCGACTCTTCTGATTGTCAAATTGGAATTGGTTCCAAAGAAATTGGTAACACTGAAGTGGTTTCTTTTGATTTGAATGACTTAGATGAGGGGATTTTTTCTAGTGGTGGTATGGCTAACTCCTCATCTTCAAGTATAGATAACTCCCCAGATAAAAGAGAGGAGAAGTTATGGTTTATTTTTCAAATAAATAATATCAAATTAAACATAAAGTTTCCTAGTGGGTGGATTATAAACATTTATCCCTTTCGAGTAGATGAGCACCCTCAAAATGCACCCTAAGAGCTCAGATCTAATTTTCCCCGAGTATGATTGTGAATATGGACAAAGGATGTGCACCCAAAAACTTGAGGTGTAAGGTTGAAGATCGAATGTCCAGATAGGATTGAGACAAGGTTTTAGTGGATTCTTTAAACAAAACTTAGAAGGAATCTTGCTGTAAGATATGCCGATGCTGAGTACAACCAAGAGGGATTTTGGTACATTTTGTTGAACAATAAGGCTCGAGTACACTCCAAGTGGGATGACGCTTTTTCCTCTCCGCCACCCATTTTATCGGGAGTGGCATACAAGATGACCATATGATTCCTTCCTTTGAAACCAAATGGAAACAAAATTTACTTGAAATAATTCAATGAAATATCAGTTCGAAAGCGGATTTTCGGAAGTTTTGTACCTTAAATTGATTTTTGAATCCATTAGTACAAAAATGTGTGGAAAATATGACTCCACATCGATGAGCTTGAAAGCAAATATATCCAAGAAACTCTCAGATAATCATTGATAAATGTCACAAACCACCTAGATCCTAAGATATTGTTCATGATGTCTCTAATATCATCAGGAATTAGAAAGAAAGGAAGATCTTTATTACTAATCGAAGGATACACGAGTATGGTTTGCATACCACAAACGTCACAGAATGAAAAGGTCAATATCTAGTCCCTGGGAACAAGGCAGGAAACATTTACCTAATGTGGAAAAAGACACGCACTCAGACGCCATGCGATGTAAACCAAATGACATCTTTATTTGATTAAGAGAAAAAGGAAGTAGACAAAGTAGACTTAACGAGTTTTGGCTGATTAGATGTGTTAAGAAATAGAGTCCATTATGCTCCTTCACAAGTCCAATCTTCCTCCCTGAACCTTGGTCCTGACATCACAAAAGGAGGCATCGATTCATAACACGAGAACTTAGATATCGGGTAAGTTTTTGTATTGAAACAAGATTAGTGGATAGTTGAGGGACATGAAGAACATTTTAAGAACCAAATTTGAGGTAACCTTGACATCTCCTATGCCATCATCAGGGTGGTAGTTCCATCAAAGAATAAAATTCTTCTGGCCAGACACGGATAATATAAATAGGTTTTAAATTGATTCGATTATGGGTCATATGGTCAGTAGCACCAGAATCAAGGATCCAAGCATTCCTAAACTCATTACTTGAAGCATTTAATCCAAGAGAAATTAAAGTCTCACCTGAAAGAGTTAATGAACACATACCCAGAGTTGATGCTTGAAACTGTTAGGTGGCTGAATATTCTGAAGAAAGTTGGGTCGCGCACAACTTGTTCTCCTTCAACAATTGAAGAGATGGAGTCCGACATGATTGATGTTGATGAAACAACAGTAGATGATAAAGGGGATCAAGAAATAATGGTAGTGAAGGCCATAAAAAAAAATCAACAATGAAGGTTGAAGATTACACCAACAATGAAGGCTGCAATTAAGGGTCTCTTCTACTCATGTTCATGGTTTGCCGATTGAGGATGAGTCTTAGGACGAATCAAGACCTCTTTAAAGGTAGTTTCTTTTATGGTTAACGAGAGAACAATGAAATTTTAGAAAGATAAATGGTATAGAGATGAGCCTGCCTTTTGTGTAGATACTTTTATTATGTGCTAGTTTTATCTAAGTTTAGGTGGTGGGTCTTTGAGTCTAGATTAGAGAAAGGGCTAAAATCCTTATTTCTTTTAGGCATTTGAACAATTGAGAGTTAGATGGTCTATGAGGATTGGAACTTTCTTTGTTGAAGCTCTATAGGTTGACTTGGAGCTGGGGAGATTAATTCCTTTCCAATGAGGATACTTTGGAATTCTTGGGTATTGTCTAAATCAAACATCTTCATGTGTATTAATAGGAGAGGTTTTAACTTTAAATCAACTTCAGAGGAGAGGGTGTTCTTTGGTGAATGGATGTGTTTTGTGTAAAGTTACAAGAAAAACCCGTTTGAAAACCGTGTCTCATTCTGGTCGCATCAAACTCGTCATTAGGGTTTAACCGTGTAGTCAGTTCTCGTAACCCATATGATGACTGTGTCTTATTCTAATCTCATCAAACTCTTTGTTAGAGTTTTGTTGTGTAGTCAACTTCGATGACCCATCTAGTGGTTGTGCCTCATTCCAGTCACATCAATCACACTTCAAAACCCTCTTGTCGCAATAACCTTCGACACCTCACGACAACTTTTTCGATGACCTTTTCCTACCAAACCACTCCACCACACCCAAATAGGCGCTACTGTAAGTGGATCGAGGTTTGAGCTGAGGTTAATTCCACTGAGAGTTCATTAATCCGAAATCTGTGATCAAGGATGGTACTTGGTTCACCAAAGTTCCGAGGTACTTATGGAGTGGGCTTATGGAAGGAGTTCAAGAAAGAAATCAAAGTAGTCAAGCACAATCGCCTCCTTCAAGATTTATTGACTAAGAGCATAATTTCTAGTTATGGGAAGATGCGTGGTGTGGGGAGACACACTAGCGCTATATTTCCTTCCATTTATGCTGCATATCAAAAGAGGCCATATAAGGTGGAGGAGCTTGGGAGCCAAAGAGGTGGAGGGTAGTTGGAACTTAGTTTATGAGATATTTTTATGACTGAGAATCTGGAGAGATCCAAAGGCCAGATCATGACAAGAAAATTTTATCACCCTAGTGGTTAGCCGATAGCCTTATTTGAAGGGGGGCTCAAAATAAGCCTTACTCAGAAAGCCTGTTATGCTCTTTGGAAGGTAATAGTGAAACCTTCTTGCTGCGGGCTCCCTATTATGATGCTGGGAACCCGAATGTCCCTTTAAAGTCGGGCCTTCTTGCTCGGGAAGCTCAGCGGGTAAGATTCGACTCACGATCAACTTAGATATGCGGACTTCCTCTTGCAAGCAGATGCCCGTTTTGCAATAGAGATGAAGAAATGTCGGAGCACACTTTCCAATGTTCCAAAGGATCGGGGGTCTTTCGACTACTCTCTTTCTCTAGCTCCAAGGTGGCGAATGGGTTTGTCCCCTCTTTCGATGTTAGAGTTCTTTTTCTAGGCTTAGATCAACCTCTACACTAAAGAGGACAAAAATTATGGAGGATGGTTAGTTTCGTCTCATTCAGCCATTTGGAAAGAAAGGAACATTATTGTTTTTAAAGATATGCTTGTTGGGTTTAAATCTTTTTTTTCTTAGGAGATCAAGTTCTTATTATGTTATCTCCCACATGGATTACACTCTAATTAGTCTACTCTTCCGTATTAATTCGTAATGTTGATGCTCTGGGCTTAAAGCTGCTTCAAGCCCTTTGTTAGGGTCATGGGCTCCCTTGTATACCCCCTGTATACTTGGTGAGATGTTTTCCTCACTTTGTCCTTCTTCTTCTCAATGAATTTTTGTTCTTTATTTATCAAAAAAAAAAAACCACTCCACTACAAGTGTTAGAGGTTGCTCTTCCCATCGATGGCCACCACATTCCAAACCATCGCATGTGCTCCACGCTCGCCACTCTTCAAGGCCAATCTATGGGTCACGTGAGGGTTTCCTGTGGCACTTTTTCGCCACGTGTTTACCGTCTGAGTCAAGCTCGGGTCGTCGAAAAGCCCTCCTATCCTCTTGTCCTTCCTCTTCGACACCTAAAGATAGACTTTTGCCCCTTTCTGTGTTCGACCATTGCTCTCTAGATTTTTTCAAAGACTTTCAAGAACCATCTCTGATCTTGAGCCCCGCACGTGCCTCTTGAGTGTGTCCCTCTTAATCTCGATGAGTCCCTGTTGTGTCATCGCAACATCAGCTTTTCGCCTTCATCCTCTCCGCATTTTAATTTAGTGCCTTTCTGCCCACTTCAACCCAAGAGTAATATGTGATTTTTATCGCTGGCCTCTATGGTCGCTAGATTGGTATATATGACAAGCTTCTGGGTGCATATGACTCTAAGTGCTTTAGCTTCGTCATGTTTCCTTTTCATCATCTTATCACAGATAAATATTTGTAATCCCTTGTGATTCCAAATCAACTAAATCTCGGTGCACTCTCTCTTCATAAAGTTCAACTCATTTGAGTATCCACCTTCCTCATTGGAACGTCACTTTTGATTAAATTTGTTTTCAACTGAAATAGCCTCAAACCATAAAAGCAACCAACATTAAAATAGCTCATTTGGACTTAAGAGGTTTTGCGGAACACCAAAATATCATCGATGAATAACATAGGGGCCTCTATTCTCTCTCCGGCTTTATAATTCACTTGGAAACCAAATAAAAAACCATCTTCCCTACCCTTTCTAAGAAGGTAATTGAGTGCCTCCATGGGTAGGAAAAAACTTATTAGGTGAGACTGGGTCCCCTTACGCTCCTAGAGCTTTGAAAGAAACAAGGATGATTGCCATTTGCAAAAATCAAGGAACTTGTGGATATGCACCATTTGATTTGATTGGTCCACTTATGCTTAAACCTCATCTCGTCCATATTTAAAATTAACAAGTCCTAATTAATGTGATCATAAACCTTTTCAATGTCAAGCTCACACGACACCTTGCAAAGGTTACTTTCAGCATCCAGTCAATTGCCTCATTAGCTATAAGCTTGATGTCTAGAATTTGCCATTTCTCCACAAATGCATTCTAGAATTTGCCATATCATTGTAAGCCTATTCGCCAACACTTCAGCCAATAACTTATAATGGATTATGGATATGTTGATCATCTTTTTAGGATTGGTAATCTTAGAGGTAAGGTTCTTTTGGGAGGGGCTATCTCATTTTTGATGTTGATTATGTAGTGTGAAGAGAGAAGGAAGGAATCATTTTCTTTCTTATTGAATGAATAAAATACAACATAGGTCCTGCCGATTTATATAGGTTAGGAAGACACATAAAAGGAAAAAATAAATAAAGTACAAGTAAAAGGAAAATAATGTACAAGAAAGGTAGGGAATAAATCAGAGGATATTCTAAGAATATCCTATGATTCTCAACACTCCCCCTCAAGCTGGAGCATATAGATTATATGCACCAAGCTTGTTACAAATGAACTCGAACTCGACCTCGCAGAGACTTAGTGAAATTATCCTGGCAATGCGGCCACTAGCCGGACGTTTAAACTAATACCATGCATCCCGAGACAATCTTTCTTCTCGAACGGCGGACAGCCACTCAATATGTTTAGTCCCCACGAAAGAATTCCGGGTTAGAAGGAGTCCGCGCTTGCGAGTCATTGTTATCACACAACAGTTTTTCTATTTCACACCCTTCCTAAACTTAGCTTCCAAGAAGCTCGTTCGAGCCATGTGTTCATAAGTTGCCAGCTCATACCGATACCAAGCTTCCGACTGGGACCGACCACTAAGATCCTATTTCTTACTTTTCTGTGATATTAAATTGCCCAATAAATACACACATCCTAAGTGGCGTTTGTCTCAGCGAGCCCGCCCAATCTCGCATCACAAATATCCAACAATCCAGCGACTCTGTTCATATAACACCCTCGACCCGACAAGCTCCTTTGATATATGGAGAATACGGATCACAGCATCCTAGTGGCTATCACATGGTGACTGTAGGAATTAACTAACTACACTCACAGGAAAAGAATGTCTGGTCTAGTAATGGTGAGGTAGTTTAGTCTTCCCATTAGTCGTCAATTTCTCTCTGGATCTCGTAGAGGCTCCCTCTGTCCAGGTATAAGCTTGAAATTCGGATATCCATAAGAATGTCTACAAGTTTATAGTCTAGCATACCAGTTTTCTCCAATATATCCAAAACAAACTTCCTCTGAGACATGACCACACCGAAATTAGATTGAGCTATCTCATTCCCCAGAAAGTACTTGAGTTTTCCCAAGTTTTTGCTTGAAAGTGGTCAAGAGACGTCATGGCTTCCGACACATCATGATCATTGCTTGTTATAACAATATCGTTCACCTGTCCTGATAATGTATGATAACAAGACGCAGGTCTCACAGGCTTCGAGTCATACCGAACCCATACCACAAAGCCAAATTCCGGCCAAACCTAAGCTCTGAAATCGCTTTAAGCCATCTAAGAAACGATGTAGCCCCTCAGATACTAAGCCGCACTTCCGAAAGCAAATCCAGCTGCTGTTCCATTGGTATACTTCGAGGTCGCCATATGGCAGTTACATTCTGAATGCCTAACATGGCAGCAGCTCACGGTAATTCCATAGATAAGAGAAAACGAACGGAAGCCATCTTGGCAACAGGAGAGGAAGTGTCATAGTAATCGGACCCATATATCTGAGTATACCCCTTGGCAACCAAACGAGCCTTAAGACGATCCACTCGACCATTCAGACCAATCTTAACAGTATAAATCCAACGACAATCAACAGGGGACTCACAATGTGTGGTGTATTCAGGCTTTACGGCCGCAGAATGTGGGCAACATTTCTTCAACCATTGTCCGTTCACCTCACGGGATGAGAGGGCCCCATGGACAAGCAGGAGGAATAGAAACATAAGACAAGGTGGAAATAAAAGCAGAATATGGTGAAGATAATTGATGATAAGATAGGAAAGTATAAATAGGATAAGGATTACGAGAGGAATGGGTACCTTTTCAAATGGCGATGGGAGGATCAGTGGGAGACGGCAAGACCGATGACGTGGAGGAGGGTGGGGCGTCATGTGGAGATGAGTCATCGAGACCCGGTGCCCAGACGCTGACCGACTCGTATAAACCTCAGAATGGACGAGGTGGAGTAGCTTCAGGGACTTAGATGATAAGGATGCGTGGGAAAGACGAGGTAGAGATAAAGATTCCTGGATCAGCAAGCAAGGGGTGTGAGAAAAGAGAAGAATGTTAAAAAAATGTCACATCGCAGGCAAACAAGTATCGATGTATCTGGGAGAATATCAACTAGCATTTGTATCATATCGAATAACCACAAGACGTGATTTGCCATTCAACAGAAAAGCTTTATTCGCCGGAGTAAGGATGTGGACAAAACAAGTGCATCCAAAAACACGCGGAGGGAGACAATACAGGGGTTACTAGGAAGGAAATAGAATGAGGAACTTGATCAAATCTTACGTAAGCAGGCATGCGATCAAATACAGGGCTAAGGTTAAGATAGCGCCCCCTGTAAAAACGCTGAGGAACCTGTGATAGTGGAGAAGAAGATAAGAAATGCCTTAACTAAGTGACGATTCTTGCTCTCAACCATCCCATTTTGTTGTGGAGTGTAAGGACAAGAAGATTAATGAAGAATCCCATGAGAGGATAAAAAGTCAAAAAAATGGGCAGAAAGGTATTCCAAGGCATTATCATTGCGTAAGATGCAAATAGAAGTATGAAATTGATTGCGAATCTCGACAAAGAATTTTTGGAACAGAGAAAATAACTCAGTTCGACTTTTCATTAAAAATAGCTAGGTACAACGGGAAATATCATCAATATATGCAACAAAATACCGAACCTAAAGTGGACGTTAAATGTGGGTGGACCTCAAACATCGCTGGTGGATGAGCTCAAAAAGTGAGACTCGGGTCCTGACTCTAAAGCCAGGGAAACCAAACATGAGGCCAAGCTTCCCCAAGTCGACACGACTCACACCACAAGATAGTTTAAAAGCGAGAGACCCATTCTTCCCGAGTCAGTCTCTGGCGATCAATACAACGATGGATCTAGAAGAGGGTCATCCGTCGTGCGCATCGTGGAAGATGGGGTTGAACCCAGATGACAAGGGGCCTTGAGACCGATGTCCGGCGTCAACGCCCTCCTCAGACCCGATCCCGCAAGGTGACGTAAGAGGAGAAAAGTACTGAACAATTAAGGTTATGTATTAATTTGCCGACAGATATAATATTAAATGGAGAATCAGGAACATAGAGAACAAAAGTAAGAGGTAAAGATGAGAGGGGACATGCGAACCCGATGCCTTTGGCCATGGTTTGAGTCCACTTCAGCCAGCAATCACAGGTGCAAAAGTGATAGTATGGAAGGAAGATGTTGTCATCATGAGATTAGATGCACCAATCATATAGAATCCATGACCAAGAGAGTAAAAGACAATATTATTCACTGCAAATGAATAATGGATATGTGATTTCATAATAATATAAGAAACTCATATTCACAGATTACCCCCAGATAGACTTATGGTCATCCTCAAACATAAGAAGACCAAGCTACATGATACAAGTGATTGATTTGATGCAATGATAACATCTGATCCCAATGTGACCTCCCGCATCTGGTTTATTGTGAATAATATACCGCCTCCGCTTATATCACCACTAATATCCTGAACTCATCTGAGGTAGATATTAATAACCTAAGTCCATTGAAACTGAGGTCATGATCAAGTCTGAATTATTAAACGACAGCAATTCATGAGCAAAATACCATCAAAGGTGGGGATAGTAGAGCCAGTGAGGATCTGTTCCCGAATGTTGTCAAACTCTATGCCAAGTTTAATAAGAGTAAGGATCCTTGGTAGAAGGATCCCTAGGAAATGGCCCACCTTCTCTCAAAATTCTATTTCCTCCCTAGGAAATGGTAAAGGTCGGGTTGAATGATCTCGTGCGACGCAGATCGCGGTCGAGCCATGCCTTCCCACTCGCTCAACTTGGTCGCTCACAAAGACGAGGGTAGCACGTTGATCTTCAAGGGGAGACTTAGGTTGGCTCCTACCTCTTAGACATTTTAATGACTGGGAGATGGAAGAGGTGGAAAGGTTCCTTCATTTTCTGCACAACAAGAAGATTAGACCTGTTCAAGAGGATCGTCTTTTGTTAAAGGAGTCTATTACTGATGGCTTTTCAGTTAGACATATGTATCGTAAGCTGATGTTTGCTCCTCCTTGCACTTCCCTCGAGATCCATCCGAACCCAATTGCTCCCCAAATCGGTTTTTTCGCCGAGTTCTCCCCGTAGCGTGCAACGCCGGACCAACTAAAGAGAGGGGATTCCATTAGTTAACGCGTTTTTTATGCGAAGAGGATGAGGAAACAATAGACCACTCAAGTATCCATTGTTCGAGCCGATGTTATGGGACCTTTTTTGGCAATTAATGGTTAAGTGGGTGTTTCCCGTTCTGGTCAAGAATCTGCTTGGCAGAGTGCTAGTATTGGCAAAAAAAGAAGAGAGTCCTGATGGCTACTCCTTTGTGTTTATTCGACGCTCCGGGTCAGAAAAGATTTAGCATTTTGAAAATGAGGCCCCCCAATCATAGGATAAAATATTTCTTTGTTTACCTTGTGGGCGTGGCCATGTGTACAAGTGTGGATAACTTAAATTCTTTGGTGGGGTTTTTGGCTTGGATGGGGTATAGGTGAGAGTGTGATATTGTTCCTTGTACTCCTCTTGTGTACTTTTTGGGAGCTTTGTGCTCTTTTATTCAATATATTGCTTTTTACTGATAAAAAAAAAAGTTTAATAAGAGTAAGGATCATAAAAATTTGATCCATGTTGGACAAGTTGGTCTAGACATCAGTGACCTTGGGCAAGACAGATAAGAGCTCATTTTTCAATGCAGACATTCGCCCAACGAAGGAAGATAGTTCCATTCTAGGTTGCTTTAGACTATCAACAGAAGAGATGACACGGTAGAGGCGTTGAACATCATTGGTATATAAATTCTTAGCTTGGGTCCAAAGAGGCTGACAAGTCTGATAGTCCCCAAGGTTGTCGAGTGTTTTGGGCTCGATGGACTATGGAGAATATTACAGAGTAAAGCATCATGTTTTCGCCATTGAGGGCATTTATCTGCATCGACACTAGCCTCCATAGAGGTCGATACCTCAACACCATTTTTAAAGAAACCATAATGTAACAGAATTAGCCCAAGACCGATAGTTATCACTTCCCTTGAGTCGATTGACACCACGCTGGATTTACGTAAACGGCGAAAGCTCGCTTTTTCAACCATAGTGGGAAAATCAATAAAATCAAATAAAAACAAGAATACCACACCGCCGAAGGTGAGAAGCCTCGTGGAAGATGCTTCGGCACGGAAGAGCCGACAAATCGAATAAACCCGTAGTAAACAATCGTCGAGAGGAATCAGCAAAACATGAAGTCGAGGCGCCGCATGGAAGATAGAACTACGAAGCTCATTTCTGTGAGGGAGACGAGCTAGGTGGTGAAGTCTGGTTGCTGGAGGGTCAACCATGCGCTCTCATGCGTCGGTGCTTGAGGAACAGTTGTCGAAGGAAGACAAGCGCGAGATAGCACATGGGAGACGGTCGGAGTTCTTTACCCCGGTAGATCACCGACGAGCGTCGAATGGTGGTGATATTCGCCAAGAAGGGTCGCCGCTGAGAAGTCGCCGAAAAGTACAATCGACAAAGTGATGAGGTGTGACGGCATGTAAGAATCCTCGATACTTCTCGCGATGAAGGTGGAGAGGCTAGAAAAATATCAGACTATTAGATGGGTTGTTAGAATTGAAAGCACGACAAAACCCCTAACTCGAACCTTCCATGGCTCTGATACTATGTGAAGAGAGAAGGAAGGAATCATTTTCTTTCTTATTGAATGAATAAAATACAGCATAGGTCTTACCTATTTATATAGGATAGGAAGACACACAAAAGGAAAAAATAAATAAAGTACAAGTAAAAGGAAAATAATGTACAAGAAAGGTAGGGAATAAATAAGAGGATATTCTAAGAATACCCTATGATTCTCAACATGTAGCTTAAGAGAAATGGCAGGACTTTTCTAGGCAGAGTTATTGGAGGCTGTATGAAACTCAGTTTACTTTTTCTCTTCTTTTTGGGCCTTCCTTGCAGATCCCTTTGAGGGTACTGACTGAGCTTACTGTTGCTAGACTGGGGCATTATTTGCTACTGCAAGATATTAGCTGGGAAGATTATTCCTGATTAGTTATCTCCTCTGATGAGCTCACTGAGATTAAAGATGGTTAGGCACATGAGGTTTAGCAGTTGTAAGAAAAATACTAGTGTTGTGGGATGACTTGCAGCAAATTCAAGAATAAGGAAGACAACAATTGGTCTCTTTTATTACTTTTAACCTCTTTGAGTGTATGGAACTGTTTTAGTGGATGTATGTTGCTTTGGCTGCCTTCAGTCGTGTTTTTTTTCCTGATATGCAAAAATATGACATTTAAAAAAGAAAGCAGGCTCCTGAGGCAGCTCCAGGAAATGTATACAGGGAACAGTAGGTGCCCAATGGCCTTTACAAATGCCTGCTTTCAGTCATGTTGATGGTTTTTTGTTTTATTTTATCCTGGAGCAATGTGTTCTGGAAGGTTTATCATCCTTCTATTTCAATATAACCTTTTTATTAAGACAGTTACATAAAAAAATGCATCAGCAACTAGACATATCTTTATTCTAGTCTCAAAGTACAAACATATGATCAAATAATTTTGTTGGTTCCTCTTGCTAATGGTGGCCTCTATGTTGGCTTTACATGATTCCTGAACTGTATTAACTAAATACTCCTAACTTTGTTGAGTTGGAGCTTATGAACTAAATACTTATCTTGCCCTTTTGGCTTTCCCCTAGCTTTGTTCTGGTTCTTGTAATGTATTAAAGTTCTTCTTGGCACCTATATATATATATATATATATATATTTTTTTTTTTTGCAAACTGATGTTAGATGAAAATTAACAAAGATGATCATTATTATTATTTTTACAGTTTGCTTGGGCCACCCAAATTTTGGACGTGATACAACACCGGGGCATAATCTGTTGTCGAGAATAAAGATAATAAATTCATCTGAAACAAAATCATTATGTACTGAAGACGTGTGAGCACCACTAAAGTCCAAATGGATTTTAGTGAGATTCATGTACGGATATAGCTGTAAATGTCATTAATGCTCTTATGATTTTTTAATTCTTATATTCATCATCTATGTTACATGGACGGTTTAGGATCTGAAAAGTTCTTTTTTTGGGCACAACAGTACACGGGTTTGGGAAAACTAAGAACAAAAACCTTCTATCTTCAATTCTTCATAGAAGTTCCCGAGGATACCTACTTCACTGAGTTAATTATTATGCAGGAGGCATAGTATCACATGGAGAACTCCTTTTCTAAAAGGAGAAACAAAGATATGCAATAAGTTCGTTTCTCCAAGAGCAGTTAGAAATTTTTCCATTGATATTCCCCCTAGGAATTCTTATTCCATGGATAATATGGGACATATATTAAATGGATAGTTCATTTCACCTCAAGATGCTTTGGGGGAAACACTGCAAAGTTGATAACTCTGGCAATTGAAATATTCTATAGTATGGAGGTTTGATGGATCTAACACCTTTACATACACCTGTACCCAAAATGAGAACCTGAGTCCATGTAACATAGTTCAGCTTATTATTGGCTCTTGATGATTATTTCTCTATCAATGTTTCAGCTGTTTAGAGAAGATGGCACTTCTGTCCTGGAAATACTGAAAGTTGATGTCGTTTCTTTTGTGTACGTTCCAGTGCAGGTAATCCATTTGTAATTAAATTAAGATTTATATGTATAAGTGTAGTCTTCTTCCAAAAGTTATTTTTTTATGTGCTGTTCTAATGCATGGAACTTGTATACAGTGAAACTATGGTTTGTATTTAAAAGTATAGTTTTTGTCAAACTCATGTCTTACTTGTTTATCTTTGGGCTTTGACATCAATCAAAGAGCCTTCCATCTAAAACGTGCTAAAGATTCTATAGAAAAAACTTAAATTGTCTTGACTTCTTGCATCTGAAGCGGGTGTTTTCACTGATCACCTGCTCAAGTGTTGGTGATATCATGGGGCAGGACTGGCTTGGGACAATGAGTCCTTCAGTCAGGTCTTGGATGGATGATAAAATCACGTCCTTGATGATCATTTAGTAGATCATGTAAAAAGGGGTGAATAATCGACTCTCTAGTTGTCAAACACAAAATGCAATGGTTAGGATGGAGAGCTTTGAAGGGTCTTCTCGCTTGAAGCAAGTAATTTGTATTAACACTCTTGTTGGTCACTAAACAAGCAAATGCCTTGACCTTTTTGATGAGGCTTTTCAATTCCAAATGAAATTTTCTAGAGAGAAAAGGGTTAGAATTGATTGATTGTATAAGCTAAGAAAAATAATTTGACTATGAATCAGCCTGAGGATGATGCTGTTGCTTTTTGGTGACTGTTATGTAATATTGTATACTTTGGTGTGCTTTTTTTTTTTTAACACTTTTTATTTACTACACTCTTTATTTACCTATAAGAAAAACCTTAAGGATGATGCTGACCATACTCTCACATCCGAGAGGACAAATAATAGGTTCACACAATTGAGAATTGACAATGTCGTCAATTGCCATATCAATAAGGTTTTGATGAAAGTATTTCCAATAAAAAGGGGAATAGATACTGATGATAGTTCTTTAATTGACATAACTCTGTATAGTTTAGGATATTGAGAATTTCAAGGTTTTGGAGGGAGTGGAGTGCTCAGATTTTTTATGGTACTTGGAAGACGTCTAAGAGGATTGGGAGTTACTTCATTTCTGTATTTCTTTTAAGGCCTCTTGTGCTGACATTTTTAAAGCATTTCTTTGAATTCCATTCAACTTAGTTGGCTTTCCATATGTCAACCTTAGGATTGAGCATACCATATGAGGAGCCTAAATAAGATTGGATTAAGGTGAATTTTCTACCCAAAGCGCAAAAGTACTTTCTTCCATTCCTTCATTCTCCTCGGGATTATGTATATAGTCAGTTTTGAAATGACTTTAGCTTTGGGGTTCCCCTTGAGAGGAAGACCAACATAAGGTAAGGGCCACTTAAAAGTTTTACATTCTATCATTGAAGCCAGTCTAGGGATTTGATCATGACTTGTATTGTTTGTGAACAACGTACTTTTAAAAAAAAAATGATCTTGAGCCTTGAAATTCTTCAAAAAAAAAAAAAAAACAACATTATTAGGTTTGGATTTGAAACTGAATTTACATGACATTGGAGAAGAAGATAGTATCTTCTGTAAAGTACATTGGTGACACCTTAGTCTTATTCTCCCTAGTTGGAAGCCTTCCAAAATGCCACTTCCATTTCCTCTTATGAGCATCTAACTTATGACATCTACTACAAAGATGAAAAGAATGGGGGAAAGAGGATTTCCTGCTTCTTCCAACATGCCACTTCCATTTCCTCTTATGAGCATCTTACTTATAACATCTACTGCAATGATGAGAAGAAAGGGGAAAGAAGATTTCCTTGCCTTAGACCTAGTCACTTTAAATCGTATATATACAGGTTAGGATTACCCTTTGATATTTCTTTTCACCATTACAACAAAATTCATTGAATATAAATATCCTGTCATCCATAATCTCCATTTAGTATTAAACATGTTGTCAATAGTCATTTATTGAAGGTAAACTAGCATTGAAAAGCTTATTTCTTCCTAACTTGTTGTCTTGGACCATGTTGTAGATAGTTGAATACCCAATGTCTTTAGACCTGGTTGCTTTGAACTATCTATTGGCATTTCCATTCACTAAGATGACAAAATTCATTGAAAATATACATCCCATCATCCATAATCTTCATTTACTACTAAATCCCTTCCTTTCCAATGCATGGTCCAAAAATTCGCAATGTACATGATCATAGGACTTCTCAAATCAATCTTGTGGATCATGATTTCCTCTCTTGATGTCCTTTTCTCGTCCACCGTTTCATTGGGTATAAATATTGTATCGAAATTTTTTTCCCCTCAACAAAAAGCTACTTGGGAAATATTTATGGTTTCATAAAGGACTCCTTGAAGGTGACTTGATGGAATTTCAACAATGATCTAATACAAACTTGTGACCAAACTAATATGTGTAAGGTTTAATATCTTCAAGGTTTAACTTTTTTTTTGGCTACAAGTGTGATACATGTAACTGTTAAAAGACATGATATTCATATTAAACCCAAATCCTACATGTTTGAGCTTTTAGGAGAGTTGGTCGTTTATCACAGACGAGTCGCTAACAAGCAGGCTCTCGGCTCGCCGTGGCTCGAGACCTCTCTGCACTTATTCCCCACTTGATTTAAAAACCGTGAAGGACTTTTGCTTGTTTGTTTGACTCTCCACGCTGCGGTATTTGTGCCACACGTGAGGGAGGGTTTAAATAGACATGATATTCATATTAAACTTAAATCCTACAATCTTAAGATTTTAGGAAAGTTGGTCATTTAACAGTAACATTGGTGTTTTGATTGATTATCCCATTTTTATGGAACTCTCGTAAACACTTTTAGTGAATCTTCCTTTGTAACCTCCCAATATTTCTTAAACATGACATAGTAAGATCGACCCTACGAGGCTTTGCCTCGCTTAATAAAGACAACTTTATGGACTTCCTCTCCAGGAAAATGATGTTCTAACCGATTCACTCACTTCTGTAATGGGAGACCAGTCTATCCCCTCTAATCTCTAAGAAACTCCGAGGGCCTTGGTATATAATTTCTCAAAAAATCTCTGTCTCCTTCAAGGTTCTTTCCATGTTGTTTGAAGTATCCCCTTCTTTATTCTCCAAAGACTTAACGAACATCTTGTTTCCCCTCTCGTTAACTACCATATGGAAGTTCTTTGAATTGTAATCTTTTTCCTTTACCCATATGATCTTAGTAATCTCTGTGAACATTCTTTTTCCCATCTAAGACAATGACATTTTATTCCATCCCTTCAATTTTGATTTGACATATTATAGGCTTTTCACGAATGTATGACCTTTCCACTTCTCAACTTGAAACTGTTTCCACCATGGGGTAAAGCTAGCCTTGAAATCAAGGGTTAATAACCTCAGACCTAAAAGGAGCTAGATGGGGAAAGTTATGCTCCCTTGGATTTGAAAATTGAAATCTATCCAATCTCTTGCAGACAAGCAATTCTTGCAAACTGATTAAGTGAATAGATCCTTTCTAAGGGGAGTATCAACTTACTTACTCTCTTTTATGAATTCATCAAAGACTTTCATAGAAGCAGTTAATCTTGATCCATTAATTTTATCTGAAACTCTTCTGATGACATTAAAGTCCCACTAACCATATCAGGTATAAGGTGAATAACAAAGATCCCCTAGCACCAACCAAAAATTGTTCTTAGAGTGCATTGTTTGAGTCATACACTTTGGAGTGCTAGAAAGCTATTTCTCTAGTTGCTAACTTAATTCAAACTGTGAAGGATCCTAGCTCTATGATTGAACAACTAAATTTGTCTGGGTTTCAAATTATTAATACTCTTTCCAATATATTAGTAGAGTGGTCCACTCCTTACTTCTGCCTATCCACACGCTTGGCATAAATCTCTATCGTGTTCTTCTCTCTTTGTTTCTTGAAACTTCATTTTGTTTGGAGATTTTTGGTCAAGAATATTCTTGACAACTTTTTTTTTTTTCCATTTCTAGACTCTAAATGTTGATTTTCCAACTCATGATTCTCTGTACTCCAAATTAAAGGCTTAATTACCATGGCCTAGTCTTTTCTAACAATTCTTACTCATTGCTTTGTACTTTCTTTTGAAGTACACTTGGTCATCCATTATCTCTCTATTTAAGGTTACCCATCAAACATCCTTCAATAGTTAACTTTACCGGACTTACTACAAGGGGTAATCAATTAATCATTCTCTTTTTCTTCAAACTAATTGAGTAGCCGACGTAATCCCAATTCATTAAATACAACAAAATATTTGCAAGAGGCATGGTGGTTGTGGCCTATATGAAAGAGTATAAGAAAATAAGCCCAGAATGACATTTATTGATGTCCATCTATCCCTGACAATCATTGGATTTCTCTTTTAACCAAATAAACCAAATCAAAGATAAAACAATTACCTATCAAAGAATCTTTCCTTTTGGAAGGCTTTTAAAGCCCTTAAAGGAAATTCCCATCATCTTTTCTATACCTCTAGGAGCAACCTGGTAAATATTGGTGATGTCACGTATATATATATATATATATATATATATATATATATATATAGACACACACACAAAAAGAAGTCTTAAGGCCCCAAAAGAAAAAGCAATTACATGTCACTGGGTTAGTCTTTCCACTAAGCTCTCGTGGGACACTTAGACAACTTAAACCCACCTTGACGTTGCTAAGTTAGGCTTCCCCTAACCCTATCTAGCTATACTAGCTAAGCAACCCCTTGGAAGCTAGGATGGAACTTGTAAGCACACTAGAAAGAATAGGAAGCCAGATTCACAAGGAAAGCCGCACAAACCTAAGAGCTCTTACTCCCCCGCTGCGGCTCTCAACCTCGGGTGCCTCGACAAATGAGGCCCTCACCTATTTATGGGATCCTCACTGGAATCCTCAACAGTTCCCCACTATTCTAGAATGTTCTATGTACAAGGCTCATTTACAACTATACACAACTCTGGAACTTTCTAGACAACTCCATGATCTTCTCATGCCTTCCACTCTAGTGTAGAGTTCTCTGGTCTCCTCCGAAAGTTTCCTCACTCCTGCACACTTTTCCACTAGAGGATCGCTCCCCATAGTTCTAGATTCTTCTTGCTCCCTATATAAGGCTTGCCTGTGTGGGTCGAGGAGATGGTGGTGTGTTCGAAGGTCACTCTCCTCCACCCATGCCATCGATGATCCTGTTGATAACTCAGACTTAAACCATCGGATCCAATCCATGAATTTTCCCAACGCATCCTCGCATTTCCAGTTGGCCCATTGTCTCAGTAGATTTTTCCAACGTTCCAAGTATTCTTGCACAAGCGGGACCCCTTGTCTCATAGTGATCTGCTCAGCTAAGATGGTCTCCACCTCCTTATGTTGCGAGCCTTCAATCAGTTGACAATACTTATCCCTTCGAGGCTTAGAGTGCCACCTCCTCTTGCCCACAGTCTTCACCTTCTCCTTAGTGAACTTATCCCTGGTTTGACTGGTTGCCTCAGCTTGCTCCTTGTTGCCTTGCTACCTAGCAAATTAGCCTTAGGCATGACTTGGAGGGCACTTAGCATTTGAATAGAGCCTATGTGTGCCTCTCCCTTGTCCCTTTCCTTTTTTTTTTTTAATTAAGGCACCTAGTACATTCCTCTTAGGGCGTTCCCTTGCCAAATGTGGACCATTGGACAGGAAACTCTTCAATCTTGGCGTATAGCGCCTTGCCCTTGTCCTCTTGAGTGTAAGGCACCTTGCCCTTCTCCTGTTTGATGGCATTGGGAGACACCTCGTCTTCTCCACCCGTAGTGGTTATCCTCTGAACCCTCTTCTTTATAAGAGTTGCTCCTTTTGTAGTTTCCCAAAGACTTTGCTACTGCCATTGAAGTGGCTAAGTCTTGCACACCTAGACGCCTTAGTTCCTACTCGGCCCATTCTTGTAGTTTTTCCATGAAGTTGAATAGCAACTCCTCCTCTGTGCTATTTAGGATCTTAAGTATCAGTGCAGAAAATTCCTTATCATACTCTTGAATTGACCCTATGTGCTTGAGGTTGCATACTACTTAAGCCTAATATGCCACTTCCTTCGGGCAATACTGCCTCCTTATCTTTCTCTTAAAGGTGTCCCATGTGTAGGCCCTTGTCCATGTTGGCGAATCTCCTTCGCCATTGTTGTGTATCCATGTCGATCAAGTAGAGGGTAGCAACCCTTACCATTGCTGCCTCATCCCTTATATTGATAGCCTTATAGTATTGCTCTATCTCCCATAAGAAGTTATCTAACTCCTTGTCATCTCTCTTGCCACTGATGAGTCATGACCGAACCCTTGTGGCTTTGACACCTCCACCTTTGGTGCTTCCTGGCTAGCCCATAACCTTTGCTGATACTGCGACCTTATAGATGGCTAGCTCTTCTGGAACCTTTTGATCACGCATCTCCATGCGTGTGGTCAAGGCCTCTAACCTTACTCCCATGCTAGTGTGCACACTCATGACCTTATTCTAGAATGCCATGTCCACTCTTATGATAATTATGTAGTACTTCACATAGAATCCACTTTACGGCTGTCCTGACCCCTCCTCGAGATCCTATAAACCCCGTTCTCACGCCTTTGTCACATATCTATTGCCTCCTGCAAGCCTTTCCATGGCCACCTCCACCTCTGTACTCACCTCCACCTTGAGTAGCCTCACCTCCACGTTGGCGATAGTATGATAGGACTTTTCCTTCTTCCCTTACAGCCCTGCCCTGTGCAAGAGGGTCAATCTTCCTACCATGGTGAGTCTTTTGAATTAAAGCAAGTTGTTGGTATACTAATCTTCTTGTTTGCCACAAGTCAAGCAAAAGAGTTAGCCTCTTTAATTGAAGCGAGTTGTTGGTATCAACCTTCTTGTAACTTGTTTGCCATAAATGTAATGTGTATTATCAAACTATTGGTGAAGCTTTTAATCGGGATATTACTCACTTGATAAAAGAAGTAATGATAGGAGAATGAGGCAAGGCTAAGAGAACTTTATAATATGAGCTTATAGAGAAACAACTTGAGGTTGTTGAGGAATAAATTCTGTGAAATGAGAGAAGAAAAGAATGCTTTTCTTTATTAATGAATGTGTTACTTAGTATAGAGACACCTATATATATATACAAAAGAATGGAACAAAAAGGAAACAAAATAAAGTGTAAAAGGAAGGAAAATAAAGGAGGATAATGTACACAAAAGGTAGAAGATAAACCAAAGAATATCTAGAGAATATTCTATGATTCTCAACACTCTCCCTCAAGTTGGAGCATGTAGGTCATATGCACCAGCTTGTTATAAAGATGTACCTAATCCTATATGATGTCGACGATAATGCGACATCTTTAAGAGCTTTTGAGGTGTTCCACGATGGCGTTGATGTGACTAAAGAAGGTCTGCGTGGAGAAGGTCCATCGGAGAAGGTATGCCAGAGAAGGTCCGTCGGAGAAGGTCATTCAATAAGATTTTTCTTCGGAGAAGCTTGCTGTCGGAAAAGAGAACACAAAAAAAACTTAACCCATGGCTTTGATACCATGTGAAATGAGAGAAGAAAAGAGCACTTTTCTTTATTAATGAATGTGTTACATAGTATAGAGACACCTACATATACAAAAACAATGGAATAAAAAGGAAACAAAATAAAGTGTTAAAGGAAGGAGGATAATGTACACAAAAGGTAGGAGATAAATCAAAGAATATCTTGAGAATATTCTATAATTCTCAACAAACTCTTTCATCTAGAAAGGAAGATTTGAATGAAAATAGAGACCTTGTTGAAGATTTGAGTAATCACTTTCCAAGGGCAATGGTTTGGCTGTCTAATCATAATGTTGGCAATCCCATCCATTGGAGTGAAAACCCTGGATACATAGAATGACGTTGTGAGAAGAAGTGTTAATCGAGTCCTTTTACTCAACTTTTTCCATCTGCTCCAAATAGCCTCCCACAACAAATCAAACACTAAATTACACTTTTTCGTTTATTTTTTTATTTATTTTTGGAGTGGTTAAGATGGGCTTACACAACATGACAATGTCTATGATAAACTTGGTTGATTAGTTGGGTTCTTTGGAAGGTATCAGTCTTTTGCTTTTCTTTCTTGAGTTTTGCTTTTGCACTTTGCCACACTTGTATATGACGCCTCTTGATAGACACTAATTTATTTACTTTTTCCTTACAAGGAAAAAAAAGAATATTTCTTTGAAGTCTCCTTCAGCATTATTCTATTGCTTAATTTACCTTGGTTGATAAGGATTGACGGACTTATACAAGATAACAGGGGTTGGATTGTCTATATTGAAGCAGAGATATTGATGCTTAACAGGATTGGAATTGCATGAGGATTTGAAAATGACAAAGAATTGGACACCTCTGCTACGATTATTATTTGTCGGAATGGAATATTTCACTCTTAAGAAATAATGAGACACTAGGAGGGATGAGAAATGTTTTGCTGTGCTCCCAGTCTGGGAAAAAAAAAGACTGATAATTCCTTCCTTTGTGACAACCTGACAATGCTCTGGTCTAAAGTAAGAAAGAGGTTATTATTTTAAAAATTAGTTTGTGGTGGTAGAAAATCCCCCTCAAAGGAGGTATAAAACCAATACCTCCAATATTAACATAAGAGGGGATTTTATGATGGTTCTTTCTTGGGGGCTAATGGTTGGGAGGGTTCTGGAGATTCAATCATTAGGCTCCAGTAGTTGTAGATCTTGATATTTGGACTATTCTTTCTCTTGGAAGTTTGTAATGGTTGAGTAGACTCAAATGAGGGAGAAACACATAAATTGGAATTTGGAACATATTCTTGTATAAATTTTATTGAAACTTCATTTTTGTTATTGATGTGCATGATTTGGCCAATTATTTGCTGTCAAGTTTAATGGCAGGATCACTTTGTAAAAAGAACGTTATCTTAATCTGGGTTCAGATACCCAAGTGATTTTGATTGTTTCACTTAAATGATGGCTATTTTTTTTTGCGTTTCTTTTTATTTATTTATTTTTAAATTTAATGAACTCTGAAACATTGAATGGCCACTGTATTTTCTGAATTTGTGTGTCATTATATATATATTTGGATTGTTTTTTTTTTCAGCCAACATCACCTATTCGAGCTGAAATCGATGTTAAGCTTGGAGGAACCCAGTGCAATATTATAATCAGTAGATTAAAGCCATGGATGCAGCTTCATTTCTTGAAAAATAAAAAAATGGTGCTACAAGAGGGAGCAACTACCAATCCTGACAAGGTGCATTCAACAGATTCCAAAGCCATCATGTGGACATGTACGGTGTCAGCACCAGAAATGACTACTGTGCTGTATAGTCTTAGTGGGTTTCCACTATACCATGTAAGCGACTTTATGAATTACTTATTCCTATTCTTGTTGGGGTACTGTGGATCATTATCTAATGTGTCACATACCTCTCAAAAAAAAAAAAAAAAAAAAAATCTAATGTGTTTCATTCTAGCTGGCTAATAATTCCTTTTTTCCAAACTCTCTATAATCTCTTGTTGCAATCATGCAAATTAACCAGAACATGACACACACACACACACACACACACACACACACACACACATATATTAGGATTCTCAGTTGAGCAGTACTATAATTGTGGTCAAATTCCTCCCTAAGAGCTTGAATCTCTTCCTCATTCAATGATCCCAAATCAACAAATGTGGAGAAGGGTCTCAACACTCTACCATCATGTTCCCTTATCTTAGTGAAGAATCCATAATACTTCCAAATTCCCAGATTTAAGAAACGAGGCATTTTCTATTCTGCCGATTGTCATCATGACAAGATGGACAATCACAAACGTTGCCTATTTCTTTATTGGCAGACTGTTACAACAATGAAAGTTTGTTTCACCCTTAGCACAAGTGTAGTGACTTCTTGACCTAGAATGAGAGGAGGGACAATATTTTCAATAGCTCTTAAAAGAAAAAAACTATGAAATACTTAATTGTCTGGAAGGCTAGGAATTCCATTGTATTTAGGGATAAGGTTTTTGTCTATACAAAGGTTAAAGTCTTTTTTTGCATCTCTCTTTTGGTCGGCGACCAAGTTGGGGGGGTTGGTTCTCTTTGTATCTTGGGTCGCCTTTTTGGCGCCTCCTTTTTGACATATTCTTGTTACTTATTAAAAAAAAGTCATTTCTCTGCATCTTTTGATTCATTAGATAAGTAACAAATATACATAGAACTAACTCTTTATAATACATCATCTATTGCTAACTTACTTCCTATAATGTATGAAAAATCTTAACTAATAGATAGCTACAACTACGTATGAAGACTAAGTCTTATGCAGTCTTATGCGTTTACACTGCCCTTAAAGCTCGGACTGTACAGATTGTACATTCCAAGCTTGACTACTAACTTATTGAAACTTGGTCTCAATGATGCCTCAGTCAACATGTCAGCTATCTGTTCTTCAGATGGTATATACCGAATGCTGAGTGTTCCTTCATCCATCTTCTCCTTTATAAAATGTCTCTCTATCTCAACTTGCTTCATCCTATCATGATGAACAGGGTTATGAGAGATAGAGATGGTTGCTTTGTTATCACAATAGGTACCAATGGGACCTTGTATCTTCATTTCGAGTTCTTCTAGGAGTTACTTTTAACCACGTATTTCACTGCATTCCAGTGGCACTGACAGAAGTTCAGCTTATGCAACGTTTCTCGCCACTATGTTTTGTTTCTTGTCTCTCCATGTTACTAGATTGTCTCCACACAAATGAATAATATCTTGGGTTTACCTCCTATCCTTCACATCCAAATTTAATTCATATCAAGTAGTACATCTCTATTTCATGCTCAGAATTTATTAGGCAGTGTTTCTTCCTCAGCTTTTTAAAATACCAAGACTTCGATAGATAGCCTTCATATGATTTTCAGTGGCTGAGTGCATAAATTGACTTACACAATACTGAAAAAGTGATATTGGGTCTTGTGTATTGCAAGTAGATCAACCAACCTCCTAATCATTGGTACCGTCCCTTATCCACAGGCATATCATCTTTATCAGTTTGAAGTTTAATGTTGGGGTCCATTGGAGTTTGAACAAGTTTGTAGCCTAACATACCGGTTTCTTTGAGAAGATCAAGAGTATATTTGCATTGAGAAATAGATACTCCAATTTTATTTCAGGTCAATTTCCACTAAGTAGAAATAATATGGATTACTTTAGGTCTTCTATTTAAAACTCATTGGTAAGTTTTCAGTCTTTATTTTGTGAATTTATTCTCTATCATCACCTGTCAAAATTATGTCATTAACATAGACTATCAAGATAGTGATTTTGGTGGCTTGCCTTTTGTAAAATAATATGTGGTCTGCATGAATTTGTTGATATCTGGTAAAGGCATGATATTCATATTAAAACCCAAATCCTACAAGCTTGACCTTAGAGTTGGCTGCTACTTCATGGTATCGTGGCTCAGTTTGGCAAAGAGGTCTCTGATTCAAGCCACCTCTTCCTTTAATTTATTCCTATTTGTTGATTTGAAAACTGCCCAAAGATCTCACTGTTGTTTGTTTGATCCACGGCGTGGTATAAATGTAAACAAGTGAGGTAAGGTGATATATATTTGTATTAGAAAAACAGAAATCTGACAATGATGTTTTTTGGAGAGTTGGTCATTAAACAATATCCATGTTGTCAAACAGCTGTAGTAAACCGACCAAACCATTCCCTTGGTGATTGTTTTAACTCGTAGAGTGATTTCTTCAATCGACAAGCTTTCCCATTTTCTTCTATCTTCACTCCTGGTGGTAAATCCATGTAGACTTCCTCTTCTAAATCTCCATTTATAAACGCATTCTTTACATCTAGCTGCATTAATGGCCAATCTAGATTTACAGCTAGAGAAATAAGGACATGGATTGTATTGATCTTTGCCACAAGAGCAAATGTTTCCTGAAAATCAATCCCATAGGTTTGTGTGTATCCTTTTGCTACTAACCTCGCTGAGACCTTCAAATTTCCATCAACAACTTTGTATTGAGCTGCGAAAGATCCAATTGGTACCTTACTGGAGTTTTGTCATTTGGCCTTTGTACAACCCCTCCTGCGCTTAATTCTTTCCTTAGGGGCTGACATTTCTTCAATGATTGCCTTTTTCCAGTTTTGATCTTGCCATGGTTCATCAAAGGTCTTCTGGGATTTCAAAGTAGATAAATGAAATATGAAGCCCTTCATTGATTCTGATAAATGGCCATATCCAAGGAACTTGGAAATATGATGTTGGGTGCATGTTCTTGTCCCTTTTCTCACTGCAATCAGAACATCCAGCTCATAAGTCTTCAATCTCAAATCTTACACTAGCTTTTATCATGAGGGGTTTCTGTCTAATTATCTTTTTGTGGACCTTCCTTCGAGTACGTAAGCTTTTGCAAGGTTGTATCAATCTACCGATATTAGGAGAGAAGAGCGCTTGTGTATGGTAGGCGTTAGCATGGGATTAGGAGGTGGACCACGCTGTAGAAGGAATAATGGAATTGTGGAATTTGATTTTATGAGAAGGATCCTCAATATCCTGAATTTGAGACTCCTCGGTTGGAAGGAGATATTTTGAGGCTGATTTTAAATTTTGAATAGGAAGGTCAGTAGGTGAAGGAGATATTTGTGGAGGATTTGAAGGATTTGGTGTGGACTCGAAAATAGGAAACCAAAAATATTCCCTATCAGCCGCATTTAATAGGGTGGGCCCACTACTTGAATTATTCTCCCAAAAATTATCTCTACTTGAATTATCTTTCCTTGAATTATCTTTACTTGAATTATCTCTACAAAAATGATCTCTACTTGAATTATCTCCACTCAAATTATCTCTACAAAAATTATCTGAAGAAAACAGAACTGAGCTGGAAATTTTATTAATTTCTGAATAAATCTATACAATCTATATAACACTATATATACACATATTTTGTAATAATCGAAAAGGAAGTTCATAACCACCCCTCTAAATTTTGGGATTTGATTATTCACTTCTATAGATGATTATTCACTTCCCATGAAGCACTCAATAAGATTATTGACCTTGATTCTTTCCTAAAATATATTATTTACATAATTTCTCACACTCCCCCTAAAGCTAGTGAATATGGATCTTCCATTCCCAACTTGCTAATAATTTTATGAAACACATTACTACACAACCCTTTTGTTAGCACATTTGCTAATTGATGTCCTGTAGGAACATATGGAGTACAAATTAACCCACTATCTAGCTTTTCTTTGATGAAGTGCCTGTTTATCTCTATGTGTTTTGTTCGTCATGTCAGACCGGATATGAGTAATGCCGACAGCCGGGATGGCTATCACAATAGAGTTTCATGCGCTTTTACCTCCATCAACCTTCAAATCTTTCCGTAATGATTCACCTACAAATAATTCATACTCTTGCCGCCATAAAATCTAAACTCGTCAGATTTGACCGTGCTACCACATTTTGCTTCACCCTCCAAGATACGATTTGAAAGGTAAATAGCTTGTAGTCGATCGCTTGTCCAATGGAGACCTCACAAAATCCACATCGGTGTATATTGCCAAAACATGAATGTTTTCGAATAAGATTCTTTCCTCGGATGTGCTTTTAAGCAATGGAGGACCGGTAGTCGCTTGTGTGATGAATTTTTTCTTGATCATGCATGAATTGATTGATTACACTCACAATAGGCTATGTTCGTACAGTATGCAAGATAAATGAGTCTCCCATCGCCGTTGATACATTTTTCACCACTTTCTTCTCGCCAAGTGTTTATCTAATCTGTGGATTTTGTTCAATGGTGTCGTGAATCAAGCGATTAGGCTATCATACTTGTTTCCTTGAGAAGATCACACATATTTCTCGTTGAGAAATGAAAACGCCTCATTGACTGAAAGCCACCTCATTTCCAAGGAAATACTAATTTTCCTAACCTTGATTAAACTTTGGTTAGGCACGTCTACAGTGTTTTTCTCTTTTCTCATCATTCCCCGTCACAATAATGTCATTTGTATACAATTAATGCTGGGACTCTCGAAATTGAATGTTTTATGAAAAGTGTATGATCTCCCGACTTTGTTTGTAACCATTAGTCATCATAACCTTTGGCAAACTTTCCAAAACCAAGCAATACTGGATCATGAACTCCATATACGCTTCTCTTTAATCGACAAACCTTTGCTTCCATCACTCCCACCTAACTTGGGGAATACTGCAAATCTCTTCTTCTAACTCACCATGAAGGAAAACAGCTTTACATCTTATTGTTGCAATTCTAGTCCACATACCTAAGGATAGTAAAATTCTTACTATATTCATCTTGCCACTGAGCAAATGTTTCTTGATAATCTCACTCCATATGTTTGAGATGCCCTTTTGCAACCAAATTTCTTGCCTTGTATCAGTTCTAGTGGAGCCACTAAATTAAATTTATCGCAAACACCCACTTGCCCACGGTTTCTACTACCAGGTAGAGATCAACCAATTCCCAAGTTTCATTCTTTTGTAATGCATTCATTTTAGCCTCCA
Organism: Tetrastigma voinierianum; assembly: GCA_016808115.1. Classification (NCBI taxonomy): domain Eukaryota; kingdom Viridiplantae; phylum Streptophyta; class Magnoliopsida; order Vitales; family Vitaceae; genus Tetrastigma; species Tetrastigma voinierianum. The sequence goes on from JAEQBH010005358.1 coordinate 137,171, forward strand.
TAACAAGTCTCCATTCTCTCTTTGATAATACTTCAAACAATGAGTTGGGAATAGGAATAGTGCTTAAAGTTGAAAGGAAATTTTTTTGATTCAAGGAAAATCTCTGGAAAGACACTAAGTGAGACAATGGATATAGTGGCCTTTTGTGTACTTTGTCTGGTTCCTTTCTCAAAACTATAGGTAGATCATGATCAAGAATAGGAGTTATGTTCAAGAATTGTTATCACTTACTTCCGTGACTCTTGCCTAAAGAGGTTGTTCTTGCCTCGTTGTTGCCATGGGATCCCTTCTCCTTGCATACACCTGATCAAACCGAAACTAATCAATGATTTGATTGTCTTCTTCCTTTTCCTCAACCAACTCTTCGGATTGTGATATTGGAATTGGTTCATGAATAAATATTGAAGTATTTCTTTTGATTTGAAATGACCTGATGAGGGATTATTTCTAGTGGTGAAATAATGACTTCATCTTCAAGTATAGATAACTCCACCTAAAGATAAGGAGTGGAGAAGTATGACTTATTTTCAACAAAGGTAACATCAGCTGAAACATAAAGTTTCCTAGTGGGTGGATGATAATATTATATCCCTTTGAAAGAGATGAGTACTCCCCAAAAAAGCACCCTGAGCTCGAGGTGGATCTAATTTTCCCCGAGTATGATTGTGAATATGGACAAAGGATGTGCACCCAAAAACTTGAGGTGTAAGGTTGAAGATCAAATGTCCGGATAGGATTGAGACAAGGTTTCTAGTGGACTTTTGCACCCAAAAACTTTAGAAGGAATCCTTTTTATGGCATATGCTGATGTGAGTACAACCTCTCCCAGTAGGATTTTGGTACATTTTGTTGAAACAATAAGGCTTGAGTACACTCAAGAGGATGACGGTTTTTCCTCTCATCCACCCATTTTGTTGGGGAGTGGTGATACAAGATGATTCATGTATGATTCCTTCCTTTTGAAACCAATGAAACAAAATTTGATTGAAATAATCACGAGCATTGTCTGAGTGGATTTTCTTGAGTTTTGTACCAAATTGATTTTGAACCATTGTACAAAAAATAGGGAAAATATGACTCACGTCAGATTTATTTTTGAGCAAATATATCCAAGAAACTCTTGTACAATCATTGATAAATGTCACAAACCACCTAGATCCTAAGATATTTGGAATGGTGGATGGTCCCCAAATGTCATTGTAAATTAGAAAGAAAGGAGAAGAAGATCTTTTATTACTAATTGGGAAGGATACACGAGTATGTTTTGCATACTCACAAATGTCGTGAATGAAAAGGTTGGAATATCTAGTTCTTTGAATTACGTGGTAGTAAACATTAATTTTAATGTGGAAAAAGGCACGTGACCTAGACGCCTATGATGTTACCGAATGACATCTTTATTTGATGAAGAGAAAATGGAAGTAGACAAAGTAGACTTAATCCGCTTCACGACTAGATGTACTCAAGAAGTAGAGTCCATCAGGCTTCTCGCAAGTCCACCTTCCTCCCAAACCCCGTCCCGAAATTCACAAAAGGAGGCATCGAATATAACACGACAACTTAGATCTTTAAGTTTTGTATTGAAACAAGATTAGTGGATATCGAGGGACATGAAGAACATTTTAAGAACCAGATTTGAGGTAACCTTTGAGATTCTATACTAATGACCGGGTGGGTGGTGGGGGGTTCCCATCAGCATAAAGAATTTTCCTATTGCTCGACAAGGTAAAATAGGTTTTTAAATTGATTTGGATTATGGGTCATATGGTCAGTAGCACCATAATCAAGGATCCAAGCATTCCTAAACTCATTACTCAAAGCATTTAATCTAAGAGAAATTAGTGTCTCACCTGAAAGAGTCAATGAACGCATACCCAGAGTTGATGCTTGAGAACTTGAAGGTGGCTAAATATTCCAAAGTAAATTTGGGCTATGCTCAACCTGTTCTCCTTCAACAATTGAAGAGATGGAGTCCGACATGATTGATGCTGATGAAACAGTAGTAGACGATCATGAAATAAAGGTAGTAGGGGCCCCAAAAAAAATCAGCAATGAAGGCTGAGGATTACACCAGCAATGAAGGCTGGAAAAGGAAGCGAAAAAGTTGGCATGAAGTAGCCTGAAAAATGACTGAAAAATCTGGTACAGTAGTGAAGGTTGCCTAGAAAATTTCCCTGAAAATTCCCTTAAAAAATTAGTACAACAATGGGGGCTGTAGAGAGGAATCCGCAGAAACCTTAGGGCTTGAAACTAGGAATGAAGGTTGAAGGATGGTTGAAAAATCTGGCACAACAATGAAAAAACAGAAGAAGAAGTGGGAAAAAAAAACTGATACAAATAAGCACGAAGAATGGCTGACAAAAGGTTAGGTGCAGCAATGAAGGCTGCATTGAAATTCCCAAAAAGGAAGGTTGTGTACAACAATGAAGGCTACCCAGGAAAGGTCCCAACAATGAAGGCTGCCCAGGAAAATTCCCTTAAAAAATTAGTACAACAATGGAGGCTGCATATAGGAATCCCCAGAAACCTTAGGGCTTGAAACTAGGAATGAAGGTTGAAAAATCTGGCACAACAATGAAAAAACAGAAGAAGAAGTGGGAAAAAAAATTTGATACAAATAAGCCCGAAGAATGGCTGAAAAAAGGTTAGGTGCAGCAATGAAGGCTGCATAGAAATTCCCAAAAAGGAAGGCCGTGTACAAAAATGAAGGCTGCCCAGGAAAAGGCTCTCAGAAAAACTAAGGCCTTGATACCATGAAGAAAACATAACTGAGCTGAAAATTTTATTAATTTCTGAATAAATCTATACGACCTATATAACACACTATATATACAACTATTTTGTACACTGAAAAAGGAAGTTCCCGTCACCAATTCCCTAAATTTTGGGATTTGATTATTCACTTCCCATAGCTGATTATTCATTTCCCATAGCTAATTCTAGAATCAGATTATTGACCTTGATTCTTTCCTAAAATATATTATTTACATATTTTCCCACATTATCTATACAAAAATTATCTCTACTTGAATTATCTCCACTCAAATCATCTCTACTTGAATTATTCTCCCAAAAATTATATTCCACAGAACTCCCCCCCTGAAGAGGATTTTTGGAAAAAAACGATAGATGTTCAAAAAATGTTACATCATGAGACACAAAATATTTTTTTAATATAGGATAGTAACACCTATACCCTTTTTGTGTGGAAGAGTAGCCTAAAAACACACATCTAAATGATCTAGGATCAAGTTTACTCCGGGAAGGATTTAAATTGTGAACAAAAGCAGTGCAACCAAATACATGAAGATCTAATTCTGAAAAAATGCGAGACTGAGGGAAACATTTATTGAGGACAAATATAGGGGTTTGAAATCGAAGAATTTTTGAAGGTTGACGATTTATTAAAAAACATGCAGTTAGGATAACATTGCCCCAAAATTTTTTAGGAACATCAACAAATAGTAAAGAGTGAGCTACTTCCAAAAGATGTCGATTATGCTTAGAACAGACGAGTTATTGAGGTGAATCACTGGTTAATGAACTACGTGTGAAGAAGATCATGTTTTGAAAGAAATAAATTACATAAATTAAAAATTGCAAGGTCATTGCTACTAAAATTCTTATATATATATTAAATTGATTTTGGATCATGAAATAAAATTTTTCAAAAATTTGAGACACCTCGGACTTGTCTTTTAACAGATATACCCAGCAGACTCTTGTGTGATCATTAGTAAATGTTACAAACCATTTTTGGTTGTAAGGTGTAGTTATACGAGAAGGTCCCCATAAATCACTGTGAATCAATGCAAAAGGGTGAGAAGGTTGATAAGGGCGAGGGGAAAAAGGAACACGCTTATGTTTTGTAAATTGAATACAAAACTCCGTCTTATTTCAAAATAAGGATAGAAACAAAACGCCTTGTATTTATAAAGATGGATGTCTCTAGGTGGTAATGGAGAAAACATAGCTTTGATGAAGGGTTAATTCAGTGGCTCGAACTTAATTGTACTCGGTGTTTATTCTCTTCTCTTGGAAGAAAAGTCACGCAAAAAATAGTAGAGACCATGAACCTTTTTAGCACTCCCAATCACTTGGCCCGAAATTTGGTCCTGAAATTGACAAGTGGAAGATGTAAAAAGAGCTGTCGGTTTTTTATCTGCAGCGAATTTACTAATAGATAGTAAATTAGTAAGGCATAGTTGGGGGCTAAGAACAACAATGCCCATGCTAGAAATGTTAAGTGAGGATCCATTTACAATTTTGATAGAATGAGAAGTGATTGCAATAACAAAAGAAGTAAAGGTGTCGACCACAAATATATGACCGTGGCGCCCTAGTCGCTAACCGGTGAGATTTAGAAGCATCAACAAGGGAAGGCCATTACCAAGTGGGCCATTATGAGGTAATCACGCAGGTGGCCATGAGCTTTGTCAAGTGATCAAGTTGAGCATGAGTGAATGAACTCACAGGGGTAAGCGAGTCAGATTTGGTTGACACAGTGTGGCCGACGCTCTCTCGGTCACGAACATGCTTTGGAATCCAATCATCAGGCTTACCATGTAGTTTCCAGTATTTTGCCTTGGTGTGATATGGTTTATGGCAATAATCACACCAAGTAATTGCTTTCTTAGATCGATCATCCATAGAATGAGAGAGCCGGGCCGAGGAATCGAATAAAGCTGAGTCGCACCAACATCACATTTTTACTAGATGTCTTCCCCGCCAACCTCCTGAAGATCCCATCAAGACATGAGCAACCCAGAGCCAACGAATCCCACAAACACTGTCCAAAGATGAGGACCTGCAAGAAAGTCGATATTCCGCTCCTTTGGCAACATTATAATACTTTAAAAACATCTAACAAACACTCTTCCTCATGAGATAAAACGATCCGAAAAATATCCAATCCCTCGCTTACAACTAAGATGGTTCAAAACAGGAAGTGATGATTCATCTTCTTAGCGCATTTAGACTAATCTGATTAATGGGAGAAACATTTGAGATAAAAATCCTTGCGTCCGTATGTATCGAGATCAACATCCCAAATGGCTTTAGCGGTGGGATACAAGAGGTAGATTTCACCAATATGACTCTCCATCGAATGAATCAACCAGGACATGACAAGGGAATTGTGCATTCCTATCACTCAAGGGTAGATCCGTTGGAGGCGTCGGCAGAGCGGCACTCATCTTAGTGTGGCCAAATTTTCCACAACTCTTCAAAATCATTTGAACTGATCTTGACCACGGAATGAAATTGCGACCATTCAATTTGTAAGTCGCAGAAAAAGAAGTTTCAGTCTAAGAAGTAACAGTGGGGGTAATTGTGGAGGTGGGCTGCGAGGTGTTAGATTCCACCTCAGTGCCATTGCCCCCGCTTACTCTAGCCATGAAGGTAGTCGTATTCATATTCCTCAACTCGTGGACACATTTGTGCTCTGATACCCTATAAGTATTCAAGAGGAGGAATAAAACGTAAAACACTACTGAGATAAGAACTTCCTTGTTTTATAATACAGATAAGTAAAAAATATTCATAGAACTAACTCTTTATAATACATCATCTATTGCTAACTTACTTCCTATAATGTTGGAAAAATCTTAACTGACAGATAGCTACAATTACGTATGAAGACTATGTCTTATGCATTCTTATGTGTTTACATCTTCTTACATATCAAAAAAAAAAATCATCATTTCTCTGCATCTTCTGATTCATTAGATGAGATGGTTCCAAAGCATTTTGTTGCTCACTCTCTCTTTCCCATAAACCCTAAAGGCCCAAAGTATCATTGTTGCTCACTATCTCTTTTCTCTATTGGCTTAAGCTTTCACAAAAGAAAAATTCCCTTATTTTTTGTTATCTGTTCAAGCTATTTTGCTTCCACCTCTTGCAACTACAACTTTTGCTGCAATTTTAATGACAGGGAAATCGATGGGTGTCTTCTCTTTTCCATGCCTTAGATTAAGTCTATTATCTTTCTCCTCTCTTACAGGTGCTATTAGGCTCTGGTAGGATCCTTTATGTTCTATTCCTTTCTAAGAAAGGGAGCATGGGCACTTTCCATCTAGTTTAGAGGACTTATAAAAACCATTGGTCTTAATAGGAGTGTATGGTATACTCCCAGTATACTCTGGGCAGCTTCTGCTGTAATTTTTTATGATAAATATATTTTGTTTGCTTTGCTCATCAAGGATTTTGCTCTCTTTACTTCTAAAAGAAATGTTTTCTTCTCTGATTGGTAAATAAAGAGCATATTATATAAAATAAGCGCCAAAACAAATGCACTAGTGTATACAGGACATATACAGTGTCTTCCAAAGGGTGAAAGTAAAAAGGAAATGGGACAAAAAAAAAATGACTCTCTTCCTCAATGAGAAGAACCCAACCAATCAACAAAGTTGACTTTGAATATTGGGCCTTCAGCCATGAACAACTTAGTCCATGATAGCAAGTTACAAAGAGAAGAGCATTTCAACCTTTGTTTAGACAATTCCTCCTACTCAGATGCTATTCTAAGTCCTCTCCTTCCAAATTGCCAAAAAAATGCATAAAGAAGCTGCAATCTGCACCTTTTTTCAAATAAAGGAATCTTGTCATCCTACAAGAGTCTTTCTAATAGAGAAAGATAACATCCAAGATACTCCAAAAAGAGAACAGAAGTTGCCACAACAGCTTTGTCTTGCCAGATTGTAGAAGGTTATGCAAGATTGGAGAAGAAACCTCCTTTAGTAAGTTGGGTGACAGATAGAGTGTGGAGGCTTGGGAGTGAAGGACCTTGGGCAGTTAAACAAGGCTCTCTCTTTGAGTGGTGTTGGCGGCTTGCAACAGATAAGGAGCTTTATGGAATGATGTTATCAGGGTTAAGTATGGGGAGGAAGAAGGGGGTGGTGCTCTTGTGAGGGGAGGGAAATGGGGTAGGGCTTTGAATGCACTGCAACAGGCTCTTGCTTATGCTAGATCCTCTTTGTTGTGGAAATGTAATAAGGAGCTGGTGCCTGGAGGGATACTTAGTGCTGAGACATGCTTGATTGTGCTTGTTCCTCTCATTGTTTGTTATTGCGATTATGGGTGGGTGCTTTGGTATGGGATTGTTGGAGGATCACAATGGAGAAGGTTGGAGTTCCTTTTCACTAGACTTTAATGATCGAAGTGGAGGGAGGCTTTCAATTTGACGGTGAGGTTATGGCTAAGAAGGCGAGACAAGCTTCTATGGAAAGAGACAAATTATGATGTCTTCTCAGTTAAGTCAATGTATAAGACTTTGGTGCCTAGATCTTGTGAGTTGTTTCCTTGGATGATGATGTGGAAATCCTGCTTGCAGTCAAATATTTGTTTCTTTGCTTGGGAAGCGATTTGGGGAAAGATCTTAGGTTAGATGCTATCTTTGTCACGAACAAGAGGAAACTATGGACCACCTTCTCCTCCGTTGTATCAAGACACATTCGTTGTGGGAGCTCCTTTTATCTCTCTTTGGAGTTATGTGGGTAAATCCCTACTCAGTTAGGGATACTCTATTGAGTTGGAGGGGTTTTTGGTTAGGAAGAAGCCGAAGAAGGTTTGGCTTGCAAACCTTTCTTTTTTTTTTTTTTAAATTTTGGACAATTTGGAAGGCTAGGAATGGGGTAGCTTTTAAAGATGAGGTGCTTTCTATACAACATTTGAAGACTTCTTTTGTTAATCTTCTTTGGTCGGAGAGCAAGTTGTCTATAGTGGGTGGGCCTTTGATTATTGTTGGTTTTATTGATTGGGTGGGTTGTAAGTGAGGATGGGGATTCTTTTGTTTGTATATCCTATCTGTTTTGTGCGGTTTTTTGGCTTGATACCTTCCTTGTAACTTTGAAGTCACTATTTTAGCGCATTTCTAATACATTTAGGCTCCTGTTTGGAACCTAGAAAGCACTAGGGAAAGAAAAAGAATACTAAAGAAATGATTTTCTCATGTTTGGTTTTACCATGGAAAATACAAAAGAAAATCGAATATAATCAAAATTTCAAAATCTTACATATTTTTAAATTTCTTAGTCCTTATATAGTAGGGAGAAACAAATGAAATAAGTTTAAATTAACATGTAGAATTAATTTATTAAGTTTAAACCTATTTTTTATTTTCCTTCTGCTTTTCCTCCCTATTTTATTTTCTTAGTATTTTATGGGATCCAAACGGAGCCTTATTCTCACTTATAAAAAAGATAAATTAACATGTAGAATTAATTTATTAAGTTTAAACCTATTTTTTATTTTCCTTCAAAATTTCTTTCCTTCTGCTTTTCCTCCCTATTTTATTTTCTTAGTATTTTATGGGATCCAAACGGAGCCTTACTCTCACTTATAAAAAAGAAGGGTTTTTTTATAAGTTACTTATAAATAAATTGTAGAAGGATATGGTCAATCTATTTCTCCTAAATATGACAAAGGAAACTTTTATCTTTAAAGCTTATAAGGTCAAAACTTATAATCCATGCATGTTTATATATTTCTAACCTTCATTCTTATTAGAACACCACTTCTATGAATCACCATGAAGTATATATGAACTAAATGGTATAGCTGAGTAGATATTGTCATTTGTAGGGTTCTTTCCCATTCTTTTAATTGTTGAATGAAACAATATACCAATTTGCTTACATGATTAAACATTTGTGTTGGTTCTTAAACAATAGGACTTATAGGTGCTTCAATTTTTCAATTATCTGGATTAATAATTAATTATTTTTGCAAGTGTTAAATTAAGATTTTATTATATGAATAATATATAATTTCCCATTGTAGGTTTGCTCACAATCTTCACATGTCTTTGCAAATAACATATCAAATATGGGAAGTACCGTGCACATGGAACTTGGTGAGCTAAATTTGCACATGGCTGATGAATATCAAGAATGCTTGAAAGAAAGCCTGTTTGGTGTGGAAACAAACTCAGGTTCCTTGCTGCATATAGCAAAGTTTAGTTTGGATTGGGGTAAAAAGGACATGGAATCATTTGAAGGGGATGGACCTAGCTGCAAATTGGTCCTCTCTATTGATATTACTGGTATGGGTGTTCACTTCACCTTTAAGCGTGTTGAATCGCTCATATCAACTGGTTTGTCACTTCAAGCTCTCTTGAAAAATATGTCTACTTCTGGAAAAACAACACAGAATCACAGAAGTCGTTCATCCAAACCATCTGGGAAAGGAACTCGACTTGTGAAAGTTAATCTAGAACGGTGTTCTATAAATTTCTGTGGTGATGCAGCCCTTGAAAACACAGTTATTGCAGACCCAAAGCGTGTGAATTATGGATCACAAGGTGGTAGAATCATAATCAGTGTCTCAGCTGATGGTACACCACGTAATGCAAATATAATGCCCACAATTTCTGAAGAATGTAAGAAGTTGAAGTATTCTTTATCTCTAGATATTTTCCATCTCAGTCTCTGTTTGAACAAGGAGAGACAATCCACTCAGCTGGAACTTGAAAGGGCCAGATTTACCTATCAGGAGCACTTGGATGAACACAAACCAGGTGCAAAAGTCGTATTGTTTGACATGCAAAATGCAAAATTTGTACGACGTTCTGGTGGTCCTAAAGAGATTGCTGTCTGCTCTCTTTTTAGTGCTACTGATATTGCAGTCAGATGGGAGCCAGATGTACATCTATCATTGTTTGATCTTGCTCTGCATCTGAAGTCATTGGTACATAACCGGAAGGTAAGCCTTGATAAGGAATATGTAGATGATGTGTTGAGTGTCAGAGATGTTGATCAGAAGAAAGATGTTTTGAAGGAATCAGGAGTACTTGATAAACAACAAAAGAAAAGGGAATCGGTGTTTGCTGTTGATGTGGAAATGCTGAACATATCTGCTGAGGCCGGGGATGGAGTTGATGTGACGGTGCAGGTTCAGTCAATTTTTTCTGAAAATGCACGGATAGGAGTTCTTCTCGAAGGACTTTTGCTCAGTTTCAATGGATGCAGGGTATTCAAAAGTAGCCGGATGCAAATTTCCCGTATTCCTAATACATCTGTTAGTTCGTCTGATGCAAAACTACCTGTAATGACCACATGGGATTGGGTAATTCAAGGTCTTGATGTTCATATCTGCATGCCTTATAGGTTGCAGTTGCGTGCCATTGAGGATTCTGTTGAGGAAATGTTGCGAGCATTGAAACTTATCACTGCTGCTAAATCTAAACTTATATTTCCTGTGACGAAAGAAAGCTCAAAGTCTAAAAAGCCCAGTTCCACAAAATTTGGGTGTGTGAAGTTTTGCATACGTAAGCTTACTGCTGATATTGAGGAAGAACCAATCCAAGGATGGCTTGATGAACACTACCATCTGTTGAAGAATGAGGCCTATGAATTGGCTGTGAGGTTGAAATTTTTTGAGGATCTTATCTCCAAAGGCAACCAATGTGCTGGAACTGCAGAGGCAAGTGATTCTATGCATGAGAAAAAGTTTCACTATAATGGAGTTGAGATTGATATGCAAGATCCTTCTTCTATTTGCAAAGTCAAAGAAGAAATTTATAAACAATCATTCAATTCATATTACAAGGCATGTCAGAATCTTACACCATCTCGAAGGTTCAGGTGCCTGTATGGAGGGGTTTCAGGCTGGTTTCAAGCCTAGCACTTCCAGAACATCTCTTCTTTCCATTTCTGCTACTGAATTGGATGTAAGCTTAACAAGTATTGAAGGTGGTGAAGCTGGTATGATAGAGGTTGTGAAGAAGCTTGATCCTGTCTGTTTAGAAAATAATATACCATTTTCTCGACTTCTTGGGGCAAATATTCTTTTGCACACAGGCTCTCTTGTTGCTCAATTACGAAATTACACATATCCTCTTTTTTCAGCAACTTCTGGCAAATGCAAAGGTCGTGTTGTGCTAGCACAGCAGGTTAGGCTTTTATGCAGCCTTTCCTTCTTGTCTTTTCTATTATTAAATTTGAAAGTTGATGTTATAGCATATATGTAAAGTAACAGTTGATAAATTATTTTTATATAGAACCTCATAATCATTTAACTTATTTTTACTTCGACATAAAGACAAAGTCTGAAAACACTACTTTAATTAATTTAATCAGAGTTTGTGTCCCAAATTTCCTCAAGAACATTTTTCAGTTAGTGTCTTTTAGTGAAACCAAAAACATCCTGAACATCTTCTCCTAGTCACACAGAAAAGCCAAGATCATAAAATGCAACCACTTGCAGTCAAAAGATCAGAAGCAAAAGTAGTGGAGAATGATCCCACTGTTGTAAGAACTAGTTTTCAAACATGTGCAGCAGAGATGGTCCAAAGATTCAGAGAACAAACAGCTAAAAAGTGTAAAGGTGGTGCTCTCATTAGTTACCTTTGAGTTGAATAGTTCCAAGTATCCCAGATACAGCCCAATGAGTGAAGATTTGTTAATTCCATAGTCGATATCAGATCATGAACTCCTTTGAACGACTCACAAATCCGGTGTTTTTCTGACAGGCGTCTTTCCAGACTTAAAGCAGCGGTTCTGTTCAGAGTTGCGGATATGGTAAAACCACCCGTTCGAATCGAAGTGAACAACCGTTCGCAAACGGTGGGTTTATTAGGATCGTCATTAACCTTCGCCTGCCATATAGTATATGAGTTTCAGCCAAAATCATAACCGAATCCATGTTTGAGTTTTTGAGGTAGAGTTAGTCACAATATATAAACAGAAGCTCGTCAAATCAGTCCATAAATTCAATCACCCTCGCAACGGTCAGTCAACCCCACTTAATGGCTCAAAAAGTCCGGTAATGAACTTGACTTCCGCAGCGCGGAAGTGGGTTAAAATAAGACGTATGAGGCAAAATCCATGATGTTCATAGCTTAACCAAACCATGTTTCAGCTCTGTATAGTCTTAGTCGTTTCATCATCCATATATATAAAGAAACAATCTTTCTTCCCTCTGGTCCAATTTCAAAAATCTGTGATAGTCTGTGCTGCTCAGCCTTCACCAAAGATTACATCTCCATCATTCATGGTAGAAGTTGAACGTTATCTCTCTCAAAGATTATCAGAAAAACAACCATTTTAAGCATTGTCCAATCCATCAGATCTAAATCCTTTCAATCCAGCCAACTTTTTGTGGAAATAAAAATTCTGTCGAAAGTCAAGGCCTTTGCTTTGCTTGTCTGAGCCCCTAATCTTGATATTTGCTTTTTATGTATGCAGGGAGAGCAAAGAATTGGTGGATCATCTTTCCTTACATTTTTCATTGACTTTGGAGCTATGGCATGGACCATTTAACTAGCTAATTTGGTTTTGTTCCTCTTAAGAGTATTTGTGACTTGATGATCATCTTATATAGGGGATTGGGGAGCTACATAGGAGGAATGTTCTTTGGTAAACTTCTTGTCTCACGTTGATGTGGTGTTTAGCAGGAATGAAATGCTATAACTTTTCAGGACAAGGTTATGACTTTAGAGAATCTTTAGCCCCTCATTTATTTCTTTTTCTCCATTTAGATCCGATGCACTGCAACATTTAAGTACATTCCTCTCAATGTGGTTCAAATTGATTGGTATTTGGTGTGTAGACTGAAAGGTTCGGGTTAGCAAGGAAAAAAGCACTGATTAGGTCTCACTTAGAAGGAGAATGTAGAAAATATTCTTTTCTGTATATTTCATACTGTGAAATGAGAAAAGAAAATAGTGTTTTTCTTTATTGAAATGATAAAAATAAGATTGTGTCCTACTCTACTTATATACACTGTGAGACATAAAAGCGGAAATAACAAAGTACAAAAAGGAAGGAAAATATTGTACAAGAAAGGAAGGGAATAAACTAGAGAATATCTTAAGAATATCCTCTGATTCTTAACACTCTTTCCGCTTCTTATACAAGGTGACACATTCACTAAGCTTGTTACAAAACACGAACCCTCGGACCTCGAAGACTTAGTGAAAGTGTTTGCTAGTTGGTCACTCGAGTTGACAAAACTAGTAGCCGCGCATCCTCGGTACGATTTTCTCGAATGAAATGATACCACTTCAACATTGCTGCATTCCTTCCTACGAATGATCGAGTTGGAAGTAAATGTATGGTCGCTTATTATCACACACAAGCCGCCATTTGTCCATCATTCCTAAACTTTAACAAGAAGCCGTTGAGCGCATAAAGGAGTTTATAAGTCGCCAGCCTATACTGACATCACTTCCAACACTAGACTCGCTACCACCATCTTGTTTCTCTACTTCCAAGATATTGCTGCCCCAATAATACACACATCTGGCTGGAGCGGCCTGGGCTCATGGTGAGCCTGGCCGGGCCTGACAATATCCAATAACCCAGCACTGGCTACATAACACCCCTCGTCTGTTCTTTCATAACTGGACATGGATCACAAGATCCCAACGACATCACATGGACCGCAAGAACCAGCTAACTACACCACGCGAAATAAATGTCCTATCAAAGTACGCGAGGTAGTTTAGTCCCCACTAGTAGTCGATGTCCCCGGGATCTCGTAGGCCCCCGGTCTGTACAAGCTCGAGCATTTGATCTATATAGCATCATGTTTACATTCCAGCATACTAGTTTCCTCCTAATATATTCAAGATATACTCCTCCGAGTCATAATAATACTGACTTAGATCGAGCTTATCCTTAACTCAAATTTAAGTTTCCCCAAGTCTTTTGTCTGAAAGTGGTTGAAGAGATGTTGTTTAAGTTTTTGAATACCATCATGATCACTTCCTTTTATAACAATGTCGTCCACATAAACAATTGGATAGATGCACTTTCTAGACGATGTATGATGATAGTTAGAGGCTTACAGAAATAAAAAGTTGGGGAAAATGGTTGTGGCGTTTCGCAAACGAAAGGAATTCCCTGTGGAGGAAGACTATTAGAAGCAAATTTGGGGAATCGCAGGGGTTGGTGCCCGGAAATTAGGAAACAATTGACAGTTTATGAAAGAAATTTAGGTGAAGGGATTTGGTTCGCTTAAATGCAAAATTGTGGTTGGTAATGGTAATAGACCCCGCTGGAAAGATGCCTGGGGAGGGAGGCTTTGCGATAATCAAGCCCGGCGCCGTTTAGCTCGCGTCAGAAGATAAGGATTAGGAGTTTTGGGATGATTCAACATGGGTTGGGTCCCTCTGCTTTAGCAGCCTTCAAATGATCGTGGGCGAGTGGTGTGGCAGAATTTTATGAAATGATCAACCCGAAAGTGGTCGCAATAGGGAGTGACAAGATGGTCTTGTGCTAAAGTACGCCCAACGCTATTCAAGAAAGCTCTTATGAGGTTTGAATCGCACCAAGTCGAGATAACACCTTTTCCTCGCCTTATCGCTGGGAACAATATGGTCCCTTCAAGGCGTGTGGTTTTTTTGCTCGGGAGGCGTCTCTTGGGAAAGGTGATGACTTAGACCAACTCAAAAAGCGAGGAAGATCCTTAATTCAACAGATAAGTACCTTGTGAAGAGAGGAGGAATCCTAAACCATCTTCTAGTGCATTGTTCGAAGGCCGAATGTTTTGGGGAACTTATTTTGGCTATAGTGGTAGCTGATGGGTCTTCCCTTTCTCAAATATAAGCAGTCCTTCTAGCCTGGCAAGGAACAAAAGTGGGCAAGAAGCGCAAGAAAGTTTGGAGGGCTGCGCCTTTGTGCCTCTTCTGGGCGGTGTGGTGCGAGAGAAATAGAGTGGCTTCACAATGACTTTCTACGATGATTAGCACTCCTTTCATTCGTGTTTTCGCCCTGGGCCAACGTGTCTAGCAGGTTAGAGAGATGTAAGTATTTCGATTTTTAACCCGTCAGTATAGGTACTGTTTTCGGGTTCGGGGTTTTTTTTCTCGTATGTTTTTGGTCCTTCTCCCGCTTTGTCCTCGATACTCCTTACAGTAATTGGGTACTTGCTGTTTTTTGTGATCAATGCATGTTTCTTTATCCATCAAAAAAAAAAAATGATGATAGAAGATAGAGTGGTATGATGTACTTCGAGTTATACCGAACTCCTATACCACGGAGCTAAAGCGGCCAAACTAGGCTCGAGGGGATTGCTTTAGGTCATATAAAGAATGACATAGCCTACATACCAAACTAGACTCCCCCTGAGCAACAAATCCGGGTGGTTGCTCCATATATACCTTCTCGACGAGGTCGCCATGGAGAAATCCATTCTTGATGTTCAATTGATATAGGGGCCAAGATCTCATAGCAGCTATAGAGAAGAGAAGACCAATGGAAGGCATCTTGGCAACAAGAAAAAGTGTTATAGTAGTCGAAGCCATATAGCTGAGTGTACCCCTTGGCAACTAAACGAACCTTAAGACGGTCCACTCCGCCATTCAGACCAATCTTAACAATACAAACCTAACGACAACCAACATGAGACTTACCAGCAAATAAGGTGACTAGGTCCCATGTGCTAGTAGAATGCAAAGCAACCATTTCTTCAACCATTGTCTGTTTCCAACCCGAATGAGAGAGAGCCTCATGCACAGCTTCTTAGGAAGAGCAAATGTAAGACAAGGTGGAAATAAAAGCGTAATATGGTGAAGATAAACTAAGTGGATAAGTCGTGAAATTATAAATAGATGGAGGTTACGAGGGAACGAAAATTTTCCTTCCAATTCCACAATGGAAGATCACAGAGACTGGGTAAGACCGACGCGCTGGAGGAGGGTGCCGTGATGAGTCACCGGAGGCCCGATGTTAGTAATGAAATTTACCATTATAAACCTACAATGGCTTATGTGGAGTAGTCGGAGGTATGAGTGTATCTTAGGGATGTGATAAAGAAGGGTAGATAAGACATCGACCGAGGGTGAGAACACGTAAGAGTTCTCTTTAAAAGGTGACATCGACAAAGACAAAGTATCATGTATATCAGAGAGTTGTAAACGAGCACCTCGTTGGAAGCCGAACTGAGGAAATACATTTCGGGTTGGGTCAGAAAGCTTGTCTTCTGTGAGTAAGAATATGGACAAAACAATCACAACCAAAGACATGAAGGGGGAGGCGTATAGACGACCGTTTGGAAAAGAATGGAATGAGGTATTTTATCATGGGTAGACTGACACAGATACGATGACCAAATAAATAAGTAACTTAAGATAAAGATCCCTAAAAACGCCGAGAACCTTATGACGGAGTAGAAGAGTGCGAGCAGTTTAACGACATTGGGTTCTGGTTTCACACCATTCTATTTAAGAGTGTAAGTACAAGAGGACAAGTGGTTAATCCCATGCGAGGACATAATGAGTGAGAATGTCCATGATATTCTCGCATTATCACTGTGAGGATAATAATCATATTAAATTGAGTTCGAACTTTAGCATGAAACTTCTAGAAAATAGAGAATAACTCAGCTCGATTTTTCATTAAAAATAGCCAAGTACAACGAGAATAATCATCTATAAAAGTGACAAAGTACCATAACCCCAAGGTAGACTTAGTTCGGGAAGGACCCCAAACATCAGTATGGATGAGCTTGAAAAGAGACTCATCATTGATCTAGCTGGTTAGTAGCAACTGGGATAATTTGTATGTTTTCCAACCCGACATGACCTACATTCAATCGAGGACAAACTAGAAACGAGGGAACCATTATCCAAATCGGAAATATTCTAGCTTGACCAAAGCAGATTATGAATAAGGAGAGGAGTATCCATGGAAGTACAAGTAGTGGAAGATGAAGGGAAGCTGCGATTAAAGAGGCCCTGATACTCACGTCCTATGCCAATCGTCCTCCCCAGATCTCTCGGCCTCAGAATGATAGAATTATTGTAGTGCTGTAATCAAATAATTAAGGTCACGAAATACCTTAACATATAACCGCATTAAAAGAACAAACAAGAACATAAATGTATAGAAGGGGTAATGGAAGGAAGAGATGATATTTTAACCAATTCCTTTAGCTATGGTCAAGATCCATTACTAAAGTAGTAATCAGCGGGTAAAGGTGATGCAATAGTGGTGGAAGAAAAAGATCCTTATTAATGTAAAGGTGACTGAGGTCTAATCGAGAATCCATGGAGGCGATTGAAATGGAAAGGCAACAAAGGCATTACCAAGCTTGGGCAACAACCTAAATTGATGCAGATTTACAAATTGAGTGAGGTGAATGTACTTCTATACTGGGTTGGCGTGGTGAATCATAGCATATATCTATTTTACATATAGATTTGTATCCTATTAGGAAATCCTTATTTGTAGGTTGCAATCTATTTGGAAGGTTAGATTAACATTTGTATATATATATTCATAATGGATCAATGAAAAAGTACAAGGAATTTATTCCTCCAATTCTTTTGTCTTGCTTTCTACATTAGAAAACTTCATATTCTTTCCTATTCGATTTATGATCCTCTTGTGTATAAATATGTTGCCAATGATCAATGAATATATTATAAATTCTCTCATTCATCTTTTGATTATATGGAATGAGTTTAGGGTTCAAATTTGAGCTTAAAACAAGAAAAATTTTGACATCCCTAATACATAGCAGCCCGAGGTTGGTGTTTCGAGGGAGCGTGCGTTGACACCGCCTAGACAAGAAGGTGTGCCGATTGTCGGCTACCCAGACCACCAAGTTCGGTGGCCAAAAGGTGTGCGCGTGAGCCACACACACCACCACAAGGATTTGTCCTGTTCCCCACTCGCAGGCGTATGGAGGGAAGATCCACACAGACTCCTCCAAGATTGCCAAACCACTCGACGATCCTCCCCGGCTACTCCCGCTTGTCCAATGCTCGCAATGTGCTGATTTCAAAACTCAGGTTCGACAACCGTTTAGGCTTTATTTTCTTGATTTTCAGATTCAGAGGTGTTTGTAAACTAGAGGACCAAGTTCTATTCTAAAAGTTTTCGTGGAAAGGTGGCCTTTCGATTGCAAAGATCCGATTTTTTCCTGTGGATTTTTCTGATTTTCTGAGGTTTGCTCGAAGCTGCATCTACTTCATGACTAACACGAAACCCTCGAGAGAGTCAGGTGTCACACATTGCCATAATCCAGACATGTACGCCTATGAACGAGGAAGCTGCAGAATAAAATCTAAAGATTCGGCTGCTCATCATCATAAATTTCATCAAACAGATTCTACTTTATCAAGACAATCATTGAGTCAAGTAAAACCAACACAAGTTTTATTTCCTGTTCCTCCACATGGGTCATTGACTTTGGAGCCACCGACTACATGATGGGTAATTCCGGTTTATTTACTATGATTTAGTCTCACCCTGCTACCTCCACTGTTACCCTTGCAGATGAGTCAACATCTTGTGTCCTTGGATCACGAAAAATCTATCCGACTTAATCACTTCACCCATGCTTGGCTACCACAATCTTCTTTAATTTAATTTCAGAGTTAACTCATTCAGACATTTAATTTCAAAAGATCTCATTCTTTCCCGATCATCATGAATTTAGGGATCTTTCTGATGAAGCGATTATCGTCATGATCGAGTCTGGGGTCTCTACATCCTTGGAAACAGAAAGCAAAGCCCACATTTGTTCTACAGCATTCATCTCACCTTATATTGTCGCTAGGTCATCCTTCTCTCCTTTGTTGAAACCTATATCTTTGTTTCTTTAGCCGATCCTTCATTGAATCGTGAGTCGTCATTGTTTGCAAGCTTCATCGAGCAAGATTAAGGCCCTGTGAAGCACAAACGAGCTCCTCTCTATTTGAGTTAGTTCGGTCTGCATAAAAGGTCCATGTCCGGGCTGGTGTCCTCAACTGGGTTTTGGTATTTTGTCACGTTTGTCGATGATTATTCGCAAACAACTTGGTTATATTTAATGAAAAACTGTTCGGAGTTATTTTCTAACTTTCATGCCTTTTGTGCTGAAATTCACACTCAGTTTTATGTTTCTGTTCAAAATTTGATAAGTTATAATGTCAAAGAATATCTTTCTAAACAATTTCAGTCATTCATGCTTCAGAATGACATCCTTCATCAAACATCTTGTGTTGATACTCCTTCTCAAAATGGAATTGCTGAAAGAAAAAATAGACACCTTCTTGAAGCCGCTCGGGCTCTATTGTTTCAAATGCACGTGCCCAATAATTTTTGGGTCGATGTTGTCTCCACAACTTGTTTTTTGATTAATCGGATGTCTTTCTTTGTCTTGAATTGGGTCACTCTGTTTCAAACCATCTTTCCTCATAAATCTTTGTTTCCTATTGAGCCTCGGGTGTTTGGGTGTACTTGTTTTGTTTGGGATGTTTGTTCGCATGTGTTTAAGCTTGATCGTAAGTCATTGAAGTGTATCTTCCTTGGTTACTCTCGAGTTCGTAGCGTATGGTGTTACCTGCTCCACTCTTCTCGACGCTACTTTGTGTCTATTGACGCATTCTTTCAGAGTGCCACCTCGCTTTCTTTCTTCTCATGTTACTAGTCAAGGGGAGGAGGATGATTTATTAGCGTACACTATTACCTCACCGACTCCTACTCCAGCTCCCATTCGTGTTAAACCTCCCATCACTTAGGTATATTCTCGGTGCCAGAACCCTCTAGACTTTAGTCTAACATCGGCTGCTTCATCATCAGATTCAATCTAGAATGATGATTTTCCGATTGCTCTTTGTAAAGGTAGACGTTAGTGTGGTCATCCAATCTCTTCATTTGTTTCCTATAACCATTTGTTGTCTTCCTTTTGTTTCTTTATTGCATCTCTTGATTTGATCTCTCTTCCTCACATTGTCCGTAAGGCTTTATCTCACCTTGGTTGGTGTGGTGCTATGGTGGAAGAAATGCAAGCTTTAAATGACAAATTTGTGATTTAATCCTCAGATGTACCATGTAAGAAGCCCATCGGACGCCACTGGTTTTTGCGCTTAGTTAATCCTGATGGTTCAATTGCTCGATTGAAACCACGACTTCTGGCTAAGGGGTACGATGAGACCTATGGCGTGGACCATTCTGACACTTTTTCCCCTGTTGCTAAGATGACATATGTTCGACGTTTTATTTCCCTGGCTGCTACTTATCATTGGGATCTCCACCAACTTGATATTAAGAATGCCTCTCTTCATGGTGACTTTGTGAGGAGGTAGAGCATGAAAGCAACCTCCGTGGTTTGTCGTCAAGGGAGATAGAAAGTTTGTTGTCTTCTTAAGTCTTTGTATTGTTTGAAACAAGAGTCCGTGTATTATTTAGGTAACTTTGTACCCAAATCGCTGAGGAATTTGGCATGCAAAGAGTATATCTCGATAATTTCGCTTTCTACTGTGAACTCTAGTTCGCGATTCATTCTATCGGGTAGTGTATGTGGATGATATTGTTATCACTGGGAGTGACTCTAAAGGCATCTCATCTCTCGAATTCTTTCTTCAGAGCCAATTCCATGCAAAGGACTTAGGGATGCTAAGATACTTCTTGGGCATTGAAGTTTTGCAAAGAACATAATCTTCTTATAGACATCTCGAAGGAAATATGTGTCGATCTATCATTCGAGACTGGTTAGGTAAAGCCATGCAATTTTTACGCTTCAAAGTCGTACACCTTACTGTAGGCAAACATTCGAGGATTCTAAAAGAGATATAGAAGACTAGTCGGTCGAATTACCTTCAGAACTCGGTCCCGACATTGCCCATTCAAGAAGGCCAGAAGTCAAGACATGTCCACCTGAATCTACGACCATCGTGGCAAAATTTCGCTGAACAAATCTCTATGTTACTTGAAAGGAGCCCTGTGGACGCAGATTTATACAAAGAATCATGAGCATAACAAAACTGAGTAGCTTTTCGACGCAGATTGACAGTGATCTAGCTGAGACGTGAGGCCCACTTCAGTGGTACTACGGAGGAATCTAAATTTCATGGAAGAGTAAGAAACAAAGTCCTAATATGAGCGACGACACAAATCAGAGTGCGTAGATCATGTGGCTTCATCACAACTTCCTTACGTGAAGCCTGTGATTTAGGACACCAATCCCAAAGAAACTTTGGTGTGGACAACCAGCCATTCCTTCATATCGTTTCTAATCTGCGGTTCCATGAACGAACTAAACATATCAGATGTGGGACGGTCATTTCGTCATGGTAAAATACAACTCTAGCTTGATTTCTATAGATATGTGAAGACTGGAGAACAATTGGGTGATGTCTTCACAAAGGCCTTAAGCGAGGATCTGTTATTATTCATGTAATGTGTTTCGACATTTATTAAGCCGAGAACAACTGGTGGTTCCATGAACGAACTAAACATATTGAGATAGATAGTATATATCTATTTTACATATAGATTTGTATCTTATTAGGAAACTTGTTTTATAGAGTTGTAATCTATTAGGAAGGTTAGATTGACTTTTGTATATATATATTCATAATGGATCAATGAAAAAGTACAAGGAATTTATTCGACAAATTCTTTGTCTTGCTTTCTACATTAGGAAACTTCATATTCTTTCCGATTCAATTTAGGATTCTCTTGTATATAAATATGTTGCCAATGATCAATGAATATACACAAAATTTCTCTAATTCATCTTTGATTACAAGAATAACTCTTAGAGGTGTGGATGAGCTCCATTTGACAGTCATAGAAGTGAAAAACCAACACAGTCAACTGAATCAACAAGAAAACAAGAGTATCAAGACTAAACACATTGCTGAAGGTGAGAGAAGCTTGTAGATGGTGATGGGCTTCCAAAAAAAGCCAAGACAAATCAGAAAAGTCCAGAGAAGAGGATTGTTGGGAACAAAAATGGGCAAAACCCGAAGATGGAGGCTTCAGATGGAAGAACTAGGGAGCTACAAAGCTATGTTTGAGGGAGACGACCCAAGTGGGAGAAGCCGGTGGCCGGAGGGTCTCTCATGCGCCCTCACGCGCCACCCACACGCCGACGCGTGGTGGCTGCTGCGGAGATAGAAACTCATGTGTGGGTTACCTTATGCTGGAGGTGGGTAGATTGGACCGAGGAGATTCCAAAGGTGGGGTCGCCGGTCGGAAACAATATCGCCGGAAAAGTCATCGAAATTTTTTTCCGGCAGCCGAGGTGATCTAATGACGATGGAGGATTCCAGAGATGAAGGTGGGGTGGTCGGAGTGCGATATGACCACTAGATGGGTTTCCGGATTTGGAACCGTGACAAAACCTTAACCCGAGTCTTCCATGGCTCTGATACCATGTGAAATGAGAGAAGAAAATAGTGCTTTTCTTTATTGAAATGATAAAAAGAACAATACAAGTCCTATCTACTTATATACATCAAAGAGAGATAAAAAGGAAATAAATAAAGTACAAAAAGGAAGAAAAATATTGTACAAGAAAGGAAGGGAATAATCCAGAGAATATCCTAAGAATATTTTTTGATTCTCAACACATACAAAGTGAACCTAGACATATTATATACAAGAGGAATGCCTAATCTAAGCTATATAATTTGCACAATCACTATCTCTTAGGAAACAATGACTAATTAAGAGAGATTCTCCCATACATAAAAATAGACAATTATCAAATCAAAATCCTCTAAAATGTAAATCATAATCCTATATTTCCACACTCCCCTAATTAGTCAAGAGTTCATGAGACTAGATTCCCTCTAACAAACACACAATACCCCGAAGTGGACCTCCTATCTTCCTTATATCCTACCCAATTTGCACGTAAAAACACTCATTCGTTAGCTCACGACTATCAGATAAAATACCATGTCCTGTGGCTCTATTTCGTGAACATAAAATATGTTCCAATACCGCCTAATGGTCAAACCGCGAGTGCATACGCATCGACTTACAATACTAACCGAAATGCAAGAATATCGCATGCTTTTTATCGTATGGTAATTCAACTTCCCAAATAGTCTTCTATATCTCTCAGGATCCTTAAATGTTTTGCCTTCTCTAGTAAGGTGTACGCCTGAAACCATAGGAGAATTGCTTGGCTTTAGCCCCAACTTTCTAGTTTCAGACAATAGATCAAGCACATATTTCCTTTAATATAAGATTCCATGTTTGCTTCAAGATAACTTCGCATCTAAACATCTTAACATCCCTGCATCCCAGGCGAATCGCTCTCTAAAGAAAATGTGACTTAAGAGATGAGATACCTTGTAGTTACTCTCAAGGATGACAATATCATTCATTATACACTACCAAACACGACGCTAAACTGTAGCTTCAGTAAGACAAGAGCGGTTAGATTAACTCTCTGAGATGCCAAATTTAACCCATTGTCAGAATTTACTATAAACTACGCACGTGACTCAAGCTCAAAGAATACAAAGACTTCAAGACGACAGAAACTTCCATTCTCCGAGCAACAAACCATGGAGGTTGCTCTATATACACCTCCTCCTGAAGGTTGCCATAAAGAAAGGTATTTTTAATATCAAGCTAGTGGAGATCCTAATGATAAGTGGCATCAAGTGAAATAAAAATCTGAACATATGTCATCTTAGCAATGGGGGAAAAAGTGTCCAAATAGTCTACGCCATAGGTCTGAGCGTACCCTTTAGCCACAAGTCGTGCTTTCAAACGAGCAACCATGGGGATTAACTTTAACTGCAAACACCTAGTGGTATCCAATGACTTTCTTCCTAGTAAATAACTGTACCAATTTCCAAGTACCATTGTCATTTAAAGCCTACATTTCTTCCACCATAGCACTACGCCAACTAGATTAAGAAAAAGCCTCACGGATAGTTTTAGGAAGATAGATAGAATCCAGGGATGTAATAAAAGAACATGAATGTGATGACAAACAGTTATAAGAACAAAATGAGGAAATTAGGTGAACACGCTGATATTTACCTTTACGAAGGGTAATAGGAAGATCATTATTGGAGATTGGATCTAATGTTGAAGTAGCTGGTGTTGGACTCGAGACTAAGGGGTGTTGGCGTCAAGAGTATGCCTGAATAATGGGAGGTTTAATAGGAATGGATGCTGGAGTAGGAACAGGTAAGGAAACATAATAAACCAATAACCATCCTCCTCCTGACTGTGAAAAGCAGACTAAGAGAAAATGGGGTACCTCAAATAATGCAACATCGCGACACAAAGTAACGCTGAAGGGTGGGACAATAACACTTGGCAATTCCCTCAACATGTTAATATCCCATACACAAGTGATTCCCCCATATCAAGTTTAGACTGGAGTGACGACATCTCGAACAAAGCATGTGCATCCAAATACTTTGGGATCAATAGGGAACAATGGTTTATTTGGAAACAACTGGTGGTAAGGAGTAGCCTAATTAAGAACCGATGAGGGCATCTTGTTAATAAAAAAACAAGTTGTGGAGATTGCGTCTACCCAAAAATGTTTAGGGACATTGATTTGGAATAAAAGGGCTCAGACAGTCTCAAGAAGATGTTTATTCTTTCTCTCAGCTACCTTATTCCGAAAGGGTGTATCAACACAAGGTCTGATGGAGAATCCCATTTTGTAATATGAAGGATCGGAAAGGTTCCGACAAATATTCCTTGGCATTATTACTTCTCAATGTTTGAATAGAGACATGAAATTGTGTTTGAATTTTAGCACAAAAGACACTAAAATGAGAAAAAAGCTCGGAAAGACTTTTTCTTAGATAAAGCCAAGTGACACGAGAGAAATTATCCACAAAGGTAACGAAATATTTAAACCCAATCGGAGACAAAACCGAACAAGGACCCCAAGCATCATAATGACCTAACTCAAAAGGAGCGGAAGCTCGTTTATTGACCCTATGACTCAAATGCACAAAATGGAGCTTAGCATATTGACACGACTCACAATTCAATGAGGATAGGCTAGAAAAGCTAGGGATATAGCTGTGAGAGAAGGGGGGATGGCGCGTGATATGGTCAGATGGGATAACAACTCACAAACAGAAGCCGGTTTTCAGAATGCCAAGACCCTGGACTCGCATCGTCTACGATAGCCAGCTTCGTCAAAGATCCCTTAATCAGGACAATAATCAAGAAAAAATGAGATACTGTAATTAAGTGTACAAGTGAGTTTACTCACATAAATTAAATTAAAAGAGAATTGTGGTAAACTCATAACAAAGGTCAAAGTGATTAGAGGAGTCGGATGAATTGTCCCTGATCCAAGGACACAAGATGTTGACCCATCTGCAAGGGTAACGGTGGAGGTAGCAGGGTGAGATTGAATCATAGTAAATAAACTATAATTACTTGTCATGTGGTCGGTGGCTCCAGAGTCAATGACCCATGTGCAGGAAGATGAAAGAAAACATGTGTTGGTTTTACCTGACTCAACGAGTGTAGAGATAGGTGGAGAAGTAGACTTAAGTGATTTCTAATACGTTATAGACATAAATCTTCGATTTTTATTATACAACTTCTTACAATTCCGGCGTACATGTATTGGATTATGGCAATACTGACACACAACTCCTCCTAAGGGTTTATTGTTAGTCATAGAAGCGGATCTAACTCAAACATGCCTTTGAAAATCCAAAAAAATACCAAAAAAATTGGATCTTGCAATGAAAGGAACCGCCTTTCTACGAAAAACACTGCATTGGAATAGAACTTGGCCCCTCTGATCCACAAACACCTTTGGACATGAAGAGAAATCCAAGGAAGACAAGCAAAAACCCTAGAAAAGCAGGCCGTCGGACAAAAAAGTGTTTGAAAAACACTGTTGCAGGGCTCAAATGTCAAATACAGGATGCTGATTAGGTTTGTCAACTGCCAGCAACACCGTAGGTAAAATCCACTGGTCGGAGAGCTACCCACGCGCCATCACGCGCACCCCACGTGTAGAGGCGTGGTAGTTGTCGTCGGAGAAAGAACTAGCGCATGGAGGTGTGTGGCTAGCTTGCCGGAGTCAGGGTTCTGTCCAGAGGTAGATTGGGGGATGGCACACCTGATGCCGAGGTCGTCGACCGGAGTTGAGGTGGTCTTCGGAAATTTTTTTTGGTAGTGACGAGGTTTTCTGACAGCGGTGGAAGATTTCTGTGATGAAGATGGAATAGTTGAAAAAGGGACTCAAACACTAGATGGGTTGCCGGAAAAGTAAACACGACGAAGTCCTAACTCGAACCTTCCCTTGCTCTGATACCATGAAAAGAACAAAAAGGAGAATTTGAGAAAATAATTCCTTGTGTTTTTCATTGATCCATTATGAATATATGTATACAAAAATCAATCTAACATTCCTAATAGATTATAACTCTTTAAGACAAGTAGATATATGCAATAACACTCTTACCATCTCCAGATTTCCCTTATCCACCTACAGATGCTGTGAGTCAACCACTTCAGGTTTCTACTCGTCGCCCTCGTTCTCTTACAGGACCTCTTGCTGATTCATCTTCTATGCCAACATCATCTCCCGCTCTGGTTCCGCAACGCCCGTTGATCTACCTATTGCCATTTAGAAAGGTGAGTTGGTCTACTTGTAACCCACATCCTGTTTATAATTTTCTAAGCCACCATCGTTTATCTTTAGCTTTTACTTTGTCTTTGTTTCCACCTTGTCTTCTGTCTTTATCCCTAAAAGCGCTAGTGAGGCTCTCTCTCATCCGGGTTGGAAAGAGGCAATGGCTAAGGAAATTGATGCTCTTTACTCCAATGGCACATGGGAGCTTGCCGCTCTTCCTCCTGGCAAGTCTCCCATTAGTTGTCGTTGAGTTTATCTGATGAAGGTGGGCTGATGGCCGGGTGATCGGCAAGGCCCGTTTGGTTGAGAATGCACGCTCGACAATATGGCTCGGACTTTTATGATACTTTTCTTCGGTGTAAGATTGCCCTATGTTAAACACTTCTTTCTATAAGCTACTATCTGTGATGGCCCTTTTAGTTGGATATCAGAATGTCTTTCTTCATGGTGATCTCATCGAGAAGTTTTATATGGAGCAATAGATGCGGTTTTGTTGCTCGAAGTCAGTTTGATATGCAAGCTAAAATGCGTTCCTTATATGAATTAAACACTCTCATTGAGATTGGTTTAGCCGGTTTAGCTCAGTGATTTAGAAGTTTTGCATGATTCGGAGCACAACAGACCATTATGTTTTTTATCATCATACCTCTACGGGATAATGCATTTATTTGATTGTTTATGTGGATGATATTGTCATTACAAGTAGTGTGACCAAGATGGTATTCAAAAACTCAAAAAACACCTCTTCAAATACTTTCAGACAAAAGACTTGGGGAAACTCAAGTACTTTCTAAGCTTTTGAGGTAGCTTAGTCTAATTCTAGTGTGGTTATTTCTAAGAGGAAGTATAACTTGGATATATTGGCAAACGTTTGTATGTTGGACTGTAAGCCCATATATCTTGAATTTCAAACTTGTACTATAACAAGGGGAGCTTCTACAAGACCTGAGGAATGTGTGACTTGTAGGTATGAACTCTGCCAGCATCACTCGACTGGCTTGTTCTTTTCTTGTGAGGCGTAGTTAGTCGGTTCTACATGTGTGGTTGTTTCTAATCCATTTAGAAATCTTTTCCTTCTTTCCTTTTCTTTTTAGTCTCTTAATTAGACTCTAACTTTGTTTTCTTTATTTGCTCTAACACTTTGAGTATAAATATGTATGTTCTCTCACTTTGTTAATCAATGAAAATCAAAGAGTTATTTTTCTCTTCACGCATTATCAGCCACTCTTTTCGGCCACCTTCTGGCGGGCCTCTTTTCGACGGGCCACTGCGATCCATCTGACCCATTGTATAGTCAGACCGGCGACACATCGAGTGGTCGTATCTCACTTCGGTCATATCAACTTTCCGTGCAGTCAATTCTGGCGACCCATCTAGTGACTGTATCTCACTCCGATCACATCAACTCGCCGTGTAGTCAATTATGGCGACACATCTTATGGCCATGTCTCACTCCGGTGACATCAACTCGCCATGTAGTCAATTTCGACGACTTTTCCCATGACCCCGGATCTACCCATCGGATTAAGTACATGTCTAACAAGCTTGGTGCATTAGAATTACGTACATGTGTAACTCATTTGACCTATATGCTCCAGCTTAAGGAGGAGTGTTAAGGATTAGTTTCCTAATCCATTTAGGAATCTCTTCCTTATTTCCTTTTCTTTTTAGTCTCCTAATTATACTCTAACTTTGTTTCCTTTATTGCTCTAACACTTTGAGTATAAATATGTATGCTCCCTCACTTTGTTAATCAATGAAAATCAAAGAGTTATTTTTCTTTTCATACTACAATCACCTTGTGATAGCAGATGCTGCAATTCGTATTCTTTGTTATGTCAAAGGAACACCAGGTCAAGGGGTGTTGTATGAGAACAAAGGTCATACCAGTTGTTGGATTCTGATGATGCGAGACTAGGCAGGCTCTCACCTGAGATAGACTTTCTACATCGAGGGTAGTGTGTTCATTGGTGGTAACTTATTATCTTTGAAAGTAGAAGCAAGATGTGGAGCTAAGTTTAGTGTTGAAATGAAATGTCGAGCTATGGCCTTAGCAACATGGCAGACTCATATGGCTGGAAGCATCTCCTCCAAGAAATTAAGATTTGGGAATGATGAACGAATGGAAACATATGTGATGAATCAGAGTGGCCTTGCGTAACATCTATTGATCTTCTATGGGGAAGACCAAGGACATTGAAGTGGATTACCACTTTATTAGAGAGATGATTGCATCGGGATGCATGAAGCTACAGTTTTTCTAACTCTAATGACCAGCTGCTGAGTATCTTTTGGGTTTCTGGGAGATCTGGATAAGGTACTACTGAAGGAAGGCAAACAGTTATATTGATATGCTCTACCAGGGGGAGTGTGAAGTTGATTTCTAATCAGTAAGATCTTTCTTCTTTCTTTCTGTTTGTAAATCTCTAAATGAACTCTCTTAACTTTGTTCCTGCATATAATGGAGTATAATATGTCATGCCTCACTTTGTTTATATTGAAAATCAAGATTGCTTTTCTCTTCAGGACAGCCAGACAGGTGCAGTGACACCCTGGAACAATTGTTACTCTTTTCAGTGAAATTTTGATTTTGTGGGGTGTGATGATCTGGGTTTTCATGATAAGAAAATTTTGGGTGACCGAATCTGTAGTGCCATAACATGACAACACTATCCATCTTGGTACTAGGGTTGGAAACTGCACAAGCAGCCTTCAAAATTTTTCAGATTTCAGGAGGTAAAGTCAAGCACACACTTCAGCATTGCCAATCCTCTTCCCGGGGTCCAAGGCCTGAAATTCACACATTTGAGGAAGGAATTTACTAACACAGTTAAGATTCTGCATTAGTTTGCTTATAGACAATAACTTACAATCCAATTTGGGAACATAGAGCACAGAGTGAAGATTCATATCCTTGGAAATAATGACTGAACCTGTGCCGACCACTCTAGACAATGTTCTATCAGCAATTCGAACAGAGGAATTGTTATAGCAAGGAGTCTATTCATGAAAAACCATGAGATCATGTGGTCCGAAGCTCTTGAATCCACTATCCATGTAGTGTAACTTTCCTGCCTAACATTCTGGGTGTGAAGAGTTTTAAGAAAATGATGCTTTTCTTATTGATTGAGTGATTAGAACAGTACAGAACCTACCTACTTATATACATTAAGAAGACATAAAAAGGAAACATATAAAGTACAAAAAGGAAGGAAAAAATATTGTACAAGAAAGGAACAAAATAAATCAGAGAATATCCTATGATTCTCGACACAGGGCATGGGAAAAGTTACCTTTCTGGGTTATTGATGTTGTACCAGCTGTACTAGTCGCTGTTTCAGCAGGTTGAAGACTGCTGGAACATTTGATGCTGGCCTCCTATGTTGCTGGTGCTGCCGGAGTGGACTGCTTTAGGTCTGGACGTCACTTGCAAGTTGATCCTTCTGTTATGTTCGCCATTTTTTTTAATATGTGGTTCAGATTTGAATGCTCTGATACCATGTAGAAAATATTCTTTTCAGTATATTCATGCAAAGTGACCCTATACATATTATATACAAGAGGAATGCCTAATCTAAGCCATATAATCTGCACAATCACTATCTCTAAAGAAACAATGACTAATTAGGAGAGATTCTCCCATGCATAAAAATAGATAATTATCAAATCAGAATCCTCTAAAATACAAATCATAATCCCATATTTCCATAATCATAATCCTATATTTCCACACAGAAGTTAACCTAATGTTGGAGCAGTGGGTTGTTTTTCAATAATGTGACATGATGACCATCTTATATAAGGGATTGAGGGGCTTCATTACAGGGAAGGTTCTTTGGCAAACTGCTTGTCTCACATTGATTTTTTTGTTTAGTGGGAATGAAATGCTAGGTCTTTTTAGGACTAGGTTAGGACTTTAGAGACTTTTTGGTGCATCATTTATTTCTATTTCTTCTTCTAGATCTCATGGCACTACAACATTTAAGGACATTCCTCTCAATGTGGTCCAAACCGATTGGTAGTTGGTAGGTAGATTGAAAAGTTTGGGTTAGCTTAACCTAAGATATAGGTCTACTTAGTAATGTGGAGGTTTCAAACATACTTTATTTTATTTGTCAGTTTGTTGTTTCTTAAGTAGAATTCTTCATCCTTCTTTTGTATATATTTATCCATATTTGGTTCCTGATAAAAAGAACAAGGTGCATGAGAAGTTCAAATTCTTTAATTTTATTATTGGTGATGTTTCAATGAAAACTGAAATTCCAATCCAAGGAGATAGAAAAATATAAAATGGATAAAATAGAGGAGCCTCTCATTCTCACAATTCTGAAGGGGTTAGAAAATTGAATGCCTAGTGCCCAGTCCCCCCCACTTCAAGTTTTCCGATAAGTTGACTTTCACACCCTTTTTCAGTCATTGATACTATAAGGATCTATTATTTTAGATCACTTCTGAGAAGTAACAATATTGGTGGCTGTATTGATAATGATGCATTGATTTTTGTGAATATTTATTCACACCTTTGTTTGGAAGCCTCAATCATATTAACTAAAATTAAAGAAGCTTTCTTATCTTTTTCTCTTCCTATCTTCATTGATTGATTTGTTTGTTTTGTTTTGTTCTTCGTTCATTTATATTCTCTTTGATTATTAATATCCTTTCTATTGCAGGCAACATGTTTTCAGCCACAAATTCACCAAGATGTTTTCATAGGGAGATGGAGGAAGGTGCGCATGCTTCGTTCAGCTAGTGGCACAACTCCAGCAATGAAAACTTACTCAGATTTGCCTTTACATTTTCAGAAAGGTGAAGTATCATTTGGAGTGGGTTTTGAACCATCTTTTGCTGATATAAGCTATGCTTTTACTGTGGCCCTTCGCAGAGCTAATTTAAGTGTTAGGAATCCTGATCCTATTGCTCAACAAACTCAGCCACCAAAAAAGGAACGGAGCTTACCATGGTGGGATGAAGTACGAAACTACATTC
This sequence comes from Tetrastigma voinierianum, assembly GCA_016808115.1. Classification (NCBI taxonomy): domain Eukaryota; kingdom Viridiplantae; phylum Streptophyta; class Magnoliopsida; order Vitales; family Vitaceae; genus Tetrastigma; species Tetrastigma voinierianum. Next base: position 168,458 of record JAEQBH010005358.1, read on the forward strand.
ATGGAAACATTACCTTATTCTTTTCTGAGACCAGATGGAATGTACTTGCAACCGCTGATCCTTATGAAAAACTCGACAAACTTCAACTGATTTCTGGTGATATGGAAATTCAGCAGTCAGATGGTCGTGTTTTTGTCTCAGCAAAGGATTTCAAGATTTTATTGAGCAGTCTTGAGAGTTTGGTAAACAGTTCTAACTTAAAACTCCCTGCTCGTTTGCCTGGTGCTTTCCTTGAAGCCCCGGTTTTTACCCTGGAAGTTACAATGGATTGGGAATGTGATTCTGGGAATCCCCTGAATCATTATTTATTTGCACTTCCAATTGAAGGAAAACCCCGTGAAAAGGTTTTTGATCCCTTCAGATCTACTTCTCTTTCCCTACGCTGGAACTTCTCATTTAGACCCCCTCTTCCCTCGTGTGAAAAGCGGTCCTCATCTATGGGGGATAGAGCTGCCACTGATGAAGTCACCTGTGGACCCCCTTATAAGTCTGAAAATGTGGCAATTGTTTCACCAACCATAAATTGTGGTGCTCATGATTTAGCATGGGTAATTAAATTCTGGAACTTAAATTACCTCCCACCTAATAAATTGCGTGCCTTTTCTCGGTGTCCTCGTTTTGGAGTACCTAGAGTTCCCAGATCAGGAAATTTGGCAATGGACAAGGTGATGACTGAATTTATGCTCCGAATAGATGCAACACCTACTTGTATCAAGAATATGCCCTTGGATGATGATGACCCTGCCAAAGGTTTGACGTTTAAGATGACAAAGTTTAAATTTGAAATCTGTTTTAGTCGGGGTAAGCAAAAATATACTTTTGAATGCAAACGTGATACCCTTGACCTTGTCTACCAGGGGATTGACCTTCACATGCCTAAAGCATACCTAAGTTTGGAAGATTGCACTAGTGTTGCAAAAGTAGTTCAAATGACAAAAAAAAGTTCACAAGCTGCATCCTTGGATAAATGTAACACTGAAAAAGGGAACTCTATGAGTGAGTGTACAGGAAAACACCGTGATGATGGATTTTTATTATCATCTGATTATTTTACAATCAGAAAGCAGGCCCCAAAAGCAGATCCTGCAAGGTTGCTAGCATGGCAAGAAGCTGGTAGAAGAAATGTGGAGATGACATATGTGAGGTCTGAGTTTGAAAATGGCAGTGAGAGTGATGAGCACACACGATCTGACCCAAGTGATGATGATGGATATAATGTGGTAATAGCTGACAATTGTCAACGTGTTTTTGTTTATGGCCTTAAGCTTTTGTGGACTATTGAGAACAGAGATGCTGTTTGGTCCTGGGTTGGTGGACTATCCAAGGCATTTCAACCTCCGAAGCCTTCTCCTTCTCGGCAGTATGCACAGAGGAACCTGCTTGGGGAAAGCCAGATAATTGAGGGCGCAGAAGTTGTTCAAGATGATGTTGTGATGCCCCCTTCTGTTAGCCATGAAGTAGCTTCCCCTTCTCCAACACATGTGGAGACCTCAGCACCAGTTTCATCTCCAGTACCAGTTTCAGCTCCACCACCAGTTTCATCTCCTGCACCAGTTTCATCTCCAGCACCAATTTCATCTGCAGCACATTCAGTAATAGTTGATAGCTCATCGTCTGGTGTGGCTGGTACGTTATAAGCTGATCTAAATGGTTTGGAATGAATATAAAGTCATCCCAAATTCTATTGCAATGAATTCTGCAACTTTATAGAAGTTCCTTAAATTGTTTATTACTGTTAAGGTTTAGTCTCATAATCCATTTAGGATTCTTTTCCTTCTCTCTTTAGTCTCCTAATTAGACTCTAATTTTGTTTCCTTTTTTGCCCTAACACTAGAGTATAAATATGTATGTTACCTCCTTTGTAAATCAATGAGAATCCAAGTATTCATTTTCTCTCAACATGATATCAGAGCCATAAAGAGTTTGAGAATACTAGGGTTAGTGTTTCACCGTGTGGTCAATTCCGACAGCCCACAGTGGTAGTTAAAATACCCTGCTGCTGGCAACTTTTTTTTGTGTGATTTCTCGGCCGACGAGCACACCAACAAGAGCACCTCTTTCTTATCTACCTTCTGGTAGAAGCATGGCTGAAATTCACGCCCTAGCGCGTGGCAATGCATGAGGCACTGTTTGGCCACGCACCTCTTCCAGCAAATTCATCTTGCTGCCGCAAGCCCTATCTGACCCTCCGTGCCCGCCGTCTCACGAAAAACCCTCATTTTCCACTTTTTCTCATTAGCTTGTTTGAGCTATTGTGTCGCTTCAATCTCCATCATTTGTGTTTACGAGCTCTCTGGCTGTCGGGATCTTGAGGTGGAGTTATCTTGGCCTCACTGCACAATTCTCATTTCTATGGCCCGAAAAAGAAGCGTCTCTATAGTTGAAAAAGACGTCTCTATGGCTGAAAAATACGTCTCTATAGCTGAAAAAGGTCAGACTTTTAATTCCTTTGTATTTGTAACTCCTATGATTACCTTGGATAAACTCACGGGGAAGAAAATTATCAATCATGGGCGGACTTGATGGACCTTTGGTTTATTGGTAATGCTTATGAGGATCATCTTATTACTGCAGACACAAGTATTCTCGAAGATAAGCGTACTCAATGGAAAAAAATTGATGCTTTACCATGCAATATTCTTCGGCAATCTATTGATTCCAAGACTCCAATAACGGGGCCTATAAAACTTGCTACACTCTTTGGAATCAAGTGAAGAAACTGTACACTAATGATATTCAGTGTCTATCAAATTTGTCATCCTCCTTTGCCTAATTTAGAAGCGACTCGTTATGGATATATCTTCTTATGATGGATGAAATATCTGTCGCAGGGTGAACTTGTATCTATCCTCTTGCCAAAGTCTACTAATGTTGAGACTTCACAATTAAAGATGGATTGAGTCTTTTGCATGATCGTTTTTGCTTAACCTCGGGCCCGGTTGAGAACATCTAGGAGCGGTCTCAGCTGGGTAGTTATTCCAAACTTTGATGAGACTCTTGCTCAGTTGCCAACATACCTCCTGACAACTCAGTCCATCGGTCTGATTACATGGACATACGTGATTGTCTATGCCAGTCTCATCCCTTGCAGGTGATTCGGAGGTGAGCGATACTTAATAATTGAGGACAACGTCTTCAATGCACATCTTGTCATGGCTTGGACACACACCCATGATCGATGCTATCGGGTTACATGGCCGACCTCCACATGCGCTCATTTGGCTCGATCTTAGATGCATCAGTGGGTTTAATTTCATCCTTAGAGGCTTACCATCTCGAGTGTCATTCTTACGCTTGGCGAATATGAGTACCTTTGTCTCACTCAAGCAGCCAAATCTTCCTCCATTGCTTTTGTTGCCCAGACTGATAATGTCTCTACTTACCTTACACATTCATCTGCGCCTTAGATCCTTGATATTGGACCCTCTGATCATATCTCTAGTAATAAAGACCTTTTTTCTTCTCTTACCTTTCCATCTCCTTTACCCTCTCCTTTACCCTCTATTACCTTAGCTAATGATTCTCAAACCATAGCTAAAGGCATTGGCTCAGCTTGTCCCCTCCCTTCCTTGCCTCTTACCTTTGTACTTTATGTTCATGATTTTCCTTTTAATCATATTTCCATAAGTAAGTTGACTCATGATCTTAATTGTGTACTTACTTTTTCACACAACTTTGTCACCTTGCAAGACCAAAGTACGAGGAAGACGATTGGCATAGGACATGAGTCACAAGGCCTCTTTCACCTTAGCTCGCCTCTTTGTTCCACTGTTTGCACTTCCACGAAAGCTCCTCTCCTTCTCCACAGTCGTCTCGATCATCCAAGCCTCTCAAAGTTTCAGAAACTGGTTCCTCTTTTTTCTGGTTTATTTTCGCTTAAGTGTGAGTCATGTCAGCTTAGGAAGCTTGGGAAGCTTGGGAAACATACTCGTGTCTCGCTCCCAAAGAGTTTAGATCCTCGAACAAAGTCTCATTTTGAGCTTGTCAATGCGTGTTAGGATCGCCACAGAGTCACGCATCTATTTAGGATTTCGTTACTTTGTTCTTTTATAGGCGATTATTCACCATTATCTTGATTTATTTTTAATGAAAACTCGGTGAGTTATTTTCTATCTTTGAAAATTTCATGTTGAGGTCTTTCGATTCAATACTTACATTCGTATTTTAAGTGATATCTGAAAAGAATATTTTACGGCGTTTCTCTTCTTATATGTCTTCCCATGGGATTCTTCACCAATCTTCTTGTGCTTACACTCCTCAACAGCATAGAGTCGCTGAGCGTAAGAACCGTCATTTGGTTGAGATAGCTCGCACTGTCCTCCTCCATCATAAGGTTCCTCAACGTTTTTGGGAGGATGTCTTCTTAGTTGCATGTTATTTGATTAATCGTATACTATCCTCTGTTTTGCTTGATCGGATCCCTCATTCTGCCCTACTACCTAATCAACCTCTTTTGTCTCCTTCCTCATGTCTTTGGTTGTGTCTGTTTTGTTCATATTCTCACTACTGGGCAAGACAAACTCTCAGTCAAAGCCACAAAGTGTGTCTTCTTGGGTTATTCTCACATTCAGAGCGGTTATCGTTGTTATTCTCTCGACATTAATTGTTCATCTCTGCTGATCCTTTTTTGATGATTCCTTCTTCTCTTCTACAACGCGTCTTCCTGTTTCGGATGTCTTATCTATTCCTCTTGTCTTACCATCTCCAGATTTCTCTTCTCCACCTATAGATGTCACGACTTGACCACTTCAGGTTTATACTTGTGAAGAGAGAAAAGGGAGAATCCTTAATTTTATTATATTCACGAAAAAAAAAACTAACTAATACATTACATTTTGGACTTATATATATACATACATGCTCATGGGACCCACAATACAGTAAGAAAATAAAAGGAAAAGACTGTACAATATCTAACACTCCCCCTCAAGGTAGAACATATATATCATATGCACTATGCTTGTTACAAATGTATTTAATTCTAGGACATGAGGAGATTTGTCAAGAATATGCTAGTTGATCATTTTGAATTGACAAAACTAGTAGCCACACGTCTGATGATCGCCTATACAATGAAGTGACGATTAACTGTGTATTTGGTCCTTTCATGGAAAGCTAGTTGGATGCAATATACAGCAGCACGGTTATCACGGATGAGAGCTACATGCTGATAGTCATTCCCGAATCTCAACTCTTGGAAGGTGCTACCCGACCATATGAGTTCACATGTTGCCAGAAACCTGGCTTTCAATCTTGGGTTTGTTAGATCAGCTCACTACGTATTTGTTTAACTGCTCTTAGGGATATTATGTTACCTGATGAAAACACATTATACATTGGGTGAGCGGCCCAATCGCATCTGTGTAACCCGATGGCGCACAAGGTATGACCGCCTGTTCTCGTCTGCGATACGCATGGCCTAGTGTGCTTTTGATATACGAAAGTGCGGATTACAACATGCATTGGCTATCATGTGTATGCAGATTGACTAACAACCTCACGGGATAAGAAATGTAAAGTAGAGTAATGGTGAGGTAGTTCAATTTACTACGGTGATATCTCACGAGATCTTAGGCTAAACGTCTTGATCTGAGTTTGACATTAGGATCCATAGGGTGTCTTAGGTTTATAGTCTAACATACCGATTTATTCCAAGATGTCTAAAGCATACTTCAAAGTTGGGAAAATTTACGGAAGCTGGATTAAGCTATCTGATTCTAAGTACTTGAGTTTCCTCAAGTCTTTAGTCTGAAAGTGCTTGAAAAGGTGTTGCTTTAGTTTCTAAATACCATCCTAATCACTGCCTATAATGACGATGTTGTCCACATAAACAACCAGATAAATACACTGCCTCGAAGAGTTATGATGATAATAAACTAAATTGTTTGTTGTATTGCGAAGCATGCCAAATTCTTGAACAACATAACTAAAACGGTCAAACCATGCTTGAGGAGATTGTTTCAAACCATATAGAGAACGGCGTCTTTGCACACTAAACTGAGACTCACAGGCAACAAAACCAGGTGGTTGCTCCATATAAACTTCCTCGGCAAGATCACCGTGAAGAAAGACATTTTTAATATCCAATTGATAAAGTGGCCAAGAACACATAGCAGCCATGGAGAGAAGGAGACGGACATAAGCAATCTTGGCAACCGGGGAGAATGTGCCACCATAATCCGAACCATAAACCTGAGTATATCCTTTAGCAGCAGCGGGCCTTAGGCGATCAACGACCATCATGACCAACCTTAGTGTGTAAACCGCGACAACCAATTAGGAAACTTACCAAATGGCAAAACAATAAGATCCAAGTGCCGGTTAGTGTAGCAGTCTTCATCTACATTTCTGTCACTTGTGGGATGGAGAGAAATTTTTCATTGGTGTCTTAGGAAGAGATCGAGAGGATATAGTAAACAAATGCAGTGAGGTGAAGATATCTATGGTAACTTAAAAAAATTATAAATGGACGAGGATTGCTATTGGTCGATTACCTTTCAAGAGCAATGGGTAAGTTATCAATAGAGCGGGAGGCGGGGTAGGAAAAGATTTGAAGGGATAGGAAGTGAGTCGAAGGGTCCAGTAGAAGGGAAGGAACAACGGAGATGGTGGCGCGATGATCGACTTGAGTGGTCGAGAAAGTCGTCATCAAATATGGGGAGATGATGGGAAGAGAGTAGGCTTGATGTAGGGAAGAAGAAGAAGGAGGAGAAGAAGGGTGAGTCCTCAAAGAAGGTGACATAAGTAGAGAGAAAGTATCGATGTGTTTAAGGGGAATAACAATGATGTATACGAGTTGGGAGTAGCCCGAAGATGCATTTCGTGAAGCTAGCGGAAAGTTTGTCTTGTCTAGAGTGAGAATATGAATAAATGAATCCTGACACCAGACTACGATGAGAAGGAAATAAAGTGGTTGGTCGAGGAGAAAGAAGTGAACAGGAATTTGATCCTTTATAACCTGGATAGAGGGCACTCCCACAAATTAATCAAATAACAAAATTTGTAGAGCAGCGTCCCAAAAAATGAAAAAGAACATGATAATGGAGGAAGTATGAAATTGTCTCGATAAGATGACGATTCTTACATTGTTGCTTGTTTGTTGAGGAGTATGAGCCTGAAAGGCGATGAAGGATCCCGTATTTGGGACATAAATGAAATAAAATTGTGAAAAATATTCTGGCATTGTCACTCGTAACCTACGAATAGAAATATTATTTGGGTCAGAATTTACGTATAAAATTTCTAGAAAGGCAAGATACATAACTCATTTCCGTTTTTCATTAAAAATAGCCAAATTATATCGAGAATAGTCATCAATGAAGTGACAAAATCTCTGGGAATTCTAAAAATGAAGGCGCATGTCAGACAGGACTGAACATCCAGTGTGGGCTGAGTTCAAAGGGCTTTGCGATTATTGGCAGCTTTGGGGCGAGACAGTATGTTTTTGGTGTGGGACTCACATCTGGCTGACGACAAAGTGGAAAAGCAGGTGACGGTTTGGAACCTTAGAAAGGCTGGTTGTTGTGGATAGGGAGAGGAGCATCGGTGGAAAGCACCTTCGCGGGAGATGATTTTGCAGTGAGGTGATAGAGGCCTTGAGACTCACGTCCGATGCTGATAATCACTTCCGTCCTCCGGTCTGCCAAGGTCCCATTCTCAGAAAAAAATAATGCGACCGATTAAAATCACGAGTAGTTGTGATGGAAATAAGATTCTGGGGACATTCGGGAGTATAAAGGCGAAGTGAAGTAGGGAAGGAAGGATGTTTTGAAAACCAATGCAACTAGCCACGTTTGAGAACCGTCAGTAAGTGCTTGATGAAGCAGATAATCGTTTTTCGGCCGATTTTTCGGCAAAAAATCGGTTCGATTAGTCTTTGGAAAAAGATTTTGAATTGGAAAAATCGGAAGTAAAAAAATCGGAGAAAAATCGCCGATTTTTCCGATAAATACCAATATTTCCCGATAAAATACCGATATTTTCCGGAAAAAAACCCTATTTTTCCTGGAAAAAAAAATTCCTAATTTTTTCTCTTGGCTCCAAAAATATGAAAAAATTGCTTCTAACGGGTTTCGAACCAGCAAATGCACAGAGTGATACCCTCCCGGCAAATATTGATTAAGCAGTATATATAATGCAAACTTTTTTTATATTCTCTTATTGTTGTTTGTTCATAATCCCTTTATAATATTTTATTTGTTTTTTATTTTACATTATAACATAATATTTTAAAATCAAATATTGTTTGAAAGGAAAAGAAATAAAAAATAATATCGTTTAAAAATTTAAAATTATAATATATAATATTTTGAATCTCATAATTATCTAAATAATGTTATAATAAACGAAACAAATAAATAATATCTTTTAACATAATAATATGAATAATATATTATTAAATATAACATATTTAATTTAATAATTACTAATCCATTTGATGATTTTAATCTACCTTAATTCGGATAAGAATCATTTCTCATATCATATAATTAAAATATGAAAAATTTTAATAACCGATATTTTAGATATTTTGATTCTTGACAGTAGGTAAAGTAGAAGTAGTAGTAAGAAAAGAGAAAAGATCTTTATTACCAGATATGTGATCATAAGCACCAGAGTCTAGAATCGAGGGTTCAAGAGAAGATGTATGAGTAAGGTAGGCAGAGGCTTTATCGATGCAGAGCGGCCAGTGTTTACTGATAGCGAAGATAGTCATCATACTCCTTGCTAGTGGAATACTAAGATGTGGAGGAGCTCGGTGGAGCTGCTTTGAGTCGAATCGGAAGGCGGGCCACGTGGGCGAGTGTAGGGACGTTCATGTGATAACAAGCGATCATGGGTGTGGCGAAGCTTATTGCAATAGGTCGCGGTGAGGCGTTGTCTCTAGCCCCGGTTATCACTACGTCTGAGGTTAGTTTGAAAAAGCCCAACGGAAGAATGCGAAGTCTTTATCGGATGGCCAAAGTCGGAGTAGAGGAGATGCGAGGCGACGAACCACATCATCGAGGATGGGGCCCGATGGGTACCAGTCTGATCTCGGACGGTCGCGAAGATCAGGATGAGGAGGCGATAAAGTAAGGACCATGAAGAACTTGTGAATCTGCGTTTGTTAAGCCCCAACATCACTTGTAAGAGGCATTAGTGTTAAGAACTCCTCCTTAAGAGAGGCAATTTGGCCGATATAATCAGATAAATCCATGTCCTGTTGTCGGATATTGACAATAGCAGAAGCCACCTTATAAAGGCGCTGGATATCATTCGTGTATAGAACTTTTGCTTGATTCCAAAACTTAGAACATGTTTTATGGCAGAAAGATGAAACCCAAATTTTTGGATCAATATTGCCATAATATGCTACATATTTGTGCTTCTATTTTCTTCCATTGCACCTTGTCAACATTAGGTATAGCATCCTTTGGTGTAATAAGATGATCCTCATAGCCTTGTCCCATGAACCAAAGTTCTACAGAAGCTGACCAGGAAAGATAATTCTCACTACCAATCAATTTTTCTGTTGTGATAGTAGGAGATCCAGAGATAACAGATGTAAAAATAGGATTTTTAGTTGCCATATCCACTTAACTGGAGATTGAATCACGTTTGGATTGAAGAGAGCCCTAATAGGAGGGCGAATCACGATTGTGGAACTTGAGATGAAGAAAAGTGATCCAAACCGTGGAAAGAAGCGTAGATAGAGAGGTGCGGCGAATGCAAAGTGTCAAAAAGTGGATAAGGAGGCTTCGGGAGGGCGCGGAGGATGGATCGTGACGGGGCCGGACAAGCTGAGATGGAATCTCGGCATCAAAAAGTGGGCCACACTCCCACACGTGACAGCTCGTGTAAGCAGACCCGCCGGAGAAAGAGTGGGCGCGTGGCGCTGCGTGGATGCATTTGTTCCGGCGGGGTTTCCTCAGGCTTGTGGGTGTCTCCTGCGCCTCGGAATCCCGGGGTTTCAGTAGAAGAAATTTGGCAGAAAAAGTCACGACGAGGCTCAGGGCGGAAAAGTCATCGGCGCGAGGGGAGATCAGATGGCGTGAAGGAATTCCAAAAGGAAAATAAAGGGACTAAAAAGAAACACGGTCACTGAAAAAAAATTAGGTTTTCCCCTCTGGCTCTGATACCATGTGGAGAGAGAAAAGGTAGAATCCTTAATTTTATTATATTCACGAAAAAAAAACTAACTACTACATTACATATTGGACTTATATATATACATGCTCATGGGACCCATAATACAGTAAGAAAATAAAAGGAAAAGACTGTACAATATCTAACCATACTCACTGTCCTCGTCCTCCTACAGAGCCTCTTGTTGAATCATCTTCTATGCCATAGTCATCCCCTGCTCTGATTCCACAACTGTCTGATGATCTACCTATTGCCATTCGGAAAGGTACCCGCTCTACTTTTAATCTACATCCTGTTTATAATTTTCTCATCTTTCACCGTTTATCTTTTCCCTACTTTGCCTTTGTTTCCACCTTGCCTTCTGTCTCCACCCCTAAAAGCACTAGTGAGGCTTTGTCTCATCTGATCTAGAAACAGACAATGGATGCTCTTTACTCCAATGCACATGGGAGCTTATCGCTCTTCCTCTTAGCAAATCTCCCGTTGGTTGTCATTGGGTTTATAAAGTGAAGGTGGGACCTGATGGCTAGGTTGATCGGCTTAAGGACCGTTTGGTTGCCAAGGGGTGCACTCAACAATATGGCTCGAACTATTATGATATTTTTCTTGGTGGCAGATTGCTATGTTAAGCTTGCTTTTTCTATAGGTGCTATCGCTCTGACCCACTTTTTAGTTGGATATCAAGAATGCCTTCCTTCACGGTGATCTTGTCGAGGAGGTTTATATGGAGCAACCGCCTAGTTTTTGTTGCTGAGGGGGTACTGTTTTTGGTATGCAGAAATTCTGTAGTTTCTTCTTATATGGTTTGCACGAAGCAGTCTCCTTGAGGCTTGGTTTAGTACATTTAACTCGGTGGTTCGGGGAGTTTGGCATGAGTTCTTTTTATCATCATACCTCTGCTGACGATTAATATTTACTTGATTGTTTATGTGGGCTGACTTGTTGTCATTACGGGTGGTGGCCAGGATTGTATTCGAAACTCAAACGGCCTTTTCGATGAACTTTCGGATGAAAGGCAGGAAGCTGAAGTATTTTCTAGGCGATGATGCTTCAGTCTAATTCCAGAGTGATTATTTCTCAGAGGAAGTATACCTTGGATATATTGGCAAACACTAGTATGTTGGATTAACAGCCTGTAGACACTCCTATGGATCCGAATGTCAAACTTGTACCAAGTCAGGGTGAGCCTCTACGAGATCCAGCGAGATATTGACGACTTGTAGGTAAATTGAACTATCTCACTATCACTCAGCCTGACATTTTTTTTCTTGTGAGCGTAGTTAGTCAGTTCCTACAATCACCTTGTGATAGCCATTGAGATGCTGTAGTTCATATTCTCCGTTATGTCAAATGAATACCAGGTCAAGGGGTGTTGTAGGATAACAGAGGTCATACGAAGATTGTTGGCTACAATGATGTAGACTGGACAAGCTCACCTGAATGGAACGTTCTACATGGGTGTGTGTGTTCATTGGAGGTAAGCTTAATATCGCGGAAGAGTAAGAAGCAGATGTAGTGGCCGGAATTTAGTGTTGAAGCGATGTGAGCTATATAGCGCGCAACATGTGAATTCATATGGTTAAGCATCTCCTCCAGGCTAAGATATGGGAAGGATGAATAGATGAAGCTTATATGTGATAATCAAGCCTCCTTCCGTATTTCACTCCAACCTAGTTTTTCATGAGAGGACCGGACACATGAGTGGATTTTTATCGGAGAAGATTGCATCGAGATGCATAATTCTTAGTTTTATCGGCTGACAATGTGGAATATCTTCACTAAATCTCTTAGAGGTCATAGGATAAAGTATATATGCTGACAAGCTCGGTGTTTTTGCTGTGCTCCGACTTGAGAGTGTTAAAGGTGTAGTTTCCTAATCCATTTAGGATTTTTCCTTTTCTCTTTAGTCTCCTAATTAGACTCTAACTTTGTTTCCTTTTTTGCCCTAACACTAGAGTATAAATATGTATGTTACCTCCTTTGTAAATCAATGAGAATCAGAGTATTCCTTTTCTCTCAACAACTCCATTATCTTTTGGTAATTAATTTCCTGTAAGCATACTTGTATTTCAAAGATTTCAAATTAAGAATATACATTTCTCTTTATCAACAGTGAAGGATGGTGATGTCGATGATGACTCGAGAGGGACTGATGTTTATGGTCAATGTTCATTGACCTGAGTTCAATCTTCACTCAGAGGAAGCCAATGTAAGTTCATCATAATAATAGTAATCATCACCATCATCATCATCATTATCATAATCATCATCATTATTATTATTATTGTTGTTGTTGTTGTTGTTGTTGTTATTATTATTATTTATCAAAGTGTGGAAACATTATTGGAACCTAAATTCCCATTAATCTTTATAGACTAGTAAAAAAATAATAATTATTCACCTCAATTTAATTCATTTATTTTTTTCTGGTTAATTTGATTGCTCTCTCCTCTGTGTGTTGTATTCCTTTTTATCATTATTTTTTTTATTGAGTTTCTTGTTATTAAGCAAGCATTTTTTAGTAGCATTTTGAAAAGAATGGAAGAACGAAAGAAAGAAAGAAAGAAAGAAAAAAGGGAAAATTTTCTTTTGTTCCTATTATCCCAGTTTTGAGGAACCTAATATATTTAATCAAATTGTGACATCCTTTCATAAGATATACTGTTATGCTGTGGGTATGTGCTGTTATATTTTCCTCCAACAGCGGTTAATCTTCCTTGGGAAATGGAAATGGAACTGAGCTTTCAAAGCTTTTTCATTTCCTACTCTTTATCTTATAGCTGATGATATGTCAAAATACAAATTTTTTCTATGAAAAATTAGTATCTAGGATTTGCTGTTACCTTATGCAATTACCCAGACACTTCTATATATATGAGGGAAAAAGCATATTCAACCATCATAAATCATATCATCTAGAAACCCCCAAGGGGTGGCTCAGATGGCATAAAGCTCTGGGATGGGTACCTAGATGTTACGGGTTCGAGTCCCCTTGAGGGCACTGGAGGTTTTACCCAGCTGCTGCTAGGGCCTCATGGATTTAGTCGAGGTGCATATAAGCTGGCCCAAACATCCACGGTTGTCAAAAATAATAATAATAATAATAAAATAAATCATATCATCTAGAAATATAAGCTTGAGCATAGACCAGTAGGAGTCAAGACTATTTGTACAATATTTGTACTTATAAAAGAAAGACTATTTCTAGTTTCTACAATGTTTAAGTTACAAATCTTCCTATTTTGTGAACAACTAAGGTACTCTAGCTCACTAAGAGTTTATGTCAAATTCTTTTTGTGAAGCCATGATATTCATATTAAACCCAAATTCTACAAGCTTGAGCTTTTAGGAGACTTGGTCGTTTAACATAGTATCAGAGTTTGGTTGGCAAGAGATCTTGGTTTGAATCTCCTTGCAAATTTGAATATTTGATCCCCATTTGTTGATTTGAAAGTATATAATGGACTCACGACTCTCCGTTAGCAGACATGGGGCCACATGCATGTGAGGAGAGTTGGTTGTTTAACACTTCTTAATGAATTATTGTGGTGTCCACAAATTTCATGATCACACATCCTTACCAAGAGGATACATTGTCTCAACTTTATGAGTTATCTGTGGTGCCTCTATTGAGGATGTTTATTGCTGGTGGTTTCCATCAACAATAACTAAATCTATGAGAAATATTTTAGAATTTAGAATCCAAACTGTAGGTCAAAGTTTCTACTAATTTTTATACAAGCTCAATATTCTTTCAAGGCTGATAGAGTGTGATAGCTTGGTGAAGTTATGACTATTTGATAGCCTTATGTAATGATTTACCATAGGTCTTCTAACATGTAATTATATACATTAGTGCACTCACTATAGGAACCCCAATCTTGATGGCCAAGACCAGCCATCTCTCTAATTAGGAGGTGATGTAACCCGTATTCAGTTGTGAGCAGTCATCCCTATAGCCTGATGGATTGCTAAGTATACAAATCGGTTGTGAGCAAATCATACATGCATATGACCTGTAACTTAGGTCTTCGAACTTCCATGCAACTCCTAATACACCTAAGTCAGATGCAACGCAAGAGATTCTAGGCCTGGATTCTTATAGTGAATAATGCATGAAATAAGGATAAATAAAAGTGAAATTTTATTGCATCATGTCATGCTTTTAAAGTTTCTATTATGCTTTCTGTGACCTCCAAATATTTTACTTAGATTGTCCAATAAATACCCTTTGAAGCTCAGCTTTATGCATTTGGGATGGGAGAGCCAATGGTTCAGTGTAAGCTTTCTCATCCGGGAACCTGAACTAATGCAATCATTAGTAGAGGATAGCAAGTTTGAACAGTCAAAGGTTTGGATGAGAAAGGTTCGATATTAAATTACTTGTTAAAAGATCAATCATGTTTTACTAGATCTAAAATAAATACATATACAAAGGCTGCTAATATACGAAACGATAAGAAAGTAGTTAAGTTTGGGCATTTAGAAGTGAAGAACTTGCTGATTTAGGAATTTTTATTTCCAGCAGAAATGTATGAAGTAATTATCCAGAATGTTAAGAGAAAAAGAATTCTCGAATTTGATTGATGAATAGTATACACATATTTATACACAATATAAGAGGATGAGAAAGGAAACAAATTAGAGAAAGGAAACAAAATTAGAATAGAATAAAGAAATTGAAGAAGAATAGAAAAAGAAAAAAAAAAAAAAAATCGAAGTCCTATTAAGAATTTTGTTAAATGACCTACTCTCCTAAAAGCTCAAGCTTTTAGGATTTAAGTTTAATATGAATATCATGCTTCGCACACTCCCTCATGTACGGCCCCATACACGCACGTGGAAAGTCAAACAAACCAAATGGAGTCCACTATGGACTTTCAAATACACAAATGAGGATCAAATATTCAAATTGCAGAGAGAGGTCTCAAGCCCATGACCTCCTGCCAAACCAAGCTCTGATACCACGTTAAATGATCAACTCTCCTAAAAGTTTAAGCTTTTAGGATTTGGGTTTAATATGAAAGTTATGCTTCACATAAACTAATCCTCAACACTCCCCCTCAAGCTGGAACATACAAATCATATGCACCAAGTTTGTCATAGATATACTTAATCCTAGTAGCCCGCAAAGTCGTTGGAAAAAGTTTGTAGAAAAGTTGTCGACAATGAGGTGTCTTGATGGAGGTCTGGAGGGTTTCAAAGTGATTGATGTGACTGAAATGAGGCACACCCACAAGATAGGTCGTCGGAATTGACTATGCGGAAAAATCTAATGATGAGTTTGATGAGAGCAAAATGAGACACAGTCGTCAGATGAGTTCTTTGGGTGACTTCACATTTAAACCCTAAGGATGAGTTTGATGAGACCCCGGAATGAGACCACGGTCATCATTTGCCCAGCTAGAATGAGGCACGATCACTAGATGGGTTGCCGAAAATGATTACATGGCTAAACTAATCTCTATAATCTCTTTATGACTCTAATACCATGTCAAGAGAAAATAAATTCTCGAATTTCATTGATGAAAAAAAAACGGAAATGCACATATTTATACACAATAGAAGAGGATGAGAAAGGAAACAAATTAGAGAAAGGAAACAAAATTAGAGTAGAATAAGGAAACTAAAGAAGGATAGAAAAGGAAAAAGAATCAAGTCTGATAGAAACTAATCCTCAACACAATTTATTGGTTTCATCGGCGAGTCTTTGCAGATTTCTCCTTTAAAAATCTTAGCTTCTACAATCTTTGGAGTAACTTGGTTTCTAGTCATTTGGAGTAAAAGCTGTATAAGTTTCCTGTTTTCCATCAAACCAAACCTTCGTCCATCATAATACTGTTCAAGATCATTGCAATTTTTTGGTTATGAGCACATGAAGAAAGGTAAAAAATAAGTTCTTCAATCAAAGCAATCCCTAGTAGCTTGAATTTAATGTATTGTAAAGTTTAGTGGATATGCCCATTGAAGAGGCAATTCACCACCCCATGATTGTCCTAGAATCTCATTGAAGGTTGATTTCCTAGAAAAAATCATTTTTCTTTTTGTAAGGGAATTGTCAAGCTTTAACGTAGATGTCTAAAGTCCACAACTGCTTGCGACTGAGATATCTTGAGAATCTAAATATTGTCAACCTTGTAGTTTGCCATTTTGAATGCTTCACCATGTATTGCACAAACTTTAAGAATCAAATTATCTAAGACATCCTCGTGTCATAATGGACCAAATTGCAAGATTCATGTCCCTCTTTCTAAGAGAATCTGAAGTTTTGAAACAGATATGTGAAGTTCATAACTGCTTCAGGACCAACAAGACCTATTGATGATCTAAATAACTTCAACCTCATAGCTTGTCACCACCACCCTTCTTGATGTTTCTTTCCACCCATATTTATCTTCTAAAATATCTTTATGACATTATCAGTCTAATTTTAGTAGGATCATCAAATTTTATTACATTGGTCCGACAGAAAAAATCTACTGCATTGTCTACTATAATACTTTGATTGGGCTTTAGGTGTTTAGTTATGATATTTCCAGTCATTTGAGATTCCTGATAATCATGCGTTTCTTACTTCTTCTCAATACACCTCTTATCTGCAAATAATTTCCATCTGTTTAGCCATGCTAATCAACCGATTATATATTCATGTAATATTATCATTTCATTTATTCAGGGTAGATTTCTGCTTGCTGCTGTTAGTAGCGTGTTTTGGCCCGTTCGTTTCATTCAGTCCTTCAGGTTGGCCATGAGATGATTGAGCAAGCACTTGGTACTGGAGATGTACGACTTCCAGAGTGTGAACCCGAAATGACATGGAAACGCATGGAATTTTCTGTGATGTTGGAGGATGTGCAGGCTCATGTTGCACCTACTGATGTTGATCCAGGGGCTGGACTGCAATGGCTTCCAAAAATCCGTCGGAGCTTTCCAAAAGTAAAGCGTACTGGTGCTTTACTTGAAAGGGTGTTTATGCCTTGTGATATGTACTTCCGGTACACAAGGCACAAAGGTGGAACTACAGATTTGAAGGTGGATTTGCTTTCTTTTAGATGTGTCTATAAATTTCATTAGATACTTTATTTGAATTACTCTTTAACTTGTATCAGGGGCATTGATTTGTAATATTAGAATCCACTATTATAAATCACACTCTAGTGCTAGATAAAACTCACATCACAAGATTCTCTGTTTCTAAGTAATTCACTCGCTTTAAATTTGTTCCATGCAGGTGAAGCCCTTGAAAGAGCTTACTTTCAATTCTCGCAATATAACAGCAACAATGACTTCGCGCCAGTTTCAGGTTATGCTAGATGTGTTGACCAACCTTCTCTTTGCACGACTGCCAAAGTGAGGATGTGCACTTTTTTCGCAATTTTTTGACTGATATTCTTTTGAAATATTTTCGGTTTGTTTCTTTTAAGTAGTTGGAAACTTAAATTTAGTTTTTGTCATCTTTATCCGAATGCTATGTTAATTCTTTGAGTCTTTCACATTTTTATATCAACATATGTTGTTGTGTAAAGTTGAGTGAGTCAATTATATTTGATGGGCCAAGTTCTTAATTATATTTGTAGGTCAAGCTTTGTCGTTTCATTGATCTGCCTGCTAAATGTAGGCCCCTTCATGCATGAATCTGGCTCTAGATTTACTGCTTTTTATATTAATCTGCTAACTAACTGTATATCACATAAATCTCATTTAGTGCTTTGTATATTCATCAAGCGACCAAAAATTATAGTACTTATAGGTTATAATTTGATGGAATCACTCTATGCTACAAAGTACTTAAACGACACATTATTCAAGATAAATTTAATATTTTTGTTTGATGCAATTACCTTCTTACTTTTCAAAATGATTTGAGTATGTGATTCAGGCCAAGAAAAAGTAGTCTGTCATATCCTGCTGAAGATGATGAAGATGTTGAAGAAGAGGCAGATGAAGTGGTTCCTGATGGTGTTGAAGAGGTAGAACTGGCACGAATCAACCTTGAGCGGAAAGAACGGGAACAGAAATTGCTTCTTGAGGACATTAGGAAATTGTCTCTTTGTAGTGATACTTCCGGGGACCTACTGCCAGAAAAGGAAGGTGATTTATGGATGACAACCGAGGGAAGATCTAAGATTGGTGAAATTTAATCTTGAGAAATAAATTTAAATTGGTCCTATGTAATATTTGTGATGTTACTCTTTTTATTTTTATTTTAATCTTATTCTGTGCTAATTTCCAAACCATCATCACACATTGATGTAAGATATAACCTTAGGATGGTTGCTTATAACCAATTTGGTAGGGTAGGTTTTGTATCTCTTAGTGTTTAAGGATGGGAATAAGGGATGAAGGTTGTGGCAGATAAAAATAAAATAAAATATAGAGAAAAAATGATACAAGAGATAGGGAACTTTTAAGTCTCGCAAGGCCTTCTAAGAGAATTTCACCTAAAGAAAATCAATGAAGCCTCATGTGAAAAATTGTAATCCTTGTCAAAAATCTA
The DNA here is from genome assembly GCA_016808115.1 of Tetrastigma voinierianum. Classification (NCBI taxonomy): domain Eukaryota; kingdom Viridiplantae; phylum Streptophyta; class Magnoliopsida; order Vitales; family Vitaceae; genus Tetrastigma; species Tetrastigma voinierianum. Next base: position 187,083 of record JAEQBH010005358.1, read on the forward strand.
ATGTCCATTTAATTACTAATCAATTACTTTTATTTTCATCAAGTGTATATTTATAGGTTTCTCTAAGAAATCCAAGTCTAATAGGATTCTAATAACCTATTATATTTAATTCTAATTCTCCTATAATTTAATTTTCTATTCCTAATTTGACTCCCATAAATAATAATCCTAATTGAATCCCAACTAAAACTAATGGTACCATCCATCTTCATCAATTCCTCCATACCTTGAAAAAGAAAAACTTAGTCTTGAGTTTGAATTATTTTCAATGATCAAATGAAACCCTGAGTAATGCCTTCAACCTCTTTTTTCTTCATCAACTATGTACCAGGGTAAGTTAGGATGTTAAGATCATTGGAACTTCTTCAGTTTCATGCAAACAAGTTCCAAGTTTCTAAAAACTTTCTAATATCGGGAAATAAATGGATAATTCTGAAAATAATGTATGTTGTCAACAAGCTTGTGTTGATTGTATGTCACATAGGAGGAAGTTGGTTAGCTAATTCACAGTACACAAGTAAAAAAAAAGCCATCAAAGGATAATACAACTCTATTGGATGTTCATTATTTTCTCTTCACATTCATCCACTTTCCAAACTTTAGAGAAATAATGATTTCAATTGTGTTTTTCAAATTGATCTATGGTAGCACCTCCTCCGACTTCTTGATTGCAAGTCTTCTTTTTATTGGCTGAAGGATTTTCTTATGCTAATTGTCCATGAGAATATATGTATTTTTTTAGCCATCATGTTGAACCCTTCTATAAAAAAAGCCAAGATCTTCCAAAAAATGACTTACCTTTATTAGTAAGACATCACACCATATAAACTCTTCAAAGTCCTTACTAAAAAGGAACATGACCAAGCAATGAATACCTCAGAATAAAGTTGTTAGTAACCTCTCCATTAAGTTTGAATGTGTGCATTTTTAAAGGTTTGTCTCTCAATAAGCTCTTATAAAGCTATGTTTGAACTACTATCTGCATCAATAATCATGATGCATAACCTTCCTTGCAAGAGATGGATATAAATACTAATCTGCTGCCAATCTTTTTCGCTTTTCACTTTTGGAACAACTAACAAAGGTTGCATTGCAAGGCTATAGCTTTCCGTTATACCATCATAACACTCATATTCTTCACTAAGTTCAACTTCATTGAGATCTCTTCTTTCCTTGAATAACTCTCCAATTCAAATTTTGGTTCATCGTCACAAAAGTGTAAACATTTTCTTGAGCACACAACAAAATAATGATCATGCCATCACCCTTAAAGCATAAAGTCATGCCTTACTTTTCTCTCTATTATTTAATGAATTTTACCATAGTTATTTAAAAACTACGATATATATATTTTATGAAAATCAATACATATTGCAATTGTTATCATATTTTAGAAGCATATCTTATACTTAAAGTGGCAACACCATGAAATTGCCTTGAGATAAGAATAAGGCATAAGGAATTTGCCTTTGACCATGAATTAAGATTAAACATGCTTATATTATGATTTATTCAGTCAAACATTGAATTAAACACAATATAAGATGAAATATATTATCATATAGATTAGAGATAGAGGACTATCAATAGTAGTCTTGATGGAAATGATGACAATTTTAATTTCAATGATGACTATGATGATCATGCTTAAAACTTCTTTAAGATATTCATTCTTTTACATTATTTATATTATGATTTTCAGATTCTCGAAAAGTTAGGATGTGCGAATAGACAGTGAATATCCATAAACAATATGATGTTTCTTATAATGTAGGGTATAATATTTAACATTTATAGTGTTGATTGTTGAAGACAATGCTTATATTGGTTAAGTATCAAATAGGTTAATATGTGTAAAGAAAATCTTATATAATTTACTTAGAAATAGATAAAATAATCTTGTTAAGGAAAATAACATTTCTTATTGTACGATATTATATTAGAAATCAGGTAAGTTTATTTCAATAAATATCGAAGAATTTTCCAGTTGAATGATTTGAATATTTGGCTATAGAAAATGATGGTGATTAATGAATGAAAATTCTACTTAATGGATAAGCTTTTTTTAAATTATTTTTTGGTGGAAAAGGAATGGTGGTGAACTTTAAATTTTGGAACTTTGAAATAACAGTTGAAGACACACACTCAGCTAAAAATTGAAGAAGTTTATTTTTGTATATTATGTGACGAATCTATATGTTGATGTTATATTTTATTAATTTGAACTGGTCAAAGCATTAGTATTTAATATTTCATTTAATATGATATAAGTGTGTGCAACAATAATCTCAAGTTGGATCTCCATTCGAAATCTAATTTCATAATAGGTTGCAAGTTGAGCATCAGTTTCCTGCATTCGATTGTAAATGCTCCACTTGAAATTCTTTATATTTTTCAATTGACTTAATTGAAAACAATTTTGTATTACATGAATTATTAATAGTTATTTAGAGCAAATGCACCATCATTCTTAACTTCATCTTAGCTCATGTGAGTATAGGTGGTTGCCCAATTAGAAAGCCAATTCTCAATATTATGCTACCATGGACGTGTTGCTTATTTCAACTCTACATTCTTCAAAAAATGAACTTTTATGCTTTTGAGTATTAAATCAAAGTAATCTTCCATTTACATAATCCAATTAAGAAAAAGTGTTGGATTTAATTTTCCATAAAATATAGCAACCTCAAGGCATACTTAGTCACACCATCATCTGTCTCAAAGATTTTTCCCTTCTTTGATTTCCTATCATAGAATTGCTTTGTTCTTTACATGGTACAAGACAACCATCCAAAATCCATGGCTTGCATTGTTATCTTCAATCGGGCATTTTTATTGATTATTTTCTAATAGTTTCATGATTTGATCAAGGTTGTTATTTAGGTAGTTGTATTGTAGTCTCTTGATGGGACTACTATGTGGGGTTATGGGAGGTTCCAAGTTTAGGTCCCAATATGGATAAAAAAAAGAAAAAAAAATATTTATCTAGCAAAAAGGAAAATTAAAAAAGACAAATCTTGTAAGTGTGTTATGACAACAGCTTGATTGTTAGTAGTATTTCTTAAACTCATGCTCGCCAGAGTTGTTCCATTCCTCAATTGCATATGCCTTCAAGACTAGAACTTTGCTTTTGATAACAATTTTTTTTTTTTTTTTATATGTAAGCATGTTTTTTTGCCCCCACTGGGATTCGAACCTAGAACCTCCCCTAACTCCACCCCAATCCCTTGCCATTTGAGCCAAACCTTAAGAGCCTTTTGATAACAAAAGGTATAGGACAATCATAGAATGGTTTCTTACAATCAAATAGATGGGCTAGGATTTCTATTTTTTAGGGTTTAAGGAGGGAAATAAGGGATAAATTTTATTGTAAGTAAAAATAAAAATAAAAATAAAAAATATTGAGAAAGAAGATATGAAGAACAAGAAATAGGAACCTTAGTAGAGTCTTACTAAGGTCTTGTGGGAGTCACTCCTAGAAGAAAATCAATGAGAATTGCAACACTGACAAAAAAAACTATTATTATATAATCACAAATCAGTTACTTTGGTTTTCATTAACTACTATTATTCATAGGCTTCTCTAATAAATAAAAAATCAATTAGAATTCTAATTACTTATTATAACTCTAATTCTAATTCTCCTATTGCTTAATTAGCTATTCCTATTTGATTCTAATAAAAACTAATCCTAATTTAATTCCAAAGAAAACTATTGTCCATCTTCATCTCACATTTGTGCTATATCTATGTATCTAGCACCAGTGGTCTTAAGCTACATTCTGCTTTCTGCATAAGATTTATGTCTGTAGTGTATATGAATTTCCAATTGTTCTATAATAGAATACAAACTGCACAAATTCACCTTTCCAGGTGCAAAGACTAAAGAAAGAGCTTGGAAATGCACAAAAGGCCAGAAAAGAAGCATCTGCATCATTGAGGATGGCTTTGCAAAATGCTGCACAGCTACGACTGATGGAAAAGGAGAAGAACAAAGGTCCTTCTTATGCTATGCGCATTTCTTTACAAATTAACAAAGTTGTTTGGGGAATGATATTGGATGGTAAATCTTTTGCTGAAGCTGAAATAAACGACATGGTGAGTTTTTAAGATGATGATTAAACACTTTCTAATTTTTGAAATAGCTATAGTAATCCTTCCAGATTCTGTCGCTATGATTAGCTAGTAAATATTCTAACGCTAAATCTGTTCCTACATACAAGGATTTTTTCTATCAATGTTCATAAGACTTGGTATATTTGGAATATTTCATGTATTTACGATGTTGACTCTGTCAATTATGAAATAAACTACTGAATTCCCATTTTATACCAAAAATACAATCCTAGGAGCTAGCATTCCAGTCCACAAAACAAGGAGAAAATCTAGGAAAATATACTACTAATTACTACCAAAGCAACCATAAGATAGTTACAACTTTTCATGTAGGAAACTACCATAAACTACCAATAACTACTAGTAACTACCAAAGCAACCATAAGATAAGTTACAATTATTCATGTAATCCAAGGAAAGTATGAATATTTTCTACCAATTCCATTGACATCCCCCTTCAAATTGATGCAGGTAAGTCTATTAGCATCAATTTTCTATTGAGAAATTAGTGTTGGTGGCGTGTTAAAACTTTTGTTGAGACATCAGCTAGTTGAAGATCAGTAATAATATGAGGAAGAGGGGTAACACCGCGAGTAAAGGCCTCTTTTAGGCTTCCCCTAAGCAGTTTAGGCTCCATGAATGGGAGTAGAATTGGATCTTTGCTCATTAAGTTGGACCTGATTACTTCAAACTCCCCTCTTAACTTCTTTAAACACTGGTCACGCTTGCTAGTCTCATGCACACTTTGGATAGCAATGAGTCCTTCGGGAGGAACACCTGTATACAATATAGGTACTCGATCAAAGATTCTCAAGAAGAATAAACCCTTGGATTGACATATTGCCTTGAGCAGAGTTGGCCTAACTCCGTTGCAATTGAAACCTTCTTGTTGTGTTGCTTTGATTGTAAACTTTCTTTAAGTAACCCCACATTTTTCTAGAGGTTTTATAAGGCTTAAAAGATTGAGAAGTATGGAGGGTTCCACACTTCCAAGAATCCACGACAAAATCTGAGTATCCTTCACCTCCCATTTCACATAATTTTCCTTCTTCCCGTGGTCAGGTGCAGGATCCTTCCCATCAATATGATCTCATAATTTATTTCCCTTGACAAAGATTTGAAATTGAAATGCCCAGGTAGAATAATTCTTGCCATTAAATCGAACAAGAAAATGTTCATATTGTTCTAAGGACATGATTCAATTTGAAACAAGAAGTAAGAGACAAAACACAAGCAACCAAGAACACGAGTAACCAAGAACACGAGATGAAATGATTTCAGAGTTTTGGCTCTGATACCATGTCAATTATGAAATAAACTACTAAATTTTCATTTCAAACCAAAAATACAATCTTAGGACCCTTTTAAATATGTGGCTAGCATTCCAATTCACAAAACAAGGAGAAAATCTAGGAAAATAAACTACTAATAACCATAGTTATGAAAGGCGCGCCTCAGGTGTGCTTAAAGCTCGGGCGCCGCCTCGGCAGGTGGCGAGGATGAAGGTGTCGAAGAATTTGTTCAGTGCGGCTCCTCAAAGTGCGCGGCCCCTCTTCTTGCTTTTTCTCTATTCTTCTCCTCTCTTTTCTTTTTGGCCGTCGAGATGGTGGATTGAGGAGAAGTGTCCCTTGAAGAGCTGACATGGGGAGAAGGGCCTAGGGCTCTTGATGAAGACCTAACCCAAAACAAAGTCTTTCCCAAAACAACGTCGTTTTGAGGTTTATCATTTTAAAATAGTATTTTCCAAACACCAACGTCGTTTTTAGGCTTCCGACAACCAAATTACACCCACATTTTGTGTGTCTAGCGCTAAACCCTATACAAACCCTCTCTCTCGGTTTCACACCCTAAAACCCTAAAAAAACCCTCAAATACACTTTAGTTGAGTTGAAGAGGAAAGAAAGACTCAAAAGTTTTTTTTTTTTTCATTTCTAAGTTATGAAAAATTCTGAAAAAAGTAGAAAAACATTCTGAAAAAATTCTTAAAAACAGAAAAAAAATTTCTAGAATTTTCCAAAGTGGAAATTTTAAGAAAAATAATATTACAAAATATGGAAAAAATCTGAAAATGAATGACAAATAGAAAAAAATTGTAAAAACAATTAGAAAAAAATTTGAAACATTTTTAGTTTAGCAAACATTGAATGTGTTTATAATTGCAAATTTATACTATAATTTATGTTTGATGTCCTTTACTTTATTATAATTTTATTATTAGATGAAAATTATAGACAATATTTAGTAAGATATATAATTTTTATTTATATTTGGTAAGGTACGCCTCACTTAAAAAAGCCCGGGCCTCAAGTGCGCCTCAAGGCTCCAAGAGGCTTTTGCACCTCGGTGCGTCTTGCTCCTTAAATAACTATGCTAATAACTACCCGTAACTACTAAAGAAACCATAAGATAGGTTACAACTTTTCATGTAGGAAACTACCATAAACTTTTTTTTTTTTTTTTTTGTTTTGAAAGGAACTACCATAAACTATTAATAACTACCAATAACTACCAAAGCAACCATAAGATAAGTTACAATTATTCATGTAATCCTAGGAAAGTATGAATATTTTCTGCAATCCATTGACAGACTGCTGGAACTAAAGAATAGCGTTCATTGAAATTTTTATTTGTATTTAATACCTTATCGGCTCCCATTTTATTTCAAAATGCCTGTCAAAAATCATGCAATGCCTCAGCCACCTGATCAAGCAGGTAGGCAGACTCCTTACACAAATGAACTGGATAATCTCTCTCTCTCCCTCCCCACACCCTCCTCTCCCATATTAGGGGACTGGTTGGCAATTATTCATAATTGTGGTATAGAACAGCCATGGTGGTTTTTCTGTTTATTCATCAAAAAAAAAAGAACAGCCATGGTGGTATAGTGTGTTCAACATAGCCCAAAATTAGATTTCAATTGGGGCCGTACATATGGCACTTGTTTGACTTATGAAACCACTATTGGCGATCCAAATTTGTTCTCTTTGAGTAGAAGGATGAGACAGGGCTAAAGGGCACAGGAAACCCAAGAGCCTGCTGATTGCAGGCTAATTGATTGAATCCTAACTTTGTCTGTGGGCTGCTTTGGCTTCAGATTTCTTTAATTGGATTGGTTTTCTACTTGTACTACTCTTATTGCCCTTTACATGGGGATGCTGGATTCTATTGTGGTATCCTTGACTTTTCTCTTAGATACTGAGTTCTGGATTATAGTGATAGCTGACCCTAACATCTGTAGCTATGCAGACTTGTCATTGACTATCTCTTCTTTGTTCCAGCCTTTGGATGTTTAAAATGTACCTCTACACTAGTATATTGAAGCTGCCATTGAGGCATAAGTAGCCAGCACAGGTGGGGATAGGAATAGATGAAGTTCCATGGTAAACAAACCTATGCATAAAAGAACTAATTTATTACAGAAATCAATTTATGGACTGGCTACAACTGGAGGGTAAAGGAAAAATAAATAAATAAATAAAGCAAATGGAAATCAGAAGCTAGTGATTCTTCTAGAGCATCATTATTCTGGCAGAGTATATTTTAGTTGAATCTTTTGGCCTCTTTATCTTTTCGGTGTCATGAGTCATAGCATTAGGGAAAACTTGGAATATTAGGCACCTTCTCAACTGATGGGGATAAGTGCTAAAACTTTCCTATTTCCTTCCTTCCAAATTGCTCAATTTTCCAATAGGCCTTTTCTCTATCAAAAAGAAGAAAAAAAAGGCTGTTATACTTAGGAACCATTGAACTGGACGCGTTGGGATATATTCAATTTTCAAATTAATTTGGTCTTTATTGCCTAACTTACCTGGGCCAGGCTGAAGGGTTATGAAACAGACAGAAAATTACATATCACCTTATTGAGCTCTTCTTTAGAAAGAGCATTATATCCAGTGCTAGTCATGTGTTCCATGTGTGCATGTGCATATTTGTAAATCTGATGTTCATGCATAATACATTACATATGATATTCATGTAGCAATTGTACTTAATCATATTTTGGTGGCTGGGGTTTTGGCGGGAGCCTTTCTATACTTTAAATTTCAGAAGAAATTTAAACTTGTTAGCTGACTTACTGCTCATGAACTCTCTATGATGCATTTTGCTTTAATTACAGTTTTGGAAACGTTTAATTTTTCCAGAAGTAGGGCTGATACCATTTTTTCATCAATAGATTTATGATTTTGACCGAGATTACAAAGATGTTGGTGTTGCTCAGTTTACAACGAAGTATTTAGTTGTGAGAAACTGCCTGCCTAATGCAAAATCTGATATGCTTTTGTCTGCATGGAATCCTCCCACAGAATGGGGAAAGTATGCACTTTTTCCTCTCCTTTTTTATTGAATGGTACCTTTAGTTGAAGCCTGCTTTTAGATTTATTTTTCCATATAATTATTGCCTAAATCTATCAAAAGAAGGAAAAATAGCAAAGTTATAAAATGGACTACCTTTGCAATTTTTTTGTTTTTTTTTCCAATGAAATATTTTTAATAAGACTAACCTTCTTCTGAATCCTGGCGCAGTCACGTGTTCCAAATAATTCTTAGCATACTCCAGGAAAGTCACAATTTCAATTTTCTGGATGCCCAGAAAGAGTTATGCTAAGAGTAGGTGCAAGGCAGGGAGCTCCGAAGGATGGACAGTCTCCTCTTGAACTTTTCCAGGTGACCAGCTTTTCTTGTGTCTCTTAATTATAATTCTTTTATCTTCTGATATAATAATTACATAAAACTAAAGGAATTATATTAAAACGGAATGAAGGTCCATCATTCTTATAAACTCTGATGTTTCTTTGCCTGGAATTGATTGGGCTTTCTGATGGGTTAACCGTGGAAGAAAGAGGCATAGACCTTTATGCATCTGTTTGCAGAAGTCATTGACCCTTCATGAAATCTTTGAAAACAAGGACACAGCATATAACAGCCTCTGTCATTATGATATTGATAAATAATCACCAACTTTCTAAACCTCCTTAGACACGAAGGATTTGATGAAGGTTTTCTCAAATTCCAGAATAGGTCATTACTTGGAGTATCAATTTTACTTTTATTGGTCCGCAAGAAAAATCAGATATTTGAAGTCGCTGATTTTATGGTCCCATTATTGCCTTCGAAAACCCATGGTTCAATTTTTCAACAATTTCTTGAATTCCACCAGGGGAGATGGCACAGAAATTCATCTGTGGGAAGACACTTTGTTGGTTAAGAGTCATAAGGATAAGAAATATGTTTGTTTTCTTTAATATAAGTCAGCCCTCTACCAGTCTATCTTCCCTAGGTCATGTTTACTTAGCACTTCCTTTAATGATGAAAGGGTTCGGCCATTGACATCCTTGAGATTACAAAGCTCTTGCTTGGCTTTTTGCTAATATAAATAGGTTAGTGTCAGTAGCATGCTTTAATTGATGAAGCCTTACTGATCTCTCATGCCAGATCACTGTGTCATGTGTCTAAAGAGTTGTGAATCAGTCAGTCATATCTTTATTCATTATCCCTTCGCACTAGCACTTTGGCAAAAGATTGTTTTGCTTGGCTATTTCTGATTGCATTCCTCCAAGAAGCATGATAGAAATGATAGGTATCTCTTTGGCAACCTTCAAAGAAGGAAAATTCTTTAGTAGGTGGTCATATCATCCTTGATATGATTGGAGAGAAATGCTAGGATTTTCGAGGGCATATGGAGATTTGTGGGATGCCATTTGGGAATTGATTTTTCTTTTCTCTTTCCTTTGAGCCTTGTACGAGCCTTTTACAAATACTCTTTTTGTTTTCTTTTAGTCTTTGCACTAGCGCGAAGTACTCTCTTCTCAAACAGAGTGAGGCAAAACCGATTGCTTGATTGGTTGATCTACCTCTCTACTGGGTTGGGTAAAGTTAGATTTGATGAATATCCCTTGGGTAATTTTGGTCAGATGCGTATTGAGGGCTCAATTAGAAATCACTCTAACATAGTGTTGGGGCTTTCTCTAAGAAAGTAGATGTAGGGTTGGTTATCAAGCGAATTTTGGCATTGTTGGAGGGGTCACCATAAGGCAGAAATCTTTAGGCCTCTCTATCCTAACAACAGGAGGAGTTTTGCTATTGTTATATCTTGGATCATTAATAAGGAAAGAGTTTCATGCCCTTAGGCTTGGCTCAGTGGTAAAGGGATGTAATGGGGTGTGGGAGGTTCTAGGTTTCGAGTTCCAATATAGACGAAAAAAAGGAAAAAAAGACATTTACCTACCAAGAAAAAAGGAAAGAGTTTCATGGAAGCTTGACAATTAGATATGTAAAATCATGGATGTTGTCGATGAATTGGCTTATGATACGATCCCACATTGATTCCACACAATAGTGTGGAGTGGTGCAAAGGCGATGGGTTTACCACTTTAATAAAGTCTTTTAGGTTGGGCTCTTCTTTTGGGCTTGGGTACCTATCATTGGTATCAGAGCCAACCGGTGCGTAGCGGGAGAGGGCTACCTAGGAAAGGGTTACCTGGAAGAGGACTACTCGGTGAACCAAAGGTGGGCCCATAGTGAATGCTAGCCAGAGTGTGAGCCACCTAGAGTGAATGTTGTTCGGTGGATACGGTTTTACCGAGGAATTGTGGAATGATGCGATCGCGTCGATTAAGCGCGAGAGTGTGGAGTGATCTTTCCAAACGATGGATTCTTTGGCGCAATAGGTTAGATGCTTTTAGGTTAAGGCTGTTGCGACAAATGAGGAGTAAGCTAATAGGTACCCAAACCGTTACAACAAGACCCTGACCCACAAATCCCTCACACCCCTGCTAAACAATACAATTTACAACTTAGCCCTTGATTTCCTCCTAGCATAAGTGATATGAATGGGTCACAACATTACCTATTGCTAGCTTCACCTTGTCCTCGAGGTTAAATCGAAGTGTGTATTGATGGTGGTAAAGTCCTCCCAAGTTGCCTCAAAGGAAGGCGGATCCTTAGTAGAGCGAGACCGATGTGTTTCTTTGCCATTATAATTTGACTGTCGAACATTGAGGACAACTTCTGGTTGTGTTATCATTTCCAAGTCTTTATTCAGCTGGGAAGGAATAGTAGGGGAGGACAAAGTAGCACCTGTGGCTTGACGCAACTGGGAAATGTGGAATACTGGATGAACGGAGGTTGTGTGAGGGATAGCCAGTTTGTAGTCACTGTCCCTACCTTACTTAAGACCTGGAACGGTCCATAAAATCTAGCTGCAAGCTTCTCATTTCTTTTGGTAGCAAGTGACCTATGTCGATAAGGACGAAGTTTCACATAGACCTAGTCACCAACATCAAATATGACTTCCCTACGATATTTATTAGCCTGAAGCTTCATGATTTGCTAGGCAAGCAAGAGCTGAATTTTTATGGCATCCAAGAAGGCATCCCTCTCTTCCAATTGTTCTTCCACCGTGGAGACCGAGGTAGAGTGACGGGTGTAACGGATCAATGGGGTGGATCATGACCATATAGTATGCGAAAAGGAGTGCAACCCATGGTTGTACGGTAACTAGTGTTATACCAGTATTCAGCCTAATGACGGGGTTGCTTTGAAGCAAAGCAACGTAAATATGTTTCCAAGCATTTGTTGACAACCTCTATTTGGCCATTCGTTTGGGGGTGGTAAGCAATGCTATGAACCTGTCCTTGTAGGCGATATCTCTTCCCCGAAATTTCTTTGGTGAAAACTCGGTCTCTATCGAGAGAGCAATTGAATGAGTGGGCAAGCCATCATTAAATCTATGGAGAGGTCCTCCCACTTTATGCAGCAATTGTAATGGTTATGTGATCCAAGCGGACATGGCTAAATTTTATTTCTCGACATACCCCACGAGGCCTTGACATAAATTACTCACCCATATTCTTCATTCCAACCCAATAAAAATCAGCAGCTAAACTCTTGTAAGTTTTAACTTCACCCGAGTGCCCCCTTATCACTGAATCATGGTATTCCTTGAGAAGCATGGGGATGAGCTTGGAGTGTTTGGGAATTACCACCACTAGTGTATAACTAAGAGGTTGACCTAAAATATGACTCTTGATATTATGCAACACCCAGTCCGGTGCTTGGTCTTGATTCAATGCACCCCAATCTAGCCACTGAGTGGTAGTGATGGCAACCAATGCAGTATCAATTGGGAAAGGGCATACGCCGCACTCGATTTCTTAGACGAGCTAGTGCGGATATTAAATCAAATCGATAATTTAAGCATCCACTTTTTGATAATCGGGGCTAACCAAGCGTTGTTCGGAAGATACTTGAATTTGCTTTAATTCGATCACAGACTAGAATTTCGGAGTCAAACAAATAGAATTACATCATTGTTATCCTTTACGCGACGATGGCCATGAGTTCTTCCCCCATATCTGGACTTGATTGGGCTCTCTCGGCTGAAGCTTGGCTAAAAAAGGCAATGGGACGCTCTCCTTGCATTAGTACGACCCCCACCCCTTGGCCCGAGGCGTTTGCTTTAATGATAAAAGGCTTAGAAAAATCGGCAATCACGAGCAGGACTTGAGTCATGCATTTGCTCTCGATATATCAAGGCCTTATCAGCCTCTTGGTTCGGTGATATCACTTGAAGAAGTTGCGGCAATGGTCGAGCAATGAGTCCATAACTAGCCACGAACTTGCAATAGTAGCCTGTTAATCCTAAAAAACCTCATAGTGCTTTCAAGGTCTTAGGTCGCAGCCAAGATAGCATGGCTTGCACTTTTGCCGGGTCCATAGCTACCCCATCTACTGAAATAATGTGCCCCAAGTACTCTAACTAATTTTGGCCAAACAAGCATTTCTTGAGTTTATATGTTTGTTGTTTTGGAGGGGGTAGGAACACGATGGCTAAGTGCTCTCGATGCTCACTCATGTTTTTCTTTGTAGATCGAGATGTTATCGAACAAGTCTGGCAGCGAAGGAAGGGTTTGAATACCTCATTCATGAGAGATTGAAAAGTAGCAAGGGCATTAGTCAAGTCGAAAGGCATGACTAGAAACTCATAGTGGCCCTCATGCGTGCGGAAAGCAGTTTTAGGGATATCGGCAACTTGCACTCAAATTTGGTGGTAGCTCGCTTTTAGATCCAACTTAGTGAATATAATAGCTCCCCCCAATTCATCCAACAATTCTTCAATGATGGGAATGGGGAATTTATCAGGGACAGTAGCGCGATTCAAAGGACGATAGTCTACGCAAAACCTCCAGCTACCATCTTTTTTTTCTTAGACACAGGGCTTGAGAACGAGCTATTGCTAGGCTTGATAATTCCTGCTGCCATCATTTCTCTCACCAATCGTTTGATCTCATCTTTCTGGGCTTGGGGGTAGCGAAAGGGTCTGACATCGATCGTGTTGGTGCCCTCTTTTAGAACAATGGCGTGTTCATGTCCTTGAGGTGGCAATCTTAAGAACGGTGTGTAATGCTTGCAAATTTTTGTAAGATCCCCTGTAGGGTTTCGGGAACTAGAGAAGGATCATGGCAAGCTGCTTCTGCTGGTTTTATTTGAACCATATACCCAGTTTTCTCCCGCTGCAATTCTCGAAACATATGTTTGAGCGAGATGGCCAATTTTTCAAGAGATGGGTCTCCCCGCCTAGTAATGGTGGTGTTCCCTAACTTGAATTTCATGACATGATTATCATAGTTGAAATAGGTGCCCCCAAGTGTTCTTAGCCACTTGACCCTGAGGATCACATTGGTACTCCCAAGCTCCATGGGTATGAAGTCCTCCCAAACTTCCACTCCTTGCAAAGTGAGGGCTACCCCTTTACACAACCCTACTGTCTGCACCGACTTCCCATCACCCAATCTAACGCCTTAAGCCACTATGGGTGTTATTGAATGCTAGAGTTCTTTAGTAATCACTTTAGCTAGAAAATTATGCGTTGTTCCACCATCAATTAAGACGACGACCCGTCGGCCTTGAATGGTACCCATCATTTTGATTGTTTGCGGCTCGGAAAATCCCACTATTGAGTTGAGAGCCACCTCCACTGCTTAGATCGACCCCTCCGTACCTTCCCTTGGTTCAGTAGTCAGTCCTTTTTCCTCGACTTGGTCGAAGTCCCCTGCCTCCATGTCTTGGAAAACCAATACCTAGAGTTCCTTGTTCTTACAACGATGCCCAGGGTGGAATTTCTAATCGCACTTATAGCAAAGTCCTCATTCCCTTCGTCGTTGGAGTTCGGCGTTGGAAAACCTCTTGAATGACGGCTGGAATTTGTTCGTGCCCTTGTCTAGGGCAACTTGATGTTTGGGTAGAGAAAAAGAATGGGAGGGGTTTGTGGGACTCCCTATGCTTGAATGGGCTTTGGCAGATAACGAGCCCGTGGCTGCGCCTGTAAGAGATTATTCTTCTCCCTCGATCTTTTGAGCTAAGCCCATTTTTATCAAGATTGATATCCCATAATCTTAACTCAGCCCTAATCTCCTCCGTCAGCCCATTCACGAATGTCAACTCCATGACTTCCAACGACACACTATGATCTAGCGGCGCAACTAGTAGTTCAAATTCGCGTCGGAATTTAGCCATTGTTCCTGTTTGTCGTAGTGACAGAAACTTCTGGCAAGTTGTCCCCTCAGTGGCTGGACGAAATCGATTCCAAAGTAACACTTGCATCTCTTCCCACTGCAAGATCGGTCTCCGTTTCTGCTCATATTGGTACCAAAGTAGGGCATCTCCTTTGAAACAAATCACTGATGCTTCTACCTTTTCTATCGCCTTCAATTGATTCAAAGCAAAAAGCGGCTCGGCCTTAGGATCCAACCCTGAGATTATCATTTGTCAAGCGGCGAGGGTTCAAACCGCTGACCAGATGTCAAAGTGATTCAGTGGAGTTTTGTTGGATGAAGGATTGGAGTTGGAGGAATCTCCCTCACCGGACTAGACGATGCCTCCCCACCCTCCACTGGTGCCATTGACGGCGTTGATCTCTGGTGCCCTTGGGATGCCAACTCGAAATTTTACTACGGAACTGAACATTTATTCAAGCTTCAAATTAGGATACCACTTCATTCTTGACGGCTTTTGCATCTTCTCCTTGAGCTATCCACCTCCTTGGCTTCAAGCATCAATCTTTCAATAGAATCCACCCGCGAGTCCATACGAGTGTTCGTCATGTTATCCCAGGTCGTGCTCTTATACCAAAAATGATAGAAATACGATTACGAGAAATTAATATTATCGGTAGTCGAGATTGGCAATTATCTAGGTATTTGAGAGAAATTGACAATTATCCGGTGACTCGAGAGACCTGGACTCTCCCAAGAGCCTAAGCTCATACAAAAAGATAGCTGAAATATCCTCTGCTACCCACTAACCAGCGCTGTGCACACCCAAACCGTTACAACCAAACCCTAACCCACAAATCCCTCTCACACCCTTGCTCAAGAATACAATTTACAACTTAGCCCTTGATTTCCTCCTAGCATAAGTGATATGAATAGGAGGTCTAACAATTTGCTTGTGTTTTTATTTTAGAACTTTTGATTGGTGGTGGCGTAGGGTTGTAGTTTTGGGTTGGTTGAGCAAATGGATGTTTTAAAATTACATTTTGGCATATTGGTTTGCAAAGGTTCAAAACTTCTAATCGGGTTGTTATTAATTAAATATGGCACATTAATGAATATACAGTGAAATGGATGTAAAAATTCATATAATACTTACTGACCGGACCAACCTAAACATAATTTACTAACCCAATTTTAACAAGTTTAGATACATAGCTTAGGGAGCGAATCTTGGATTGGATTGGGCTTTAGCAGTTAGACTTAATATATGAGTTGAGCATGGTTGGCTCACATTAACCTGACTCAATCAGCTTAAGTTGCACCACTAGGTAAAATGATCTACATGTGTATCATGTAATGTTCTCTCACTTACCGGGTAGTTTATGTCAGGAGTTGGTTGTTGGTTTGGAGAATGTGAAATTTATAACCTGTTAGTCATTTGTGTGACACATGCTACGCTTCCTTCTCCAGGTCGAGATCTACCCCTTAAAGATACATTTGACAGAGTCCATGTACCACAGAATGATGTAGGAATATTGTTTCCCAGAAGAGAACCAGGACTCCCCAGCGGCGGCAGGTTAGTTTTATTCTGAAGAAGTGGTATTGGGAGGATGGGAGATTTCTGAGTTGAAGAAAACCCTTGTCTAACAGTGATACATTGAAAGACTATTGCTTTAAAAAGTAAGTCTCTATTTATGAAACTAGGTGATGGTAATTAACTTATGACATGCAGGAAGTTTGGAAGGTTTCAACCACTGCTGGTACAAAACGAGTTAGAAAGGGTACATCAATACATGAAGCTTCATCAAGTAGTCATTCAACCAAAGAACCAGAGATGCCGACCAAATCAAGTTCCTCCATATTACCATTTACTTTTGCTGCTAGTCAATCTTCAGTCCCTCCTGATTCTGCTCAAGTGAGTTTCCACTTTATTTCTATAAAACTGTTTTTTATTAGGCACAAAATTCTTAGAAGGGACATATAACACAAATGCAATTGCGACCCGAATGATCTGATTCAAACATAATAGATGCTTGCCTCCTTATGATTGTTATTCTTTCATGATCTCATGTAGGCAGGCAGCAGCTGTATCTTCATAGCATGCTTTGGTAACCACCTTAAATCAACACAGCATTACTCAAAATCTTCTTACAACCCGTTTGCAGGTGTCAAAGTTGCAAAACCTGAAAGCAAATATTGTTTGTGGTTCAAACCCCACAGAGCTAAGACGATCATCTTCATTTGACCGGACATGGGAAGAGACTGTGGCGGAATCTGTGGCTAATGAACTTGTCTTGCAGGCTCACTCTGGTTTCATGGAGCAACAAGATGATCCATCTAGAAATAAACCCAAAGACTCCAAACTTATCAAATCTGGACGGTCATCTCAAGAAGATAAAAAAGTAGGGAAGTCAAACGATGATAAAAGATCTAGGCCTCGAAAAATGAAGGAGTTTCATAATATCAAGATTAGCCAGGTTGGTTTGGTTTTTGCAAAAGCATAGATAGTCAAAAGATTCCTGCCCCTTTGATGCTATTCTTTAGTAAAATGTCTCTCATATCATAATTCCGTAGGTTGAGCTTCTGATTTGCTTATGAAGGATCAAGATTTGCTGTGAGTGATTTAAAGTTGCTGATGGATACATTTCACCGTGTTGAGTTCACTGGAACTTGGAGGCGGCTATTCTCACGAGTAAAGAAGCATATTATATGGGGGGTTCTCAAGTCTGTGACAGGAATGCAAGTAAATAGTCTGCAACCATGCCTTAAATTTCAACCACCTGGGATCTGTTTCCATTTAGGCACACAGTTTGATTGCAGGTCTTCACTGCTAGAATCTGACCTCACTCCATATTAATTTTTTGTTTTATATATATTCATTCTGTCTATGTATGTAGGGTAAGAAGTTCAAAAGATAATTCTACACAGTCAAGACCCAGTGTAACTGTTGTTCCTGACAGTGATCTTAATCTCAGTGACAATGATACAAATCAGGCAGGAGGAAAATCTGAATTACCAATAGCCTGGCCTAGGCGTCCCACTGATGGAGCTGGTGATGGATTTGTCACCTCCATAAGGGGCCTTTTTAATACACAGCGTCGCAAAGCCAAGGCATTTGTGCTTCGGACAATGCGGGGTGAAGCAGATGATGAGTTCCAGGGGGAGTGGAGTGAAAGTGATACAGAGTTTTCTCCCTTTGCTCGGCAATTAACTATAACAAAAGCTAAGAGGCTTATTAGGCGGCACACAAAGAAGTTCCGCTCCAGAGGGCAGAAAGGTTTGTGCGAGAGAATATTTATTATTTGTTATTTATTAACGTGGATGATAATATTCATGGGGATGGGGGTTTTTCCCTGAGGACCTCACATATCACATCACATGCCTCTTCTATTTTAGTACACACTACTCAAAAACTGATTCACAGATCCTCTCCTCCTCTATCTATATATCAGGTTCATCCTCGCAGCACAGAGAGTCGTCGCATCCCTCATCTCCACAGGAGGCCGTAACAACATTTGAAAGTGACTCTTCAAGTGGATCCTCGCCGCCTTACGAGGATTTGTATGAGTTGCAAGAGTAGGAAATGACTCTCTCGTTATTAAAGGGAGTTCTTTTGGTTCCTGCACACACCATAGTCCCAGTTGATATTAATTAAGTGGTAACAGAGATGGAGGCGGAGATGGACGTTCTAATTTATTTTGAGCTCAGAAGTGTAGTACCTTGGTTGTGGATGGATGATTCAAGCGACACAGGTTGTCTTTGAATAAGAGCAGGCAGGCAGGGCAGAGTAACTCTTCACATGGAGGAGTAGGTAAAAGCTATCTCATAATATGCTCTGTTTAACTAAGCATCTGGTTTGAGCCCTTCCTGTTACCCTTCATGACCCTTTCATTTTTTGAGTTAAGCCCTTCTGCCCTTCAATGCTTTTCTTCTTCTTCTTCTTCTTCTTCTTCTTATTCTTATTCTTCTTTTCCTTTTTTCTTTTTAATTTTCAAATTGGTGTACTCTGTTGCAGCCAGCTGTGGCTGGCATGAGGTTAGAAACATCCATTAGAAAGATATAAAGAATTCACCAGTCTTGTACATACTATTGAGAAATAGAATAAATGAAAATATTTATGCCTTGAAATGAAATGAAATGAAATGAATGAAAGTTTCAATAATATACAGATACATGCACATTTACAGATAATATGCAGTGGGTGGGTGTATATAGAGAGAGATAAGAGTAGACGAGGATCTTGAAGTTCTAAGTTGATCCGATCATCACCTAGTGCCATTTGTTGTATCTATCGTTAAATCCATTTGTCATACGTCATCCGCGCCTCCTTCTGATTCGAAATAACATTCATTTCTTTAACAGAAATTATCAGGCTTGTTTCCTGGGCATTATTCCCTTATGGCTATGTTTGGTACCCCAAAAATTCAAGAGGGAAAGAAAATAGAGAAGAAAATTATAAGAAAAGGAAACATAAAGAAAAATAAAAATAGAGATAAATTCGATATATTATTTTTATTTTCGTCTTTAAACCAATTTTATTTATTTTCACTCATTATTAAATCATTTAAGAATACATAAGTTTTCAAGTAACATTATTTATCTTTTTGACTTTCTTTAAACTCCATTTGGAACTGAAACTAGGGAAAAGAAACACCAACCAATAATGTATAGTTAATGTGCTAGGGAGTTTTATTCTAGTTGGATATTATTACATTTTCAATTTTAAATGGTTAATAATTTATGTTTAAAAAAAGATAAAAAAGAACGAATATTGTGCTAGATTGAACATAATTTGGCAATATTCTGACTTGGAATGTAGCTTAATTTTGCAATAAATAAAAGTGAACTTCATCCCATCTTGATCCCTCTCTATCTCAATTTTGTAGCCGTGTAGTTACAGGCCTCTGAAGTGAAACGGAGGAATATCATGTAAACAGGAGGAGTGTTCCGCTATTGGCGATATTCCACTCCTTGTTTCTCATCTCACAAATTATCGCGAGGAGAAGATAATCAATCTTTAGGAGCTCAATTTTCGGTTTTAAATTACTCAAATCAGCGAAGATCAAAAGGGCCCATGGATGGTAAAGTATTCAATTACTTATTTTCGTAATATTTATTAAACTTATGTTTTTTTTTTACACCTATTCATTTTGTTATACCACTTTATTCTTATAAAAAGAGACTCAAGCCCAAGCCTAGACCTCTTGTTTACTCATCCCCTATACTACTTTGAATCAGGCCTCTAAGATTTTTATTTTTATTTTTTTTGAAAAATGATTTAGTTTGGAAAAAAATACACTTTTCCATTTTGTGTATCTACAGGTATCTTTATTTTTATTTTTATTTAAACAATGAGTATTGTATCAAAATGATGTCAAAAATGCATAGAAGGTTAGATTTCTAAAATTCGTTTTCAAAGACCTTCAAATAAAAATCGCTCTATTTATTTTATTAATTAGATTTTTAAATTTTATTTCACACCAAAAGTAAAGAAACTCAATATATTATGTTTTATTTTGGATTTTTTTTTTTTTTAAATATTCTAATTTTTCTATAAGATATAAAAAATAGAAAAACAAATAGTAAAAATTTATGCAAAAATAGTGGAATAAGGTTCTTAGAGATCCTAGATTGATCAAGAAAATATTACTCAAGGATGAAATACAAAAAATTAAAACGTTTAATTATTCTGTTCTTGTGTAGATTCGAGTCAACAAATTAACCACTAAACTACAAACCTTATCAGCTAACTTGATCTTTGTATTGAATTAGTAACAAACTCCTAAAACTAAGAAAGGGAATCCAAATAGGGAAATTGAGACTATGTAACAACCTACCTAATTTTTTTTACATAAATAATCATAAACCAAATTCTAAATAAGGAAGTTTTAGGAAAACTCAGCTAAAGAATTTTAAAAAAAAATAAAAAAATTCTTTTATTCATCGGGTCTTCAACTGTTTTGGTGAGTATCCTATCTCCAAAGGCGTAGCCCACTCTACAAGGTCACCACCTGTTTACATGACATTCCTCCGCTTCCACACCCCACAGAGGCCTATAACTGGCTACAAAATTGAGATAGAGAGGATCAGGATGGGATGAAGTTCACTTTTTATTGTAAAAATTAAGTTACATTCAAGTCAGAATATTGCCAAATTATGTTCACCCTTGCACAATATTCGTTCTTTTTTTTTTTTAACATAAATTATCCTCAAACACTGTAACCATGTTAAAAATTGAAAATGTAATAATATCCAACTAGAATAAACCCCTAGCAAATTAACCATACATTATAGAGATTGGTGAAAGCACTCTCAAAGCATGTACCCTAACTCGGTGCACAAACAGAAATCCCAACCAACATTCATATCAACAATAATCCATATCACATATGTCTACTACTGTTTTTTTTTTTTTTTAAGAGTTAAACCAGCGGTGAGCCTTCTCAGGTCAACAGATGATGATTCAGTTGGGAGTACAATTGATGTGGCCGTCAGTCAACTCACAATTTTCTGGTTGCCTTGGTCTCTTCTACTTACACAGGAGGAGAATCAGCAAGTTTGACCTATACATAGAAGAAGCGTGAGAGAGGCTACTATATGGCATGCATGCCTGTCCCAACTGGCATTCACATCTCTCAAACGAGTAAAGCCCCAACTAAAATATTACCTAATCAAAGTTACCAGGAATATCAATTTCCGTCTCTGAAGCATTAGCAAGCTCAACTGAGGATTTCCACTGCATCTTGAAAACTGAAAATTGAGTGTGACAGGATCACATGTAATTGGAAAATTAATAATGAAGTAGTTTCGGAGTTTGAAGACATTAAGTTATATAGCCTTGGCAGGGCCAATAAATGTCTTGAAGCATTATGACAGTCACAGAAGATGTTGGTAACTGTAGAAAGAAAGACAATAGAATTTGGGAAAGAATTCCTTGTATTTTTCATTTATCCACTTAGTGAATATATATATATACAAAGCCAATCTAACATTCCTAATAGATTACAACTCTATAAGACCAATTCCTAATAGAGTTAGGACTCTATATGTAAACTATAAATATGCTATAACAGTAACTTAGTATATATATATATATATATATATATATATTTTTTTTTTTTTTTTTTTTTTTTTTTTTTTGATACTTGAGGGTGTCGGACCGAACTGCGCTCGACTAATCCCTCGGGTCTTGTGTCACACTCTGCAGTGGACCACAGTAGGGTAAGGCCTTGAGGGGGTCGGCAGGTGGAGTGGCGGGAGACTCGAGATATATATATATATATATATCTTGAGGCATTGTGACAGAAGATGTTGGAAATTAAACATTTGAAGACTCCAGAAACAAACACAAACTGCAGAAGAATCATGCCACCTTTAATACATCGTTCAGGAATAACAAACCTGCTCATCAAGGTTGCTTGAGGAATGGACATTAATACCCATGGGCAGTGTGTGTGAAAGATCATCAGTGGTTTCATGTAGATCCTGTGCGCACAGTAAACCATTAATGCCAGTTACAACACAAACAAAATCCACATATTTGATGCTCTGTTTCCCTACATGCCTAAAAAAATTTGAAGGGTAGGTGCCAATTTTATGATCAGCTTTTAGTCTCAAATGAGAAACAAATCACATAAGAGATAAAGGAAAACATTAACACTTACAGCGAAACTAGAATGATAAACACCACCGCTCATTACCTAACACCAAGAAGAACTCTAATAAGGTGAAGACAACAACCCAAAAATGAGGTTCAATTATTGAAATGCCTGCCTAGACGGAAGGTAAATTGTTTAGCTAGGATAATTTCATCTTTGGGCTATGGGATGGAAATACCCCTCCAATCTCCATCAATACTGACATATGATCTCACTAGACATCCACTGGAAGGAGGAAAACAAAAAACAAAAACGACATACTATTGTGGTACATTCTGCTCATCAAGATGGATAGTTAAGATAAAACCTCCTAGTAGCTTTTATAGTAAATCAGTTTGCAAGGACATGTGTGAGGAATAGCACCACAACCCGGGGACAACTAATAGAAGTAAATCCATGTTCTATAGGCAGCTTCATCTCATGGACAATAAACCAAACCAGAAAAAAGCTTAAAGCTATATTATCTCTAAGGATAGGCTACATAGTAATTTCAGATATGTCAGATGCGGATATGTTTTCGAGTGAGATCCTTCATGCCACCAAATTTTAATTGATGTTAATCCTTGGATATGACATCCATGATGGGAAAAATAACAATTCAAGAATCTAAAAAAGCTAAAGTTATCCTTGCACTCTCTATTCTCCCTCAAAGTTTAGGATAGATTGCCTCTTCCTCATGCACACAAAAAGTAAACAAAGAATAGCAAAAGAAGAAACAAAGAGGGTAGCAATAAAAGAATTTGCTTCTGGCCCCTACTTAACCGTCAACAAAATCCCACAATGAACCACTGACAAACCCTATGAGATTCTAGATCGTTCACATGGAGATTAGGTGAAGGCCATCTTCAATTTATAATATCTATAAATCTACTACCCAGCCATTCCACTCTTTAGATATTTAATAAGATGATGACATGAGTTGATTACATTAGCAAAATAATGCTCCCTGGTAGTTTTTTTATAAGTAAAAGGTATGTCTTGAAAAAGAGGTGCCAAAAAGGCGACCCAAAATACAAAAAAGAGAAACTCAACCCCCCTTACAAGAAGATAGCTAGAAAGCACATACAACACCCCACCCATCTCACTTAGAACACAACCAATCAATGAAATGCATAAGAATCATAGGAGCATCCGCAAAAAACAACTTGGTCTTCGACCAAGGAAGATATGCAAAAAAATACAACATACCTTTGTATGGTCAAAACCACATCCCTAAATACAATGTCATTCCTAGCCTTCCAAAAGATACACAAGAGACCCACTTTCTATACTCTCCTCTTATCTTTAGCGATAGCCAATAAACGACCCCCTCCATCCCAAAAGGATTTCCCACACTGGGCAGACATTACCCAAGGGACTCCAAATAGAAAAAAGAGCAGCTCCCAAAGCACCCTTGTCATTTGCATAATGAAGGAGATGATGATATGTCGTTTCTTCACTCTCTTGACAAAGGAAGCATCTATTGGCAAGGGTGATGCCCCTTTTGATTAAGAGTTAAAATCTTATCCAAGTAGCCACCCACATGAGAAAGCACATCTTTAGCTGCACATAATTCTTACATATACACACCAAGGGAAAGAGATAGAAGGTCCTTGTTCCGATGCCTTGTACATAGACTTGACCAAAACACATCATTTTTTTGTCCCATTGCATCGAACCATATCCTCCATCCCCTCAGTCACTCTCCTTTCCCTAAGTCGAAACAAAACGCTCCAACACCAAACCCAAAGACAAACCACATCCCCTTTCAGCTCCTTACTCCATAAATCCCCCACCTAAGCCTCCTTTGCAATAGAAAATGTAAATAAAGAGGAAAAGACAATGTTCTGAGGGGAATCTGACAACTATTTATCCTTCCAACACTTAACTCTTTGCCCATTCCCTAGCCTAAAAGAGAACTTGTTGCTGACTAAATATCCTCACTTCCTCAAAACTTTCCACAAACCCACCCGAATCCCTCCCTTGGAATGCTAGAGCACCACCTTCCCTCTTCCTCTCCATATTTTCCTCTTATAACATCGATCCACAACACCCCTTTTTTGTTTGCATTGTCGCGATTCCATTTACAAAGAAGGTCTTTATTAAGATTTGACAAGTTTTTCATGCTAGACCTCCACTCCTCTTGTCCAAACAAACAGTTGGCTAATGAACAAAGTGCAACTCCAAAGAACCTCCTCTCTGTAGAAAATTCGAACCTGACAAACCCTCATCTTTAGCCCCTTAGCAAAGGGAGAATGGACATAAAATAAAGAGGCAAACTAGACAAGGTACTCTAATTGGTGTCATCTTTCCCACCTCGTGAAGATATATTGTCTTCTCCATAAGGAATCTCCGTGAAAATTTTTAGAACAAAAGGAAGTGCATGTAACAAGGTCCTCACAAAAGGTTAGAATATATAGAGTTTTGGAACATGTGGTGATTGACCTTTTTTCCTTTCTTTTTCTAATAACCTTGGATCTATAGCACAATCTATTGAAATAAACCATGATAGATCAGATTCCACCAAAGAGCATATGCTAACTAATGATTATTTCATATAGAGGTGTGGGGAAATCCATTAGAGGCAGAACCTTTCAATAAATTGCTTGTCTCTCTTGGCTTTGAATTGTGTGATGAGGGAGAAATGTAAGAATATTTGATGATAAACTAAGCAGAGACATGTGATATACCTCACTTGATTCTAATTCTCGTGCCATCTCTTAAAGTTATTCACAGCTCAATTGGCATTTGTTTAGACCAAATGGAAGTAGACAACAATAAGAGGAGCTTCATCAAGGTGGAGATGATACCCATGTCTATTCTAAAGTGGATTTAATCTTTTGGTAACAACAATAGAATAAGCGCAAAGTGACTCCAGATCTCCAAACCATTTCCCTAGAAGGACCTTATTTAAGGCAGACAACTTTCTGACACCGAAACCTCCATCATATCCTGCCAACGATTGACCATTTAATTAGGTGAGGCCTACTTTAAGACTCTCCACCCCCTAAAAAGAGTACCTTTGAAGCTTCTTCAACCCAAAGTTCACCCTAAGAGGAAGGACATGTAGAAGATTGGTAGGCTACATAAAGTCCTCTTAGCTAAAGTCAAGTAGAAAATTCCTTTTTCCAAAGACAACTGGCAGATTTTTTGTTCCTTGGAACAACATTCTCAAGGTTTATATGGCATAATTAAATTTTAAAGAATAATCAGCAACAGATGAGTAATTCATCTTAATAATAAAGCAGGGGCTGAAAACATACTTCCTCATCTGCAGTCACAGGAAGGATTATCAGTCCTTTTCAGCAACAGCCTTAGAAGGATCTTCAGGAGCATCTGAATGCACCCAAAACAAGTTGTGATGGTTCAACCAAGCTTCTGAACTATTTGCTATCAATTTTTAGAAAGGGAGTTAAAATGTAATAATAAAAAAAATAAAAAAGGAAGTTACTTATACATGCTCATCTTGGCTTCCAGAGAAATTTTCTCCTTCCATTATTGAAGGTTTGACATCAATTGGGGTTCCCTGCAGATCAAATGCAAATTATAGGTAAATCAATCATCCAACAATAATCATAAAAACAACAATTCTCCATTCAAGAAGGATTAACTAGTATTTGGCCACAACAAGGCCATATACCCAGAAAAGGAACTCCCTCCCTAAGAGTGATCTCCAAAGCATTGGCCCTGGCACATCTAACCTCGATGTAGAAATATAAAGTACTGTAAGATAGATAGATATATATATATATATATATATATAAATAAAAGTAAAGGTCGGAAGCAAAGGATATTGATAAAAGTACTATAAAATATAGATCCACCATATGGTTCTTGCTTGCACTCTAAGATCTAACAAGATAAACTTATTGAGAACAAACTATGGCTGGTCTTACTCATGATGCATACCAGTTCAATCTGGTCCAAAGAAAGGTTTCTTCCTCCCTTGCTCAGATCTCTCAATGTTCCCTGCACATGCAATTAACCAGTGAATGGGAAAACATGAATCAACCCTACAGAAAACGAAGGTAATTAACTTCCAACAATAAAAATAAAACAATGAAAACAACAAAGCTCAAATGGAAAACCATGCTCAGATCCAAAAAATGCTCAATCTGGAATTCATGAACACCTAAAAGCAAAGAAAATTCTGACAACCACAAACAAAACTGTATATCCGCACAAGCAATAAAAGAAGAAAAACTACGTAATGATTCAATAGCAAATAAGTCAATAGGAGAAATTATAGGAGTAGCGGTACTATAGCAATTTGTATGTTAAGTGACTAATTGTTGAGAGAAAGGGAACACATTGATTCTCATTAATTTACAAAACAACCTTGCCATATTTCCTCATCTAACCCAAGCCTCTTGAGATGACCAAACACATAGAAGTGATTGCCACTTTATCAAAGAGAAGATTGCATCGAGACGCATTTAATTACCGCGAGCTAACTCACGACCAACTACCGTATATCTTAACTAAGTCTCTTAGAGGTCCTCAGGATAAAGTATATATGCGACAGTTCTTGCGCTTTAATCTATATGTTCAAGTACCAGGGGGAGTATTAAGGTTTAGTCTTCTAATCTATTTAGGATCCTTTTTCCATCTTCTCTTTAGTCTCCTAATTAGACTGTAACTCTGTTTCCTTTTTTGCCCTAACACCAAAGTATAAATATGTATGTTTCCTCCTTCGTAAATTAATGAGAATCAATGTATTCCTTTTCTCTAAACAAGTTGCTTTTTGCCTTTATTTTTGGTGCCTTTTGTATACCTCCCATGTACATCAAGTGTGCCTCCCTTTGATAGTTGTTGACCTTTTAATGTATTTTCTATTTTCCAATGAAAAAATAAAAATAAAACAAAACAAAATCCATGCTAAACTGTAGCAGATCGATTCACTAAACAGATGCAAAATCTGATTGATAACTAGACCAAGAATGAAACACTAATACACCATCAAGTTTGAATCAGAGCAAAATAATATTTGTTAATCAATCCATACAAACCTTGTTTGCCCACATAAGCCCACAAGCATTACAAAGAGTCCTTGGTCCAGCTGGCCCACGTCGCATTGCAGGAGTAGAATTTTCACTAACCCCACAATGTTGACATCTTCCAAGACTAGAAACATTGCAGGTACAAACACAAGACATAAAAAGAAGCACAATGTCACTAAAACACTTCAACCAAACCAATCATAAGGAATGCCTATAACGCTGAAAATAAGTATTAATTGAACTCACACAGTTTCGGATGAGGTGTCAAGATCTCCTTTGAAGTCTTTGTGCAGAATCCCAATTTGAAGGGCCGGTTTCTCTTCAACGGCTAAACTGACCATTCTACGATGCATCCTAGCAGGATAAACAAAGAAAAAGATGATACTCATTTAACAACAAGATTACATGGACTGAAAAACCAAGTAAGTTGCCAAGTTTAAAATGATAGACATCAACAGTTTCAGAAGACCATAAAAAATGAAATTATTTGGGGCTTCTAAAGATTTTTTTTATCAGAAACTGAAACATATATTAAACAATAGAAGAAAGTACAAGAGAAGGAAGAGATTTCCTTGCTACAGTACAAAAACTTACAAAACCAAAGCTAAAACTAGGAGATACAAACAGCTGCCCAATTAAGAAGTAAAACTGAAAGAGGACTAAAGGCTTTGGTATAATCAGCCCACAAAGATGAGTAAAAGTAAAATATATCCTACACCTCCTCTTCAGATCTCTCTTTGTTTTCAAAGATTCTTGCATTTATCTCTTGCCAAACAAACCAAACCACAGAAAGACAAACAATTCGCCATAAGTTTTGCCTTAAATGAATTACCAAAAGCCTTTAAAGTGTTAAAATGATAAACATATCTTCTATGCTCCTTTGGAGAAACCCACACTATTCTTGCTAAGTTGAAAAGCTTGTTCCACAATCCACAAGTGTAGGGATAATGAAGAAAAAGTGGATCAATGGTCTCTCCTTCGCCTTTACAAAGAATACACACCACTGGGAATTAAGGGATCTATAAGGTCATCTCAATTGTAGTAAGTCATTGGGGCTTCTAAAAATAGACAAATCTTTCGAAAGATACAAGGTTTGATTAGAAAACATAGACCAATCCATCGTATCAACAACATATGCCAAGGCGCATTAAGAATATCAAGAAATTAAAAGCCTAATAGCATTACACAATTAGAGCAATTTTTTTCCTACAAGAAACACAAATCAAGCTTTGTTCGCACATCTAAATTTTGAGTGTCAAAACCATAGTTGTTGGGGCAAGGCGCGCCAAAGCACGCAAGCGCAGTGCCTAGCGCCTCGCTCAGCTCAGCGAGGCCCTTCAAAGAGGCGTTGTTTAGCACACAAGGCGCGCTTCCACCAGCTAAGGCTCAAAAGCACGCTTCGATTTCTCGGCTTCTCCATATCTTATTTCTTTTTTTTTTCTTCGGACAACAATCGATTTTTAGCCCTAGGGCTTTTTTTTCCCCTAATAGCAGATCGTCGTATTTTTCAGTGAAATGAAAACAAAAAATGCCCTAATTAGGGCTAGATGGGGATTATGGCCGAAGAAGAAGAGCAAGTTGAGCAACGACAAAAAAATGATGTATTGCAAGAAGAAGAATAAAGAAAAAGAAGGGAGAAAGGGAGGTCGTGTATCATGGAAAGAAGAAGAAGAAAGGAAAAAATAAAAGAAGAAGAAGAAAGAAAAAGAAGAGAAGGGATCGTACCTGGAGACTCGAAAGGCGTTGTGCATGACGTTTTTATTTCTGGATTTTTTATTTCATATTTTTAATTAATTAATTTTTAATATTTTTATTTACTTAATTTATTTTCATATTATGTTTCTTTATTTTCAAGATAATGTTAAAAAGGAGGAGCCACTTTAATGCCACTTTACTTATTAAGATAATACTTATTTTTTGATTAAAAAAGGATAATACTTATTTTTTATTTTAAAAAAAAGGATAATACTTATTTTTTATTTTAAAAAAGGATAATTTTTTTTTTTATAACAAATATTTGTTTATAATTAACAATAATAATCATGTATTTCAAATAAATGATGATAAATTATTTATTTATAAATAACAAATAATATAAATTATGTATTTATAAATAAATGATAATAAATTATCTATTTATTGATATTTTTTTTTTTTATTACTATAAATAAAAAAATTATGACGTTTATAATACTTAGAAAACATAAATACTAAAAGTTATATATATATATATATATATATATATATATACATAGTGCGCCTTATATGAAAGAAGCCTACGCCTTGTATGCCTCTCTTTACGCTCAAGGCTCCAAAAGGCTGCCTTTATAGCTGGTGCGCCTTAAGGCCCCAAGAGGCCTTTGCGCCTTGATGCGCCTTGCGCCTTTCACAACTATGGTCAAAACTATCAACTCTCCTAAAAGTTCTCAAGACAGAGTGATTCAAAGCCATTTAATATCACAAGCTTCACATAATCCTCATGTGCTACCCATATCAAAGACGTGGAGAGTCAAACAAACCAAACGGAGTCCACTATAGACATTCAAATACACAAATGGGAATCAAATATTCAAATAGCAGAGAATGACTCGAACCCAGGACTTCTTGTCAAACCAAGCTCATAAACCATATTAAACGATCAACTCTCCTAAAAACTCAAGCATGTAAAATTTGGGTTTAATATAAATATCATGCTTCACATTAAGAATCCACCATCAACTTCCACAAAGCTCATTCTTTCTGAGACATACAAACAACTGCAAAATCCCCTGCCTCCTACAAATTGGAGAAACTCAATATCTTAATATCAAACCCTTAACAATGTCAAGATCTCGACCATAAAGGTCAAACCTTCACCCATAGGTTTGAAAAAGACTTCCAATGATATACCATTGTGGTGTCTAGAAACACTTGCAAGTAATTGTCCTGGATTACCCAAAGAACATCAATAAATAATATGTCCCCCATACACCTCACCCATGTACACTTCTACCATTTGTTCCAAATACAAAATCTATGTCATTAGGAAGTATTTTTTTCTTATCATTGTCTAATCATACACAAATTTGTTCTCTGCAACCATCACATCTACAGTCATAGCTTAAATGTGGATGCTTTATTGAATGACTACAAATGAATCGTATAGAGTGGTGTTAATTCCGCACTCTATTTTACAAATATTTTATTGATTAGGCAGTGATACTTTCTATTAATTAGGCAGTAGCCAGTAATATTATTATTTCCTATTAATATTACTAGCTACTGCCTTATTAATAGAAAGTATTACTGCATAATCAATAAAATATTTAAAATAGGAGTACTGAATTGAGCACCCTTTACTGCTGCTGTTTACGGCTGTAATTCTTTCCAATAAAAGCATCCACAACAAAGCCTTCTTTTGGCAAGTGACACGAGTATAAATACCAATAACATGCTAGAATTAAAAATCACAAAGCCTTTAACCCTGAGCATTTTGTAAATGATAGGAGAAACAGTTGCCTATCTTTTTCTCTGCTGCTCGATGACTTAAGCCTAAAGCACAAGATATTCAACTTAGTCAATTTAGATTGGGTCCCTCATAAGGGCATGTATGATATGACAACCATCTCATATAGGGGTTTGGCTTCTTCCATTTGAAGCAAATTCATGTGGTAAATCACTTATCCACTAATATGGGTTGTGTGAAGAGAAAGAAATCCAAGTATTCTCGTTTCTGATAAAAAAAATAAAAGATAAAAGATAAATCCTAAGTATTTCAAGGATAAATAGACAACTTCAAAATGGGATCTAAGTGGGAAGCATGTTGGTGCATGGAGACCTCTTAAAGGGTCTCTTCTCATCCATAGTTATTTGAGGCGTAAGACAAACCAAGGTGTAAAAACCTCTTGGGGCCTTGACGCGCAAGCTTTTTTAAGTGAGGCGAATTCTACATATTACAAATAAAAAATTATATCTCAATTATATTTAATTTTAAGCGAAGTGAGGCATACCCTACCTATATATCTCATATATAGAGAGTATATATATATATATATATATATATATATATATATATGTATGTATGCTCGGGCTGGTACGCTTTCTTTGCAGCTCATTTAATAGTTGTCTTCGCTCCTGTGTTCCCTTTTTGTACATCTCATGTGTACTTTTTGAACCCTTGGTTCTTTTTTATTTCTAATACATTGCTTTATATCGATCAAAAATATATATATATATATATATATATATATATATATATATATATATATATATATATATATATATATATATATTGATGGGTAAACAAACAAAGCATGTATTAATCACAAAGAAATGTAAAGCCGCTTAAAAGTATATATTGGGAGTATAATAAAAACAATCTAAACAAGCTTAACCAACTTTACCAAGAGAACCCACCATCCCAAAACTATACCCCATCCAGGTTAGAAAATCCAACAAAGACCTGTCTCTGTCCCTGCTATACACGTTGGACCAGGACCAAAAATTCCAAATGAAAGAACTCTTTAATTTATATGCAGAAAAGGCCTCATATGTATGTATGTATATATATATATATATGTATCTCTACTATCTCACCCTACTCTGGGTGAAGTTAATATAAATAAAAGTATATATCTCACTATATATAATTTTTAAATAAAAATTTTAATTGAGTGCTAAGGCGCACTTAGTACTTAAAGCATGCGCTTAAGCCTCGAGCCTTTGTGAAGTCTTTGCGCCTCCATTGAGGCGAGGTGCCAATGGCGGGAGTGGTGGCGCCAAGGTTTTAGGCATGCCTTTCACAACTATGCTCCTATCTATGTTGGCCATAGCCGCCTCAAAATATGCATAGGTTTTCTGATCAAAAAAATATGCATAGGTTTTCTTATCAAAAAATTATGCATAGGTTTGTGACACCCAAGAGCAAGTTGGTAATGGGTGGTTTTGAAAACCTTGTCTCTCATTTCAAGACTAGGAATAAGATTGTATTGAAGTTCTTTTTTTATGTTTGCAAGTAGATTAATGAGTAGGGAGGTAGATGATAGAGCTTTATGGACAACCACAAAGACAAGCAAGTTTTTAGTTAAAACTTTCTATTGTGTCATGATTCAAAGGGTTTTGGATTCTTTCAGGGCAATGCTTGTTCGAAATCCTTGAATTCCAATAAAAGTAAGTTTTTTTGTTTGGAAAGTAAGTTAAAGAGAAATTCCAACTTTTTGTTTCAATGACTGAGTTGGAGGCAGCCTGTGCTTTTTACGCTTACTAGACAACAAAGTAACTCTTCTCAAGAAAGGACATTTAACTTGGAAGGGCAAGTGATCATGACTTTACAATAAAAGCTTTTACAACATCTTGGAAAACACACCATCCAAGCCAAATTTCTATTAAGATCCCTTGAACCCTTACATCCCTCTAAAATTGGTTTTGTTTTTGCTCAGTACCACGTGGAAGCCAGCCTTAACCACAACTCCGCCTGAAGAGAAGAGGTTTCCATTACAAGCAAATGCCCTTTTTGTGGGAGGAAGGAAGAAGAGTTGGAGCATTACTTCTAATCCACTACCCTCAAATTTGGGGGTAGTGGACTGATCTTCTTTCAGCCTTTGGCATCAGTTAGGTTTGCCCCCAAATGGTAAAGTGTCTTCTTCTTAGCTGGTTGCATTTCCTAGCTAGAAAGAAAGCAAATGCCTTGTGGAGAGTTGCCCCTTTAATCCTCTTTTGAGCCATTTGGAAAGAAAGAAATAGAATCATCTTCGAAGAAGCCACCTCTCAACTCTCAAAACTAAAGCCTCTTTATCCGCCTCCCTTGCTAGGGTTGGTTACATTCCAAAAGCGATATTTCTTTGTTAGGCTTCTTTGCAATGTATTCTATGCTATGCTTAGGAGATGTCCCTTATTTTCGGGGGGGTTGGCTTGTGTTTTCTTTCCCCACCTTCCCTCCTTTCTTGGCCTCTCTGAGCCTTTTTGTATACTCCATATATACATTTGCTTTAATGAAGGGCTCTTCGCTTTTGCCAATTAAAAAAAAAAAAAAAAAAAAAGAGATTCTAATAATGGAGAACTTCAAGAGACGATGGTGGATGTTGGTGAATAATGTTTCATAAGCAAAGGTGAGGAGGAATCTTACAATAACATCATTCTTCTTTGCTACAAGACAAATTTGTTTTCGCAATTGATGTTCTCTGTTAAGAAGCAAGATATTCGTATTAAACTCAAATCCTACAAGTTTAAGCTTTTAGGAGAATTCGATGTTTAACATGTTATCAAAGATTGATATGGCAAGAGGTCATGAGTTCAAAAACTCTCTCTGCAATTTGAATATTTGAGTCTCATTTGTTTATTTGAAAGTCCATGGAGGACTATATTTAGTTTGACTCTCCACGTGCAAGAATGAGGCCGTATGTAAGTGAGAGTGTTAAAAAGCATGATACTCATATTAAACTCAAATCCTACAAGCGTAAGCTTTTAGGAGAGTTGGTTGTTTAACATTCTCCATGTTTTGAGTGGAAAGGCAAAGTGATTGCACTCCTTAGTCAAAGCAATGCTCATAAGTTGGCATGATTTTCAAAAAAGGGAAAAAGAAGCCATGAAATGTCACTTCTCTTTGTTTGCTCTAAACCATCTAGAGATGGAAAAATAGAAGGCTTTTGAAAAAATCGAGCTTTCAAATCAAAAGCTACATTTCTTCTTAATGTAACTTTTTAGAATGAACAAAAGGGAATCAAGATGTTGAATCCTTATCTACGATTGATCCCATCAATTAGCTAGATTGCCAATAAGAAGGTCCTCTTGGTTTTTGCTTTAGAGAACACTTGTATACTTCTTGTGTACTAGATGTTGCCTTTTTTAGCACTTCAATTTATTGCTTTTTTTCCATCAAAAAAAAAAAAAAAGATAAAAAACAAAGGCCGTGAAGCTCCCCTCTATATGCTCCATTATACATTCCTTGAGGCTGAGCTTTTAGCCCCTTTCTTCTTAATGACATTTTCCCTTTTGTGCATTAAAAAAACAAAAATCATTCATTCCTTCCCTCACTTGCCCTCATAAAAAAAAAAACAAAAATCAAATAACTAAATAAAAATCCTTGCAGCTGAGCTTCTGAGAGAGCAGAAGCTACCTAGGATCTATTTGAGAATGTTTTTAAACGCTTCTGAGATTTTTTTTTTTTTATTGATCGGTACTTTCTAAGATACTTTCAAAACAGTTCTTTTCTTTTTTGGAATAAGAATCTGGTTAGGAATTAGATTCTTTTCAACCCATTCTTTGTTTTTACAAAGGATTCTAAAGAATACTATTTTGTGATACTTTCTTCCAATTATTTTCCCATGTTTGCACAATTATTTTAAGACATTCCCTAGAAAACAAGTGGAAAAATTAAAATATGCTCTGAATAAACGCCTCTATTTGCTTAAAAATCTTTAAATGCATTTTTGAATCTGAAAAAAAAATAGTTTTCTAAATTTAAAAATTAATATATATATATATTTGAAAACAGTTCTCATATTTATCCTAGGATGTCAATTTTCATTTTTTTAGAAAAATTCAAAGGGTCACATTTAAGAAAAAGCATCTATCACAAATAAAAGCACAGTAAATGAATTCGTCTTACCTTTGAGCAACCTCTTTTCTCACAGTGTATCTGATTTTCTGTCAAAGCATCTCTCCCTTCCTCTTTTCACGAAACCCAACCAGGGAGGTTATTCCTTCAGAAAGATTTGAGCGCTTGAGAGGTCAAGAATAAATTCACACCCTAAAATATTTCAGAAAAAGTATAAAGTTGTGAACATAAACATAAATATAAACTACTACACACAAAAGTTTGAAATTTGGATTTTTACCCTGTTACTTTGATCAAAAGGTACTTCAACTGTAGGCACACCAGTAGGTACATCACGCCCACCCAGAAGCAAGAGGACCGCTTGTACCTATGGTGTACAAGCATCGTAAACATGAAAACAAGAACATAACAAACACAATAAATAGACAAGTTGATGTTAGCTGTAATAGACAGGGTGGTTTTAACTGTAAATATCTAACCAATTACACTATCATATCCAGATTGATACCAAAATGCTAGTGACATCTGAGAAAATAAAGAGGACAGGAAGGAAGGGAAAAACCGATAAAGAGCTAAATCAAATGAGAAAAAGCCCCTAACCAGGATGGACCAAACTGTCTAAAAATTCAAGAAAGGGGCATCACATTTAGGACCTTTTAGTTTTTCCATCAGCACATAACTACCAATCCCCCTCACTTCAATGTTGTGCCACCAACCATTTATCAGATTCTTAATGCCCTCAACCTTTAGCCACATGTTCTCAAACCTAAAAGGTGATGGTCCTCTAATAGAATGGCCCCCTCCTTCTAGCATAACCGGAAAGTGGTCTAATGGGGTCTTGGAAGAAGATACTGCCTTGCACCTCCAACG
This sequence comes from Tetrastigma voinierianum, assembly GCA_016808115.1. Taxonomy (NCBI): domain Eukaryota; kingdom Viridiplantae; phylum Streptophyta; class Magnoliopsida; order Vitales; family Vitaceae; genus Tetrastigma; species Tetrastigma voinierianum. The sequence continues at coordinate 222,733 of JAEQBH010005358.1, forward strand.
GACAAATCCCAACCGTCAGTGACTAGGAATCTATCCAGATGGGCCATCCTCTAGTTATTCAGACCTCCTTTCCAGGTGAAAGGGCCCCCTTGGACAGGAAGATCCTTCAACTCTAACTCATCAATGACCTAGGAAAATCTTCTCATAGAACCCGAGATTCTTCCTTTCCTATTTCTTTCCACAAGAAAGCGGGTTGTGTTGAAGTCGCTGCCTATGCACTAAGGTTCCCCCCACAAACCTCTAATAGCACCCCAGGTCCTCCCACAACAGTAGTTCCCTTTCCCCTTTAGAAGTTGGCCCATAGACCCCCATGAAAATCCAAGTGAAATTATCATCCAAAATCCGAAACTTACATAATAAAGAATAGCAGCTCTCCTCCACATCCACTAACTGCATCATCCTAGAGTCCCAAAAAATTAGGATCCCACCATAAGCACCCTTAGCATTTACAGCGGCCTAGCCCGCTAATCTTCCTGCGCCTAAGCGTCTAAGAATCCCGCGGTTAAGCCCTTTAAGCTTGGTTTCCTGCAGACAAACTAAATCCACTTTCTGCGAATTCAGGAACACTCTTATTAGCTTTCTCTTCTCAATATTATTGACCCCCTTGACATTCCAAGAGAGCATTCTTACTCTCATCATAAACCCATGGATAGTCCCCTAGCCCTGTTTCTTGAGGCACCAACCCTAATCCTCCCTTTTTCCTTCACATTCCATTCCAGCTTCTTTAGTTCTAGCAAATTTGGTAGAGTTGTGCGCCCCTTTCCCTTTTCCTTTCTGCCTTCTATCACTAACTTTGTTCATCGACTCCAAAAACTCATCTTCAATACCCTCAATAGACATTCCCATACATTTGCTAAAATTTATCAGGCAACTTTCTTCCCAGGGAACTCCTTCATCAAGCAACTAACCCATTTATATGAGATCCTAACTAGGCCCCTTATCATCTAAAGAATGTCAAATTATGGTTTGGGCTTTGGGAGCCAACTCCTTCACCTTTGTGATAAACTTTTAAAGATGGTTGTCACATGCCTCCATCAATATTCCTTCCCGTTACAGCCTCCATAGTCAACATAAATAAAGAATGAAAAATGTTCCATATATGATTCAGCTTTGGTACCTGTGTGTTTGGGAAAAAAAAGACCTATTCCCTTCTCTCCTAATGTAGAAAGCTAAGCATGGTGAGACTTCCACAACAACTCCTTCCCTGTGAGCAAACATGCTAAGCTACTTTCCTTTGACATCTAATTGTTCCTAGCAACATCCACACCACTCCAAATAGTGCAAAGATCATCACACAGAGTTTTCATTTAATAGTGGACTGGCTCTGCAAAATGTATAGCCCTATGCTTTTTCTCCTTCAATTCATGTTCTTTTGTGCTTTCTATACACTTCATGAGTAGTTGGATTTGAACGTTTCGATTTTTTTATTAGAAGCGAAGTATATATTGATAATAGTAAAGTTCAAGAGAAGGACAAGGGGTGCTTCCCACAAAATACAAGGTCTGATCGAAGTAAAGATTATACACCTCCACTGTACATGATAACTACCAATGAGGACGTACAAAATATCACAAGAAACCAAAACCAAACTCTTTCAAGTATTATCCACCCCTTTCAATGACCAACTTAGTTCAATAACATTGAGTATACTTAATTGGCATTTCTTACTGTTTTTCTATATAAAGAGATAATTTTTGAGGTTCTCTATTTCCAAATTAGTGAGTTTAGTCATAAGAAAAAAGAAACAAGATATCAAGGTTGATTGTACTAAAAGAATTTGTAGCTATCACAATTCTGAAAAAACCTGGACATCGAAACACGCGTTAATCCTCCTACCACGAGTCCTCCCAAAACCAAGCTATTAGCCCAACATTCATCACAAAATGAGAATGTTCAGAGAAATCATGGAACATCAATATAATGGACTTTCAAGGAGATCAATGCAACCACTTGACTAATATGTTGGCATCCTACATCCCAACCATTGGAGTGAGCCTATAGATGGTCAATATTACAGTCAAACACACTTTCCTTAAATATGAAAATTTTATTTTTAATGTGTTTTTTATTGGTAAAAGCAAAAATATATTGAACCATCAAAAAGAACCTGGGGGCAATCCATAGCATACAAGAGGGGCCCCAAGGGGAACAAAATACAAGAGAAGGGGTAACAAAAACCTACCAACCTTCTACAACCCAAAAACCTCATTTACAGCCCAACCAAGACAAAAAATCTATCAATGATCTTGGTCTATCAACAATATACAGATTAACCCAAGACCAAAGATTACAGAGAAAGACCAACCATGCATCTTAAGATATGAATGGACCAAATTTCTCAATTGTATATTGATTAGTCTTCCATTACTATTATGAAATTAGAAAGGTAAATTTTTGTCATTGTCGGAACTCTCCACAAACCTTTCCCCTCACCCTTTACCACTTGAGGCAAGCCTCAACGCTAGAGCCATTTATTTGAACTTTGACCTCAATTCTTTCTTTAACTGCACCACCAGTTCCTAAGATTTTTTTTTTTTTTTTTTTTTTGATAAGTACATAATTAAATTGAATATGCCTACAGAACACAAACCAAGTTCACACGTTAAATGATGCCAAAATTGTAAGATACCTCCCCAAGATTGCACTTGCACAAGGAGTTTCAGAATATTTTTCCTTCAACCACTGAACTGAAAGTAGAATCCATGATCGGACAAACTACAAATGTGAATTCATAATCAAATTACTTGTGCAATGGAAAAACAGATGTACTAAAAGTCATAGGCCTTTTAAAGAAGGTAAGGACACCATGTAAGAAAGCCAAAGACAACAATAGAAGATGCCAATATGAGAGCATATAAAAATTTGAATAGATATATATATATATATATATATATATATATATATATATATATTTGATAGGTAAGTTTTTTTTTTCTTTTTTTCATTCTTTTTGTCCCCATTAGGATTCGAACCTCGAAACCTCCCTAACGCCACCCTTTACCACTCTGAGCCTTACACCAAGTTAGCACAAGTAGGCTGTGCCCAAACCCAAAGCAGGGCTGTTAGCCAATGAAGCTGGTCTTTCTAATATTTTTTCTTTTAGGTTCACACTTCCTACCGATATATATTGTGCTGGCCACTTTTTGGCACTCTTATTGCCTATCAAAAACTAAGCTAGCACAACCCAAAAGGGTGCAGAATGGCAAACTACAAGCAATAAGCTTAGGAAGTGCTACAGAAACTGGAGAAACCAATAGGCAATACGCAGGATCTTCTAAAAGCATATTGACCCATAACCAAGAAGAAATGAGTTATCAAATACTGAGTTGCTTTGTTTGGTTAGTAACAAATACAAGCTTATAACTTGTTTTTTCCGTTTTTGCATTGGTTTCTTAAGAACCAAACAACATAAAACTTTAAATTGAGTTTCGTCTCCTAGATTCTTCAACAAAAAAACAAGCAAAGCGCTTGTTCAAAACAAAGAAAAAAAAATCAGAAATTCAATCAAATTGATATTTGGTTTAAGTAAACCAATTCAAGAAAAAATGTATAAATTAAGGGGAAACAAGAGAAACGATAATCAAAAGAGCACCTTTTCAGGGGTAACAGCAGGGAAGACATAAACCTCTCCTTCGAAAGCAAGAGTGAGCTCGCTAGTCCGAGAAGCGACGACGACTCCAGTATGGTCAATATGGTTGATGGAATTGATATGGGATGGTCATCAATATCGTCCATAGCATCGTCAGCAAGCGCAGAGGACACCAACATCAACCTCGAAGTCACATCGTCGTCGTGATCTGAATAGGATTTGCAGATCTTCGAAGGATGAGCCTGCAAAGGGTTGAGGATTGGCCATCGCCATAAAAATCGGAGGAAACCCTAGTAGAGGAGAGAAACGAAACCCTAGGCGCGGGAGGTGCTCCATTTAAGAGCGATACGCAGTAGGAAACCGAAAAACCAAAACCCTAACCAGAACCTAAGTTGAAGTAACGAATTGATGAAGTTGCAGACAGGGAGTGGACATGGAAATGACAATAGAAAGATGGAGATGGAGATGGAAATGGAAATGGAGGGGAGAGAAAGGAGACAAGGGTTAGGAAAACAACCCTAAAATAGGAAATAATTGCAGGGTCTACCCCTGCGTTTTCTTGGAGAGCCTCGATTGGGTAATTCCTTTTAAACCAGAGGAAATGTGTCGACATGTCAAGAGGGAATTCTCCTTTTCTTTTCCTTTATAATCTTGAGATTTAAGAATAACAGATAAGTAAAAAAAGAAAATGAATAAAGAAAAATGTAAAATTGAAACGAGAGGATATAAATATAAGTACATGGAGGTGGGAATGGGATAGGCGACATAAGAAGTAAGAAGAGAGTAGTGGGCTGTTGTGGGATGAGATGTTATGTTAGGAAGGGCATCGCCGGGACTGGGGGGTTTTGTGTCGTTGCATGATCATCAGTGGGCCCTAGCTATTGGGGGCGGGCCCCACATGTTTTGGTGAGTGATCATCCCACGGCAGCCGTCCAGATTTCTCATCTCTCCCACTTTCTTTCTTTTTCCTTTTTTTTTTTTTATTTATAATCGGAAAAGGTGCAAAAACCACATTGTTGTATCCGATATCTCTCTTACATTTTGAAACTTTTTTTCAGTCTCAAGAAAATTCTTATTATTTACTCTTATAACTCAAATTAGCCCTCATCGTGACTCAAACCATTAAAATAATCAAATAACTATTAAATACTAACATGACACCCACATATAACAAGTAAAGACTTAATCTCTATTTTGAGCAAACAAAATTCAAGTCATAAAATTCAAGTCAATAATTTCATAAGATTAATACAGATTGTGAAAATTGCTTGATAAAGTTTATCGATAATCAATCACAAGATAAATATATCGTTTTGGAGAACTGTAAATACTCGAATACCGAAAATTACGATTTTACATATTTACTCCTTATTATCATTAAATTACATATTATCCAAAATAAATAGAGCTTTCTAATAATATTTTACTTTTCACTACAATTATTAATTATTGTAAAAATAAATATCACGCAAACATATCCATAAATAAATCATAATATCAAAAAATAAAAGACATAAATATGTTTAAAAATAAACTAATAATCTAAACTTTTAAAACTTATCCAACTAACTAAGTAGATATTTCGTAAAATATTATATTATTTATAGCTACATTCAATTTATTTTCATTCTCTTAAAAATTTTGTCAATTATATTTACATTCTAATGCTAAGAAATTCTTTACCTACTTATAATTCTTAACAGTTTTTCATTTAAAATTGTTAATTAAGAGCTTCCTAAAATTTTGTTATCAAACATATTAAAAAATTAAAACAATTGAAATTTTTCATTTTCAATGGTTTAATATTTTCAATAGTTTATAAAATAGGCCCATTGTCCTCTCTCACTTTCCCTGCCTCCTCCCTTATCTATCTTCCCTCTCTTTTATATTCTCTTCTCACCAATTAGAACTCCATCCAACCGCCATTTTTTTATTTTCTTTTTTTAACTATTATTTCTTTTATTATAATTTTATTTTTAGTTTTCAAAATCTACTAAATAAACATTCTAATTTTATTTTTTAAATATAAATATATTATTTATTATTTTTAATTTATTTACAACATTTATTTTTATTTTATTTATAGTTATTTCATTAAAATAAATTATATTTTAATTACAAATGTTATTTTTAACACCTATTCATTTTGAAATATATAATAGTAATATGATCATTTCACAAATTCAGTCGTATCCAACCCTTAACCCCTCCCAATGTCTAGCTTGCGTTTTAAGTTATTTGAGCTAGGTTTTATTCACAATTAAAATATTTAATATATTTAATATAAATATATTTATTTATAAGAATTAATAATATAATAAATAAATATTAACATTTTAAAATAATTTTGATTTATAAAAACTCATGCGCATTAAAATATATTGCTTTAAATAAAAATATTAAATATTTAATATAAATATTAAAACTCATCTATTTGAAATAATATTTAATATTAAAATATTATTTCAAGCTAATCCTTTGAAATAATATTTAATATTAAGATATTATTCCAAACTCATTCATTTATTTTTTATCAAGTAGATTTAAAAATTAAATTAATTTTGAAAATAATTTATTTAAAAATTAAATAATCAAATAATTTATTTATATTTTAACCAAATTTGAATTTTTATTTAATTAGTAAATTTTAAAATGAAAATAAATATTTTTGAATTTTAATTTGTATATTTTTTTAAATCATTAATTAGTAGATTTAAAAAAACTAATGAGTTATTTATATTTTAAAATAAAATTTGAAATCCTCAAAAATTGAATTTTTTATTTAGTATAATTTAAAAACAAAATAAAATTATAATAAAAATTAAGATTTAAAAAAAAAAAAAAAGGGTGGGCGGTGTAGGTTAGGGCTGACTGGTGCAGGGGTAGGGCTAGGCAAGTGCTAGATGGGGCTGGGTGGGTGTGTAGGGTTTCTAACCGATGAGAGTTTCAACCGGTGAGAGAGGGAAGAGAGAGATAAAAGAGGAACGAAGAGAGAGAAAATAAGAGAGTGGATCCCATTTACCATGTGTACTTAACAACTATGTTAACACCTTTTTACCATTTTGGGTCAGCCTGTCACAACATCAAGCACTAAAGCCACGGTAGCAGTTCCTGTAAAAACTCAGACCGAAAAAGTTCCATACGTGGCTCACAGAACGCATATCTGGGCATAACACCCAGTTTTTCAAGACATTTTCCTTTTTTATTTATTATTTATAAATATGTTATTTAAGCAGAATGCAAGATAAAATATATCTCACTTATAACCCTATAACCAATTTAATATGTGAGTTTTTTTCAGTTCACAGGTGCCTCCCCCCTCCCCATTTTACTGTCTTAGCTCATTCATGCTTTTATCGTCACAAGCTTACATAAATGGCCAAACAGCAATTACCCACATGATGCTCAATGTCAACAACGTTTAAACGACCGTTTATTCATCTATCTAAACTTGTGATAACTGTGATATAGATGAGTTACAAAACTAATCATCGAGTGCATGAGTTAATCGAATAAAAAAAACTTATGGGCCAACTTAAACATATGACTATAAGTCAAAAACATTTATGTATATTATCCCAATATTTAAGTGATCCATTAAAAGTTACTACTTTATAGTTTAAGAGTCGAACCAATAATCAAATTGAATTGATAAAGTCATTATTTGACCTATCTGATCCAATTTTAAAAGCAATAATTACTGATTCATAATTTAAGAGTCGAACCAATAATCAAATTGGATTGTAGCCAAACTTGATAAGCATCATCATTCGAGCCATACGATTTATAAAATATTGCATGTTATAGCAAACAATAAAAGATAGAGCTATGAACTTTGCACTTTTATATATATATATATATATATATATATATATATATATATATATATATATATATATATTTTTTTTTTTTTTTTTAATTTTTTTTTTAATTATCGGGTCTGTTAGTCAAAGTTCTTGTGCCCGTCCCATATTTTTCATTTTGTAAGCAGAGGATCTCTTTCCATCAAGTCTTTCTATATATGGATTTAATTAAATAATCAGTCTACCTGCCCATCAAAAGTATAAGATTCTATATAAGAAGCGTAAATAACATGTGGTTGAGTTGATATTTCTAATGAACTGGTAAAAAAGAATTTTGAAAGTTTCTTAATTAAAAATTTTCAATTAATTTGACTTGTATATATAAATAATTTTTGTATCCCCCAGTCCATTAAATTTGAGTTAAAAGAAAAAAAAGAAAGAAAGACCGGAATCCACTTTAGAAGTAACTCGTCAAACTTAAAAAATTTTGGAGTTTTTGGGGGGAGAGATTGAGATTTGAGGATATATTCAAGAACCACCCTAAGGTAAGTGCAGGTTCTTCTTCAAAACGAACCCCTACAAAATATAAATTATCTAACTCCACCGTCCAAAACAAACTATACAAAGTAGTCGTTTTCCATCATTTTCCGTCATTCCAATTGGGCCTTTTTTTTTCCCTTCCTCTCTCTTGAGAGTTGAGTCTTGATTGACACTATGATTATATTTTTCTTTCTATCTATTGAGTTTTATCCTTTTGGGAGTGTTCACCATCCACCAAAAAGTCATCAAACTCCATCAGAAAAGTTCCAAAGTTACTCCATCTGCTGTCACTTTTAGCAAATTGGGGTTAAGTTTAGAAAGACATTTCTGTTTTTTTTTTCCTTCTTCAAAAAACTGCAAATTCAATTAAAAAATAAACCACAGTAATCCTCAATGGCAATTTAAGTTGGTCAATTTACCTAACATATCTTCGGATCTAATAACATCACTTTGAGAAAATGAGGCCCAAAAACATAAAGAACATCCGTTGGAGAAAAATATAAAAGAAAATCAAATTTTGCTTGCCAAAATATTTTGTGTCTTTTCCTGTTGGAGAAAATACAGAGGGAGCTCCCGGAAAAAGCTTCCCAGACAATCCCTAAAAAACTTGTGCCATTCCTTGACTTACAACCAGCAGCCACAAAATTGAGGGAAAAATAGCGGCTGTTGGTATTTTAACAATTATTTGTTCCGAAAAATAAAAGAGTTTTTGAATTAAAATACTATTTTTCAAAAAAATGAAGAAAATAGTTGTATTTAAAACTATCAAGCCAATCTAATACTATTGTGACCACATAAAAGGAGCAATGACAAATGTCGCTGGTTTCACAATATTTCATCAAGTTTTTTTAAGTTTCATTGCGCTTGTCCTTGAATAATAGATACTGCGTATTAAAAATCAACAGGACCCTTCTTCCTCCCCCCATTTCTCTAATTTCTCTCATGTTCTTCACCCGCTCATCTGTTGACAACCGATTAGGGCTTGGAAATCAAGTGATTTTTGCTCCATATTTTTTCTTCTAGTACTTCATTCGATTCCACAACAGGTAACCCTCCTACATTGGACTATTTTTTGTTGAAAAATTCTTACATTGCTGGGTGTGCTTTGTTGATAATGTGGTGATAAATCTTTTGGTTGGGCCACATTTAATATGCGATACCTTGTTATGAAGTGCGGTTTTGTCAGATAACGCTGTGATTAAATGCGCATTTTTTGAGAAACAAACACGTGAAAATCCAAAGTTCTTTATTCGTAGCTTTCATTTTTAGGTCACGCTTGGGAAGGTCACAGCTTTTTTTAATTTATGGTTGTCGATTTAGAATTTGTCCCTTTGGTTACTGATCAAAAGGTTTATGTGAGCAGTAAATGAAAGATAAATTAAAGCGTTTTATAATGTGTGTTTTTGATTTTATTCTTGGTATTACTGTTATGATTTTAAGCATTTGGGTATTTCAATATTCTTGATTTTATTCTTGGGTATTTATTATCATTCAAGCCATCTATTGAAGAGTTTGAATATGGTTTCGCCCCATTACCGAGTATCGACGATACACATTGCATTTTTAAATATACAGCACGTTAACGATCAAGAGAGGTGTAATGGAAATAATCAGTTATTTCCATTGACATTTGCTACAAAAGGCGAGAATATTGATAGTTGAGGATGGTTCTTGGCATGTATAAAAAACATAATAACTCAACAGATGAGAATTTGTGTTATATCTAACAAACATCCAGGTATTATGGCAACAATGAGCGATCCTTATCTTCTAATGGCCGCATCATTCGTGATATCAAAGATTTGTATTGCGCCATCCGCAAACACCGATGTTGATCGCCACTAGGCATGAACTCAAGAATTGGGTGATGTGCAATGCCTTTAGCGACTACACAACGCAAATTCAATAGACATATGACTAAAATTAGGAGAATTAATTTGAAAGCACAACAATAGTTATAGACAATCCCTCTTGAGATATGGGCACTTTCATATGATGGAGGTCAAAGATATAGAATAATAACCACCAACATGTCCGAGGTATTTAACAGTGTTTTTAAAGGAGCTCATAACTTATCAATCACTACATTAGTTCAGTTGACATTTTTCCGCCTTAATAGTTACTTTGTTGCAAGAAGGGAACAAGGTGCCAACAGATTGACATCTTGTAGCGCCTCTTCTCAGATCCGACCCGATTGGTAGATCCGAACCTGATCCGGGGTGCTCTGTTACTAATTACTATAAACTTAGAACTTTAAGCTTTTTCATTACTATATAATGTTAAAAATTTAACTTGTACTAGACTTTGTAGCAGTGGATTACAAAATATATACAAGCTCCATATATGGAAGTGTTCAACATTTACAATATTTACGTTACTTTCAAAGACAAAACATATATAAAAAAAAAATTAAAAAAGAAGCACTAAAAAAAGGTCTTTAGTAGGACACCTGCAGTGTGTCAGCCTTGGTTACTACGTCGAGCCATCCGAACTTTCGGCTTTGTTCTCTTGTACTTACACTAGGATGAAAACACCCGCATTCAAGCTTTACGCTTAGTGCGAAATAAACTCGCGGGACAACCATTAACACGATCACACTTCTCTATACACACATAAACATCTTAACATATCATATCATTTAAACATGCTTATACATATTTCATATTTACTTATCATACCACAAGTTTCATTTCTATCATTTTACACTTGCTTCATGTTCTTGCTCACAATATATTTGTCATCAGATAGCGGTGCTGGCGTTTTTCTTTATCATATCTTATCATTTCATATGTTTACACCAAGCTTATCATGATGCTTACGCCCGCATAAACCTTGTGGGTGCTGATAAAAGAAACTATAAGGGCCCGAAGGCGCCGACTAATCGCACGAAACAATTCCGCCTTTAAGCGTTCAAGGCCAGAATGACCCAAACCTAGGGTCAACTGATCGTTACGCCGCAAACTCGCTTTTTCCTAATTCGGCATGTCCGTCTATCCCCTACAAGGTTATAAGGTATTAACTACGCAGATTTTATATTCGCAAATATCTCATTCCCGAATAATTATTGGCTATCCCAGAATCATACGATTGTGATTCTACATTTTTTTCATATCTCATTATAATGATGAATAACTACGATTACTTCATGTATGCTTACGAAGCATTTACTATCATTCCATTTCATCAAGCTATATATATGGATGGGATGCAGACTCAAAGCCATTTCCATAGCCTAACGCCTGAATAGTTCTGAAAATCCTGTCCGGACTATCTAAAAACAATCCCGAAATTTCAACCCAAACAGTCCCAAAATTCAGCCTACATTGTCCAAAAATAGTCCCGAAAATTTCTAAAAATTCTTAAACTCGCTGCACTTTGAGACTGGATTTTACTGGCCTTCACGTTTCTGTTGAAATCCCAAGTCATTAAATGACATTTAAGATAGAAATAACCAAAGTAGGAAAATTCCATACCTCTCTGAGTTCGATTTAAACGCTACATTTTCGCGCCCACGCGTAACTCTCACCGAAAGCAGAATTAACTGCTCTCTGCTCCAAACAAAATCTCATTTGGCCCGATTTTCGTGAGATCTTAGGAGATGTTTCTCTCTCTAAAAATTTCTCCTTACGCTCTCTTTCGCCCCCTTCTATCCGGTCCTATGATACCAACTTGATTTTTATTTTTATTATTATTATTTGGATAGATAGCTCATATTGCCTCATTCGGATCCGTTTCTACCCCGAAAATTTTTATTTATTTTTAATACCACTTTATCTTAAATCGTAATCCTACCAAGTAATTTTTTAGACTTTCGAGATTTTCATAAAAATTCGCCCTCAAGCTTCACCCACGACTTATCACCCAGAAAATCGTAAAATATTTTGACTGTCTTAAAATTCTACGAAACTTTTATGGGTCACTAGATTTTGTGAAACGAATTTAACGACGCGAAACTGCTTTCACATCCAAGATCTGGGTAGGGAATTTTCTGCATTTTCCTAATCCATACGCAGAAAGACAATTTAGCTATTATTATCCTTAACTAATTAAAGTTTCCACATTTGTACTTTCAATCTCTCCACTTTCCTTAATTCGTAAAAGTGCCACCATTATTTGAAACTTTACAATCTCCTACTTCTAAGATGGCCAATCTTTTTGTTATCTACAAGTATTTCACCTTAATCGCAATTTACCAATTTACCCTTGACTTTTGTATTAATTCCGGTTTTTGCTTATTTTATTTTTAGCATTATTTTATTCCGAAAAAATATACATTTACTTTTATTATACCCAAAACATGTTATAAAACTGTCAGGGTATAATTTGGGGTGTTATAACTCTCCCCTCTTTAAAATAATTTCGTCCTCGAAATTCATGTCTGATTCAAAAAGTTGCGGATATTGTGCTCTCATAGTCGCTTCTGACTCCCAAGTAACTTCTTCTCTGCCATGGTGTTGCCAGAGCACTTTCACTAATGGTACTTGTTTGTTCCACAACTGTTTCATCTCTCGAGCTAAAATTTCCTCTGCCCTCAAAGATATGACAAATCCTCTTACTTGTATCTCTTTGCAATTATAGTATGTGCGAATTAATCGTAATGGTATTTTTGAAGCATAGACATATGGAACACATCATGCAACCGCACAATCTCATCCACGTATAACTCAGCTAGTCGATCCATAGAATAGTTAATCCTGACTAGTATATGAGCCTATCAACAATCACCCAAACAGAGTTATATTTTTGTTGCGTGAGGGGAAAACTCGACACAAAATTCATGGAAATGTTATCCCACCTCCACGAGAATTGAAGGATTCAACAACCCCGTTGGAACTTAGTGTTCACTTTGACTTGCCGACGCCAAACATTTGCATTACCGCTACTCTATCACACTTCTTTCCATTCCTTTCCACCAATAATGTTGTTTTAATCCTGATACATTTTATTACCTCCAGGATGCATAATATATACCGTATTATGAGCTTTAAATAGTAATTTTTTTTTTAGCTCTTTATTATCTGACACACATAATCCGTTCTGGAAATACATACTTCCCCCTTCTTTCACTGAAAACTCGGTCTTGTCACCATCTCTAACCATCTGTAACTTTTTCTGTAGCTCTTTATCATTCTTCTAAGCATCTATAATCATTTGCTTTAAAACAAGTTGAGCTTTTAATTGAGCTAATATAGCTCCATCAGATACTACTCTTCATTCACTGTGCTGTATTAACAAAGCTACCATTGCCTTTCTACTTAAGGCATCTGTTACCACATTAGATTTTCTAGTAGTAACTATTATGCGCCATAATCTAACAACTTCCAACACCTCCTGCTGAAACTCAAATTAAGCCTTATGCTAACAAATATTTAAGACTCTTATGATATGTGTAAAATTCTACACTTTTCCCCATATAAGAAGGTTTCACCATATTTTTAAAGAACACTACTGCAGCAACTCTAAGTCATGAGGGATAATTTTGTTCTATATGTCTTCAACTCCGTCTCGATGCATAAGTCACTACTTCTTCCCATCCTCCTTGCATTAACACACAACCTAGACCAATTTTGTGCTATCGCATACTGCAGTATACTCTTTACCCGAGGTAGGTCAGATATCACCGGCGCTTCAACCAAGATTTTCAATTGTTTAAACTATTCGACATTTATCGACCATTCAAACTTTACTCATTTCTGAGTAATTTGGTGAGCAAGAAAACATGTGAAATCCTTTTCTAAATCTTACATAATATCATTAAGCAGAAATTTCTCACTTTGATCACACTTTGGCGGGTTTCGATTCCTGACGGCCTCCCGATCTTTGTGAGATCGACTCTTATACCCTCGACCCGGACATAATATGGCTAGGAATGGAAGCTGCGGCCCGAGTCACATTTCTTTGAGTTTAGCATATAACATTGTTTCTCTTAAAGTCCTCGAAGACTATTCTCGAGATGCTTTTCATGTTCTTGTGCATCCTTGGGGAATGCGTGGGATGTCCTTGTGTTTTGTATAGATGGATGGAGTCACTCCCGAATCTGGCGGAAGAGCAGGCGAAAGTGTTAACCATGGAGATCGAGGGGATTATCGCCGGATCTTTTGAATATGTCAGTGAGACGAGTTAGGTTGGAGGATATCTCAGGATATGACTCGGGTATTAGAAATATTAACAACTTCAAAAGCCTTGATAGACATGGTAAGAAGACATGAGGCTGAGGAATTCCATGGAGATTGAACATGGAAGAGTCGATAAAAATTTATAAGTGCAGTTAGAAAGGTGCAAAGAATATTGGAGGGATTAGATGCCCTCCGTCGGAGAGTATCATGCGGAGTCTCAGCTATTGTAAGTGAGGCGTATGATTGGTGGAAACTAGCATTGAAGTCGAGGATTCCCGAATCCACGTGACTTGAGAGTTCTTTGTCGAGTTCGAGCGAGTATGTGCGAGATGTATAGGGATTTCAAAGAGTGGAAAGCAGTTCTGAATTTGAAAGCGAAAAGGAACATCGTTAATTTGAATATGAGAAAGAAATTCGATCATCTCGGCAAGTATGTATAGTATGCGAAAATATACCAGCGGAGTTTTTCGACATGTTTAGGGTATTTTGTAAGCATAATTTGAGCTGTTCGCGAGTTAAATGCGAAACATGGAAGTGAGACCGGAAAGTTACAAAACTTAGGACAAAATTGTGATTTGTCAATGGGCAGACATGAATTAAGAAGATTTGAGACTGAAATGGGGAAATAAGGGAAGTTTGTTATAAATAGAATGAGTTATGGGCTTAAATAGCAAATAAGCAAACTTAACCAAAATGGGTTTTTGGAGAGACGAACATGGCCTTAAACGAACATGGGAATTTAAAGACCAAAATTAGTCTCATGTTTTGGGAGAGGAGCGAGTAGAGAGAAGAAGCCCGAAAGAAGAGAAAGATGGAGGAGCGAGATCGAAATGGCCTTGGTATGGAACGAATAAGTGTGGAACTTTGAATTTTTTGTATGAAACTAACCTTGATTATGGATTCTATGAGATTTAGCATGGATCTTTGGGTTTGTATGATGGTGCTTTGCTCGAGCCTAGGGTTTCTTTGGGTTTCATCTCGACAAAATTATGGAAAGTAAAGGTTGGTAAAATCCCATATGACACAAGGTTGTTAGAGAATCCTTCCTTTTAGGTTGGATTCATGGTTAAATTGTATGTAATGGAGTTAGGGTTTAGAACAAACCCTAACAAAAATCTATGTTTGGATCATGTATGGGTTGTGACCCATATTAGAATGGTTTTTGAAGTGCTTCATGAAAGAATTTGGAAGAAAGATATCCATTGAAAGATAATTTGAGTAAAATTGAGATTAGAAGATGAATTTGAAATGGTTTTGAAGTGTATATGGACTATAGAGTTGAATTGGGATGGAAAATATAGAAAAAGTGCAGAAAAGCCCATATTATGGGCAAAATTCGAGCATGTGTACCGTACATTAGGGGTATGGGGTACCTTACTTTGATGCTCTTCAGGTTTCGATGGGTTTTTGTATTTTGGCCATAACTGCCGTTTGCTATCAGATTTGGTGATTCAAGTAGCCCGATTAAATGAACTTCAGGGAGAACCAAACCTAAAGAAATAGGCATCGTCATGACTGGCTCTAAGTGGTCCAAAAATTCACTCAAGTGGAAATTTGTCATGTGCCAAATTCTGCACATCGGATTTGAACATAAAGTAGTCAGAGTTGTTTTGAAGGCATTATCTTGAGTTAAATTAACTCGGGTGGAGTGATTCAATTGGAATAGAATCATAGCACCTTATATTTAAAAAGGAGTATAAAGATCGATTGCCAAATATCGAGACAAGGTACTGGAAAATGAATCTTCGAACTATCCCCTTGAGTAAAATCGGTGGCAAGTTTAGTTGTCGTGAAAATGTCGTAACTTGAGAGTTTGGATGATCAGATTGGATTGATTCGATTCTAAGAAAAATAGATTCATAGAGGGACTAGAATATATGAATGATGTGTTGATAGACATCATATCGTCGCAGTATCTGAAATGCCATAAGGAATAGGCGTAACGAAACACGAATATGATATGAAACACGAAAGAAAGCGATGCAAAACATGAACATGAACATGAACATGAAAAGCGATATGTCATGATCACGAGTATAATTAAGAAAGGTTATAAGTTCTGAAAGACGCTTAGCCAAAAGTATGACTACCTAGGGCCCGAAAAATATGAATAGTGGGCGTCTTTTTTGGTGGCCGGCACTCGTCGATGCTCGGCACTCCTATTTGGTCTTCACGGCACTCTGATGCGTGGGCGAGCACGTCTGTATGGTCTTCACGGCACCCGATCTTGTATCGTACCTTAGTTACTTATTATCTTAACGTCCTACTCATTTCTTATGATTGGTCTAATTAGTCGGACATATGATAAGACCTTTGAATAAAGAATAAGAGTAAAGATCACGAGATGTACCCACGTATATGTTACACACGTAAATCTTTACGAATGCTCACGTATCTGAAGTAATCTACACGTAGTACTCACGGTACTCAGTATCGATAAGATAAATATAAGTCCAGTCGTAGCTACGGGTACTCCCGTATCGATAAGATAAATATAAGTCCAGTCGTAACTACGGGTACTTCCGTATAATGAATCTGTGTGATCTGTCTCTGAAAGACTAATGTACGTATGCGTAATAAGTCGATCCCGGAGCACAGTATGTGATATGATCTGATGTGTTGGAGCTTATAGTACCTACGGGTACTGCCCATACAAAGAGTAGATCAGTAAGGCAATAATAAGTTACGCCAAAAACAAGTATAAGATACGTAAGACAAGAATAAGTCTGTACCACAAAATATAAGTTCGAGTAAGACCGGTATAAGTTCAGTAATATACATGTAAGATCTAAAATACATGTATAAGTTACCATGTCTACATTATAAGATACGAAATACGTTATAAGTTCGTGGGCAGTACATAAGTCGTGGAACAAGAAGTATATACTCGGTAAGACATGTATAGAATCTGAGAAATCACGTGTAGGATTACGTAATAAATGTATAAATCAAAATACATGTATATGTTTCGTAATGCGGGATAAGATTAGAAATACGAGAATAAATATGAATGCAGTAAAAGTCCATAAGACAAGGATAGGCTGCAGCCCAGTACGAGTATGAATCTGAAGTACTAATAATTTACGTAGTACCCTACGGGTACTCCTGTATGCGATCGATTTACGTAATACCTACGGGTATCTCGTATAAGCTTAGGATAAGGATAAACTCAGGCGGTAGTACTGGGTGCTCACGAATATAAGTATAGGTATTCGTTAACCAGTGCTTGTTGGGATAGGAAATGCAACTAAGTTGATAACGAGCAGACATTTGATCAAGTAGTCTTTGCGGGTACTCGTATAAGATTAAGTTATGAATCATTATACGTTAAAGCCAATTACGTGATACCTGCAGATTTTCCAGAGCAGTGTGGCTCGTAGGATAAGTATAAGTTACGTAGCTCCTACGCGGGAGATCGAGATAGATATAAATACCCGATATACATTTATGTACCTGTATGGCATAGGTTACGTAACTCTATGGGAGATCGAGGAAATAAGTATAAGTTTGGGAGAAATAGGTATACGTAGGGGTGTCGAAGCGAGGTTGGGTTGGGTTACTTGATTCTGGGTTAAGCGGTGGTGAAAAACATGTAAGCCGTACACGACACGTTTAATAAATGGTAAATCGAGAAACACGAACGACGGATTTAATAAGCGGGTAACCGCGACTGCGACTTCGTGCCGTCCTGTTTAAGCGGGTTGGGTTGGGTTGGGTTGAGTTAACGCGATAAACCACTCATTTGACCCATTTGCACATTTACCACCCGTTTGACCCATTTAACCGCGATGAAACCACGTTTAACCATTTACCATTATTTTAAAAATGATTAATTTTTTTAAAATACCCAATTTAGTAATTTTATTTAAGCGGGTAAGCGGGTTATAAACGGGTTAGCATGTCTCACCCGAACACGCGCCCGTTTATTAAACGTGTTAAGCGGGTTGACGTTTGTATCACGGGCAGTTTAGGTCTCACCCCCGAGCCTTGCGTTTAATCGGTTAATACGTGTCGATTAATCGTGTCGTGTTGAATTGACGGAACTTTGAGTATCGTACATGTATAAGCTCGATGCGGTATACGAGAAATCAGAATAAGAATAAGATCATTCTTATAAGTATAAGACCGGATAAGAATAAGTGCGCCGTAAGTGTAATTCCCCGAGTAAGTATAAGATTGTTATAAGTATGATTCAGTCTGTAGTTTTATAAGGAATGCGGATTGAGTATAAATATGTATCCTATGGGAGATATAAACGATACATTAAAAGTCACAGTCATAGTAAACGAGAATTATGTTAGTGACATGAATGAACTTGAGCACAAATCAGAAAATCTCATGAGTTATGTAAAGAGATGAATTGGATGCCATTGTATGTATATGCAAGTTTGCTACGAATATGATGCGGCTTTGTTATATATTGGATTATATGGTCGTGATGATTTTGATATACATTTGTTATAAGTTTATCATGATTCGATCTATTATGCATCGTATAAGTTATAGAATATGCTTCCACATTGGCGTAAAGAGCTTAGCACGGGTTTAATCAGGTGTAGGTACGAGAAGACATCCAACAAACATCAGCATCTGGTGAGCTGACACACTTGTAAGGGTTCACTACATGTAGTTCAGCGCTGGTTGTAAATGTAAAAGTTCGGTTTTGTATATGTAAATGGGACTACATAAATGTATATGATTTTGGCTTTACGGTATTATAAGATGTGGGCCATACCCACGGTATCGGTCGGTTTAAAAAAAAATCAGGTAAAGAGTCCCGGTATTTGGTCTCGCGCCCGAGCCGGTTCGGATCATGTCGGGTCGGGCCAGGGTTCGAGATGTGACCGGTATGCCGGAATTGGTCCTCATCCCGAGAGCATTTCGGTGTAGACAATTGAGGATGGGCTGCGTGATTCCATCGAGAGATATTTGCTTTTATGACTTCTCTCCAATAGTAGATTTCTATCGGTTGGTCAGCTGCGTGAAATTAGAGGGCCTTAGCGGCGTAAGTAAGATCTCCACGAAGAAGTTTTCTAAGAGGAGAAAGAGCTAGAGAGTCTCGGCTTAATCCAGAATATAGTTTCATTTCTGAGAGGTAGAAGGCGAGGATTTGTCTGGCACCTAATGCGGTAGGGTTCAGTTGGACCCGGGGGGAAATCGAGATGCCCTCATTGCCACATAGAAGGCATTTAGGAGTTTGTAGATTGTTGAGAGAAAGGATAACCGTGTGGAAGCATTGAACGTTTATGACAAGTTATTCTGAAAATTCAGAAGAACCCAAATAGGAATCCTTAGGATAATAGTAAGAGGAGGTTCGCGGTACCACGCGGTCGACTCGAGATAGAGGTAAGTCGAGGGGGCGGGAGGCCAGCCATGAGAGGGGCAGAGGAGGCCTGATGTCGGAGAACAGTGGATCGCCTATGCTTACGAGGCACCGGCACGAGCATATGCATAAAGGCTGGAGTGGGGATCGGGGCTCTCCTAAGGTTCTAAATTTAGTATAGTTTCATCTTTTTGATATTGAAATGCATGCATTGATTGATCCACGGATCCACTCATTCCTTATGTATGGATTGAGCATGTGTTGATAAGATACAGCCAGTGGAACGATTAGCATATGACATGCATGTGACGATCCATTAGGGCATATTCGCGTGAATAGTGTATCTGAATTGCCCCTGCATTGTTATCTGGCGAGAGAGTTTCGTTGATTTGATACCGCACCATTAGGAAATTTGACTTGATTATGGGAATGGATTGGTTGTCTAAACGCAGGCTATCGTTGATTAATGGATTTAAAGGCAGTAGTGTTGAGGTGAAACATGCGACCAGTTGAGGTGATAGTACGAGGCATTAGATCAGTCTGATGTCTACAATGTGATCTCCGCTATGTAAGTTAGGAGATTTATGAGGAAAGGATGTGAGACATTCTTGGTCGTGATACTTGACTCTAAGTGGATGTAGAAAAGATTCCAGTAGTAAAGGAATTTCGGTCTTATTGTCACACCGAATCAGTCCGACCCAGATTGGCGGATCGGGAACGAGTTAGAGTCGCGGGTGTTCAAGGGTGGGACTCTTTGCGATTTTTTTTTTTTTTTTTTTAAAGCCCGGCGGCTTTGTGGGTATGGCCCACATCTTATAACAAAATCAAAGTAATATATATATAAATCAAAAACGCGACCACTTGGAATTGGTGTCCATCAAATCTAGACACATATAAGCGAGTCCATTTACATATACAAAAGCGAACTTTTACGTACAAATCCCGAATGTGAGCACTACGTGTAGTGAACCTTCTGAGTGTGTTGGCCCGGTTTGTATGTCACCGGATGACTGCGATGTCTTCTCTGTACTGCAGTTAAACGGAGTGCTAAGCTTTGCGACGAGTAGGGAAACATTTCTTATCACGAAACACATGCATATGCAAATTATAATAAGTGTATAACCATATGAAATCGAAATTTCATACATTCATGTCATGGACTTATATATGTACTTATGCTTATCACAGGCTTATGTTCATACGGGACTCCCGTAGGAGTTACAGAACTTATTCTTACGGGCCTCCTCTTGGTATTTGAGCACATACGGTATTTCGGATCTTATCGTGTATTCTGAACTTATACATGTATTTCAGATCTCATACATGTATTACAGAATTTATAATTGTCTTACAGATCTTATACTTGTGCGAAGGTACCCGTAGGTACAATAAGTTAGAACTAATCATAATCGTATCACCTACAGGGTTAGATCAGACGTATGCAGATACATATCAGGTATGGACATTAGTCCGGAGGCCGGGTCTGAATCGAACGGATCGTATACTCATTTCACGGATCACGAGTACCGCAGGTACTCACCCCAGACTTATACTTGTTTCTGGAAATGCGGGGAGTACGTAGGTGCTACGAGTTTGTCGGATACGAGGGTACCCTAGATGTATAAAACTTGATGAAATACGAGTACGTGGAGTACTACAAAACTTAATCGAGAGGTAGACGGGGCAATCAATACGGGGGTACCATTAGGTACTACGAGACTTGTCAGATGCGGGGACTTATCGGATATAGGGTACGTAGATGCTTCACGGGGACTTGTTCGAATCACGGGACTTATTAGATCACGCTGAGTACCCTAGTAGATGCTACGGGGACTTACTTTCGAATCTGGGTACCTTAGGTACTCACCGGAACTATCGGTCGGGACTTATTCGAGACGGGAGTACCCGTAGGTACTCTGAGGAACTTCATCGGAGACCAAGGAATAGAACTTAATTAAATACGAAGTCTGGAGTGCTACGGAGGCGTTCGGATACGGGTGCGTGGGTCTTGGGCTTGTCGAGAGACGGGGATTGCGAGTGAGTCTTCTGAACTTATTCGAGAGACGGGCATCGGAATACGGGAGTACGTAGGTAATACGAACTTATACTTGTATTTACTAAGACAAAGTACCCTTGGGTACTACGGAATTTATCAAAACGGGATTGCACAGTAGGTGCTGCCCGCGAGAATTTGTCGGATGCGGGGTACCCTGGAGTGCTGCGGAACTTGATGAAATCGAGGTATCCATAGGTGCTTCTGGAACTTAATCGAATCTGGGGAGTACGGTAGATCTTCTGAGAACCCAAGCGAGACGGAACTTAATCGGAAGATTTTGTTCGGATACGGGAGTACCCCATAGGTACTACGGAACTAAATCGAGACATGACGGGGCAATCAAATCTGGGAGTGATGCCGCCCAGGTGCTGCGGAACATTTTCGGATACGGGAGTTAGTCGGAATGGACTTGACCGGATCTTTGGAGTACCGAAGTGGGTACTACATAACTATCTGAGAGGCAGGGAGTACCCATGGGTACTACGGGACTGATCGAAGACAAGACTTATCGAATCTGAGGACTTATCGGATACGGGAGTACCGTAAGGTATTACGGGACTTATTCAAAGGCAGGGTACGTGAGTGCTACGAGGAACTAAATCAAATCTGAGAGTACCGTAGATGCTTCTGAACTTAATCGGATCTGAGAATGAACTTCTTCCCGGATCTGAGGGTACGAAAGTAGGTACTGCGAACTATCGAATCAGGGAATGCAGAGTATGTCTTACGAGGACTTAATCGGAGGCGAGTTAATCGGAGACGGGGTTAATCGAGGCAGGAGTGCCCATGGGTACTACGAGGAACTAAATCGAGCGAGACGGAACTGTTTAAATACGAGGGTACAGTAGGTGCTATAGAACATTTTCGGATCACGGAAATTGCGTAGGTGCTACGGAGCAGTCTTAGGGTACATTCGGATCTTTATTAGCGATACTCTGTTGGTCTTGTCGTATAATTGTTTGACTTCCTAGACCCGGTAATACGGAATGGAGTGGGGACCTGACCTGATAAGTACCCAGAAGATACTGCGATGCGAATCTTGTGGCATTGAGTCGGGACGAGTGCGCTAGCATATGAGGACGAGTGCAGAGTAGCGCCTAATCGAGCGAGTGCCACAATCGCACTAATGTCGGAGCAAGTCAGTAGCACTAATCAAAGAAATCTTAGGAAGTACTGCTAATCGAAGTCTTAGAACCTTGTCGAATCTTAGAAGTGATACTAATAGTCGAGTGTGAGATGTAATCGAATCTGAAATCTTAGTAAAGACGAGTGCATAAGCACTAACGAAGTCACAGAAGTACTTTTTCGGAGATGATAGTGCTTGTGTCATTTAATAACTAGTCTTAGATGGTTTTACAATTATATGAAGTCGATAACTTGTGTATCTTTTAAATAGGGCATTCTTAGCCACAGCCAGGTGTTCATGACGGATCGTCAGCCGCTATCTTGGTAGGTATGATGCGTATGTAATCACGCCTTATTCATGGATTCTTATTCTTTCTATGAATCTACTTTATCGAGAGTTGGGAATCACCCCGATCAGATCATACATTGAAGTTATGGCATTTCATGCCCGGCCTAGTCGATTTCTGGATTTCAGAGACGATTTGAAATATTTATTTTCGATTGCCTTGTCTCGATATTTGGCACTAGTATCTTTGTATTCCTTTAAAGCTAAGGTGCTAAGGGTTCTATTCAACTGGAATCGCGGTGAACAGGAACTTAAGTTGTCCGGCTCAACCGGATGCTGTTCAAATTTGGAATCGAATTTTTCTTTATGGCCCAGCTTTGAGTGAATTTTGGGCTCAGATTTTGGCGATGCCTCTCTCTTTAAGTTTGGTTCTCCTTGAAGTCTATTTTACGTGTAGCCACTTGAATCACTTAAATCGGATAAGAAATGAGGAATTTATGGCCAAAATACTTAAAAACCTGGCCGGGAATGCGAAAAACCGTAACAAGTCAGGATCGTACAAGCCTTCGCCAGACGGTGACAACTCGCCAAAAATGACCGTAACACAAGTCGCACGGTACAAGTTCAAATTGTACCGGTACAAGTCTCCGAAAGTCTTAATGTGTTTTCACATTTTCCATACTTTTTGATACTCAAATCAATTCTATACTTCCAACACACATCTAATCCATTTCAATTCAATTTGGAATCACTCTTTCTATTCAATTTCTTTCAATTACATATTCTTCTTCCAAAACATATCACTCAAAACAATTCTAATATGGGTTAAGACCCATACACAAATTACCTGAGATGATTAGTTAGGGTTTGTTCCAACCCTCAACTCATCTACTATAATTAAACCATGAATCCTATCCACAAAGGAAGGATTCCATACCCATCTTGCGGCCATGTGGGGTTTTACCTTACTTGACATAAATTTTGGGTTAAGATGAAAACCCTTAGCAAAAACTCCTAGATTTGGGCAAGATTAACCATCAAAGCATGGAAATTCATACATAATCACCTAGGAATTCATAATCATGTGAGTTTCCATACCTTGGCTTTGCTTCTTGATCTTGACCTCCATCTTCTTTCCTTTCCTCTTTCTCTTTCTCCTTCCATCCTAAGCCTCCCAAATGAGACCTCAATTGCCTTTATCCAGATTTTGTTGGCAGTCTTGTTTTCGTTCTAGACAAAAAACCTATTTTTGGGTTTTTTTTAAGTTTTCTTATTTGCTTTTTATTCCATAATTCTTTTCTATTTATAAATAAACTTTCCTTTATTTCCTTTGGCTCAAATCTGGTCAACTATGACTTTAAAAGTCCCTCTCTTCGACAATTTACAATTTTATCCTTAAATCTTGTAAATTTCGGTCTCTGCTTTCCATGTTTCGCATTTAACCTCACAACAAATAAATTATGCTTACAAAATATCCTAAACATGTCGAAACGACCAGTGATATTTCATTGCTACACGATTCCCGAATAGCTACTGCGCATTCCACTCGAGAGGGAGGCAATTCTATCCATGTAAATTGCGGCTGCGAATGCTCTATGTTCAGCACCGCATGTGATGGCTCCAACCTAATCGAAAGAGCTAAAGACATCCGAGATCTAGAGAATTTTCTAGACTTCCCTAAACCATTATGGCAATTTATTATTATTATCCTTTAACTAATTAAAGTTTCCATGATTTGTACTTTTATCCATCCACTTTTCTTAATTGCAAAAGTGTCACAATTCTTTGAAAACTTTACACTTCCTACTTGGTATACAATCTTTTTATTCTTACGCCATTTTGTGTCCTTAATTACACTTACCAATTCTACCCGACTTTGGTATTAATTTCGATTTTTTGCTTATTTTATTTTTAGCATTATTTTTTATTCCTCGTAAAACATTTACTTTTTATTAGCGCTCAAAACATATTATAAAACTGCCAAAGTGATAATTCAAAATAAGTTACACATATGATGAGCAGTACACTCCTTATGTTGATGCTCAAATTAAGACCCGTGTGGTTAAGGTTGGATCAATGAAAATTGTTCTTTACGATCACATCCAGGGACGATTTCATGTCAAGTCAAAGAGTGGTCGAACACAACGCCTCAACTTACATGGCCAGAAAGGCACACGTGGTAAGACACTTATATATAGATTTCTATGTAGCCATATCATAGTAGCATGTCAACATCGATGTGTTGATTTTCGATTATTTGTTCAAGGCTACTGCACTATATAAGCCAGCATTTCATGATACTAGAAAGAAACTTTGCTTCATCCCATATTAAATTTAAGATGAGTGACCCTTTATGATGGTCCTACGATCGCATTCTAAGTCAATGAAACACATGTAACGGACATCCTAATCAAATAGTTTGCACAATGAAACGACGCTGTATAAAAACTACTATCACATGCGGCTATGAGAACAACCCATCACACCCAAGTAATTGTAAGAATAGAAATAGAGTTTAGTGAAAGATATAAAGTAACTCAAATTTTTTTTTTTTTGTAAGGCAATTTGTCTTTCATGTTCGTCGCCGCTTGTATGTGCACGTGACGTAAACGCTATTTTCGATTATAAAAACTTCAGGTACCTTATTTAAGTAGATGTGACATCATTCTTATACGTGGTTTTTTTGTTCATTGCCTTAGTAATTAGTAATTGCATTCATGACTATGATACTAATATTTCAATGCTTTTTGTTAATAATTATATTGTCTTTGTGTTATCTGTTACAGATATGGCATTTAAAGGGCTTCATGATGCATATCATTTAGATCCATCTGTCTTGGTATTGCAAGACAGACATATGTCGCACTTAATAGATACATGTATGCATTTTATTAAATATCAAATACTATTATAGATTACGTGTACTTATATATAATCAATTATAAAATTGATTTTTCGTTATTTGTAATTCAGTGAAGTACTCCAATTTTCACAAAAGATGAAAGCCTTCATCAAGATGTGAGGATGGATCTACGTATTCGGTCCATACGTGATCCCATGATTCTATGGTATATGTACGCTTAGGGCCACATCATGATCAATTGCCACTCATCACTTGTCTCGCCAGATGCATTTGCGCCAAGACACACATGTTTCATGTATTCGTCGGAGAAATGACGATCACGTTATAGGATGTTGCTATCATCCTCAGCTCAGATCCACCAAGGACAAAAAATCATTTTACTTCGATTTTTCTACTTAAAATCGATTCTTCTGGTCGGCTGGAATCCATTTTTGGTTTAAAAATTGATAAAAATCTGAGAAAATTCGCTCATTTTTCCGATAAATATCGATTTTCCAGAAAAATTTCGATTTTTTCCTGGCCCAAAATATGAAAATTGCTTTTACTCCGCTAACCCACCCAAAATGCCTGCCGCACCCTCCAACCACCAAACCATTTGACGTATCTTACTTTTATATTATCTTATTATTTATTTGTTCATAATCCCTTTATAATATTTTATTTATTTTATTTTTTATTTTACATTATAACTTATAATATTTTAAAATAATATCATTTAAAAATTTAAAATTATAATATATAATATTTTTGATCTCCTCATTATCTAAGCATAATATTTATAATAATAACAAAACAAATAAATAATATCTTCTTTAACATAATAATATTCGAATAATATATTAAATATAACATATTTTAATTTAATAATTACTAATCCATTTGATTTTTAATCTACCTTAATTAAGATAAGAATTATTTCTCATAATCTATATAATTAAAATATGAAAAATTTTAATAACCGATATTTCCGTAAAATTCAATTACCGATATATCCGTGTTTACCGATATTTTGATCCTTGGTATCCATAGACCAGTAGTCACTAGGACATGTGTGTTCAATGTAGCGCAGTCAGGGGTGTCGTCTGTCACCCCAACCGCTGGATGCTCTCAAATGATCCAATTATCTCCATATATGGTGGTTATGTGACCAATTATCCACCCGAATACCCTGACAGATGAGGTCACTTTGAGAGGCGCGTGCTAAGGCGTGGGTTTCACCTTAGTTCATGGGATCCTCTTATTACTTTTATTACATATGCATGTCCATATGTGCTTTCTCCATTGCTACGAGATTTCCGACAATGCATCGCGACTTATAGTTGTAGGTGGCAAGCACTAAAGCACAATTATAACGAGAGTTGCGTCGAACCAACTTGCTTAGACGCGGTTGGCTGCCGTCACATTCAGTGTCCAATAATTTGTCTTTATTATATTATGCATCTATACACACAATCACATCATTAGTTTGAATACTTCGTCATTTGCATTCAATCAGAGAGTTCGGGAGTAGACTTCACTGAAGCCACCAAAGCTAAATATAACCAACACTCCAATTATCTATACTGATGATTTGATTTGCCGGGACGGAGAAGTAGTTCCAATAGTCTACACGATAGATTTATTAGTTTGAAGCTATACGAGCCGTAGCTAGCTCTTCCACTAGGGTGTAGGTGGAGAGTACCTTTGACACGGGTGCATAACTTATTCGGTGCACTCCCCCTATATCGAGATCAGCTAGACGCACAAACAATTGATCATGTAATGGTATATGTAAAAGTATATTGTTCTATAGTAATTTCATTTATATTCACATCAACGTTATTAACGTCAAGTGTAAATATGTAGGTTTTATGGTAGCCATATGCTCTGAGAGTTGGCTTTCGACCGCCTACTAAATATCTCAACTTTATCTCGTATCGAGATCCGCGGATCGATGTCACCGCTTATATGTTTTGGGACTATTGAGTGGCATCGTCTAGAGCGAGTCTTGTGTCAGTTTGGGCTACACTAGGATATACCTCCATCTTGCTCTTATGAGCAACAACTACATAGAGTGGATGTACATGAACGACTTTAGAGAGGTTGGGCAACGTATCATGCTCCATACATCGCTTCATTGCCACGCGAGCAGGCGTGATAATCACCTGACTTTTATGGTAGGTATTATTTTGACTTCCATGACATATATAGTGGTATTGTCGTATTTACTTAATGCTTATGACACCACCACTCCATAGGGATGATATGAAGTACCATACTATAATCTGTACTACTCAAGTTTTGGTAAGTTAGAGTCGTGTGTTTCAAAAAGTTGTTTTTCAAATTAAACAATAGATTATGTATTTATAATTATTCGGTTGGTTCTCTAGATCTCGCCATAGTTCATACCGCTCGCTTCCTGGGGCTACCATCGATTGGTACGACTTTACATCATATTGTTATATCAATGTTACACCAAATCGGAGAGGAGAGAAAGCATTGTCGAACACGACAGACATCTACTTCACACGACCATCCATTGCACTCCCATTGCCATCCACTCCATTCGTCAGATGCAACATTCGAGGTAAAGTGGGAGAGGGAGAGGTAGTTTGATCGATTTAAGGCCGCGGGCACCCGAGCCGACATTACCTTACTCCATACCTTCATACTTTACCCATCACTTGATACTTTCATACTTTCCCATACTTACCCATCACCCGATACTTTTATACCCCTATAGACTTACATATTACATACTTTATCATCCCACCTTTTATCATCCTCTAAATTGCCTCCTATCGATGGGACCATGATAGATCTTATATCGTATCTCTGAAGAACACTTCCACTGACGGCTTCTCGCGCCCACGCATATCGCCAAATACTATCCATCAACTCCTCGCTCCTCTACCCAACAACTCCCTCAGCCCACCAACTGACGGTATCGGCACGTAACCTTACATCAACTCACTCGCAGATTCTGCCAGCCGTCCTAAGATAAATATAAAGACTCCATCTTGTGGGACTCATTAATATATGTCGATATTTGTATATATTGATATTTGTATACAATTCTTTATATATTAATATGATTTAGTTTATAATCGAATTGGTTATAATTTGATACATGTGAATGATTTATATATATTCTGTTTCCTACAAGAAACTTA
Source organism: Tetrastigma voinierianum (assembly GCA_016808115.1). Taxonomy (NCBI): domain Eukaryota; kingdom Viridiplantae; phylum Streptophyta; class Magnoliopsida; order Vitales; family Vitaceae; genus Tetrastigma; species Tetrastigma voinierianum. The sequence continues at coordinate 251,586 of JAEQBH010005358.1, forward strand.
TAGTCAAAATCGAGCTTCATACAAAAATCTATCAAACATTCCATGATTCTACATTTTAAAAATACGATATACAATAACTCTGGATAATAACTTCATAAATAAAAATAAAACTTACAAATATTTTAACATAAAACTTACAAGCTTATTTGAGATTTAAGATTACCTTAAACATGTTGGTTGTGAAAATTTAAAAATATTTACAAATATATTTGAATTAATAAATAAAATTATTTTTAATATCAAATAGTAAATATATATATATATTTTAAATATTAATTTATCAAATTTGTGAACAAACCCATTAGTTGATATAATTTATCAAATCATAAAGATTCTCACTTTAATACTTTAAATAAATTGATGTAAATAATAATAATAATAATTTTTAAATAAATTTTTATTTTAAATATTTTAAATATCAAGTATAATCTTTAAAATAAATATTTATAATTTCATATAGATTTAACATTTTAATTTTTATTAAATGATAAAGTTGTTGTTACCAACAATGGCATGGCATTTTAATTAAAACAACATTTTAATTTTTTAAAAAATTATAAGCCACTATCCAGTCCAGGACAATGACATTTTAATTTTTTATAATACCGTTGTTCTTAATAGCAGCATTTTAAAATAATAAAGTCGTTATTCAAGACAACGACATTATCCTAATTGTCGCCTACATAGCTCAAACGAACTAAATTTGGCAATAGTTTCATATACAAACTATTTTTATAAATTTTTTTTTGAAAAATAGTATTTTAATCCAAAACTCAATAAAAGAACATTAAACACTTATTTGGTAAAAAGGGCCCCTCATTTTTTGTGTTCTCCTTGCTTCTCTAAAATACCTGTTTTCAAAAATAACACATTTTTGGAAAGGTGTTCTGTGTTTCTAAAAACTGTTTTCTAGAAAAGGAACCAAACAGGGCGTTATCCGTTTGAAACAGAGCACATTGAAGATAGGTATCCATAAGTAAGGTGGGCCAAGGCAATGAAGTCCTGAATGAATATTAAAACAATAATTGACTATGTACACCAAAAGAGAACCAGAGTTGCAACACAGCCTTCGCAGGCATTATCAGAATTCACATTCTCCTGAAAAATATATGACGAAGATTCTAACACAGCTAACAAAATTAATTTCCTCATCCAGATCTACACCAAACCGGTAGCACAGAGTCACACCGACAATCCAATGCAACTGAGTTTGACCATATCAACAATTTGGTCCCCAAAAAAATACAAGACTTATAACATGGCCATGACAGTCTGCTGAGATGAAGGTGAACCCAAAATGACTGTTACCCAAATCGTTGAAAGAAACGAATATTAACATCAAACCCAATCCCAGTATATTAACTTGGATATGTGTATTCATAAACAAATACTACCTTGAAAAAATGAACAAAGAAATAGCCCATAAACGTAAGAAGATAGCATAGCATAAGTGTTAAAGTTGTTAATTTAGTCTGTGAGCTTGATACGGTTGGTGACAACCAAGTTAATTTTTATAAGCCAATTCAAGCAAACTCCAAAAGAGTAAGAAATAGATGGCCTGGTGCATAGAATCTGACCAACTCTGCCTATTCAAGTAGAATATTAGCACACAGAATTAACCCCAAAAAGCAAGATAAAGAATAAAAAAAGCATTAAATTGCCAAACATGTACCAATGCATAATGCGATGGGAAGTCCCGAAAGAGTGAAAGAAATACAAGAGAGAGAACCTCATGTATTGATTAAACCACCACTACTATACCTGTACATATATATAAGAGCAGAAGAAGAAATGAGTAAAACACCTTTGTACTTGGTTTAAATGATGCTAGAGGTAATGACAGGCTTTTTGTTGTGAGACAGCTTGACAGTCACCTCAGATATTAATGCTGGATTATCACCATTTGAGAAAGCAACATGATTGTTATTAATGTAGCCACTAGTGCCTATCAGAATCATCAGCTTCACAATCAACTCCAGCATTAGGGGGAGAATTGACCAAGAAATAGAAAATAGTGTAATAATAATAATGATGATGATAATGATAACCACCACAAAAACAACAATTAGAAAGCCAGTTGTTTACGAGCCAAATACAACTCAAGTTCTCCAGGACATACCTGCTCAACTGGGTTCAGAGAGTGATCCTGGTTTTTCTTGGAAAGATCCCTCAAAGATCCCTGCACGGTTTCGTTTTTCAAAGGTAAGACATACGGAAAACTCAGCTGCAGAGAATTTGTAGATATGCATTAATGTTCAAATCTTTCTGAGAATGCCCATTATGTGGCTGATTTACACATAAATGCTGGAATCGGGACTGTCAATTAATGGATGAATAATAATTCACATTCCTTGGATCAAATTATGGTGCAAGACAATATGCATGAATGTATTTGATCTGTGAATAACAAACAGATATTTAACAAAACAACCTACCAAATAGGGAAACAGTTGAAACATTACAACTTGGCCACATTCCAGAATCACAGTAGCAGTAGGTGCATTAATGCCAAAAGACTACCAAGAGACAGAGATAAACTAGTCACCCTAGAGACAACAAGCAAACCAATACTTTCTAGAACAATCAGACTCCCCCTACTGAGAAAGACCAGTGCTAAAAACGCAACCAACACCCGAACAACCCCTAAGGCCTGGCATGGAACAGAGCACATGCTGAAGACTTCCTAGAACCCAAAAACTGCCATGAATTTATAATTAAAAAAAAAAAATCAGCAAGGAAGAGGGTTGCCCCATTGCCCTCCCCTTTCCCTTGGCTGAGAGGGAAGAGCAACTGTAATTGACCGAGCATTCAAGTTCTCAAATCTCCCTCTCCAAACAAATAGCCAAGACGATACTTTCTTCCCGCAACTTAACTCCACCAACATTACTGATCCATTTTTCCTGAGAAGGAAATTAATTCTCCTTCTCTCTGATTAAAAACACTCCTCTTCTCAAATCCCTCCACTGAGTCCCAAAAAAATTGTTATCGAAACTGATACTTTCATCCCCTGCAACTTTAACTCCACTAACTTTTATTTATCCATTTTCCGAAGTAGAAATTGATTTCCTTCTCTGATTAAAAATATTGATTTCCTTCTCAAACCCCTCCACTGAGAGAGTCCCAAAAATTGTTGAACATAACAAACTTTTTAGGAGTTGACAAAGCCGACACTATAGAACTTTTTTGAACAAGAAATGGGAATAGTATCACATGCAGAGAAAAAGAAGTACAAAAGAAGGATGAATTATACCTACGACATAAACCACAATCAAAATAGACAAAAGCAAAGAAAAGAAAAGAACAGCAATGAAAGAACACACAATTAGTAATTACCAACTTGGATCAAAGGGTCGTACAATTCTTAATCCTATACAGCTACACCACAAACTTTATTGCAGCCTAGATTGTGACAACCATATCAGTAGAATCCAGTCTGACTCCCTGGATTCCACCATGAGCAGAAAACCAAACTAACGAGTCTAGTATGAAAATTCTGTTGTCTTAATCCACTTTTTTTTTTTTCTTTTCTATAATATCCAGGCCAGTGCCTTTATATCTTTCACCATTTCATTTCTCGGTCAAGGTTGCATCACTTTCAACCACCATCTTGGTCCATTCCTTTATAATCCACTTTGTGATTGTTATAGCATACATCTAGTTTACATCTAGAGTTGTAACCTATTAGGAAACTTGTCTTATAAAGTTGTAATCTATTAAGAAGGTTAGATTGGCTTTTGTGTATATATATATATATATATATTCACAATGGATCAATGAAACAAATACAAGGAATTCATTCTCTAATTTTTTGTCTTGCATTCCTACATGGTGTCGAAAGCCAGTATTAATTTGCCAAACAAAAAAGCAAATTTTGTTAAAGAATTTCGAGGAATCCTGGTTCGAAGGTGTGTTTTTTGAAACACAATGTTTGGAAGAGTGTGACACGACACCGCCCTCATAGGGAGGTATGGGAGGTACGTCGACCTCTCACGACCCTTAACCACTGTTCAGGCCGCGTGGGCGCATGACTCACACACACGCAGATCGCGCAAAAAACAACCCTATTCCTGCCGCTGTGCATGGTGGCGTGTGGGCACATCCGGGCGATGCGCTCCTTCCAACACGCCGCCGATAGTCCCTCCTCGCCGACTGCATCCTCGGTCCGATGCCCGCAAATGTTGTTTTTCAAAAGATATCAGTCCAATAGCCACGTTTTCCTAGGTTCCTTACTACTTTCCTTGATTCATTCGAGATACAATACATTGGAGAGGTGATTTGTATTTTTAGGACCTCAATACATTAAGGTGTGTTTTTGTGAAAAGTTGGTCATTTTCCTTGAAAATCCTATTTTTGGTATTTTTCAGACTTTGAGAGACATGTTTGAGTTAAATCTACTTCTACGACTAACCAAAAACCCTCAGGAAGAGTTATGTGTCATTATTGCCATAATCCAAGACGTGTACGACAACATTGTAGGAAGTCAGTATCAAAATCGAAAATTTCACGCTCATCATCATAAATCATTTTTAGCTTCAGAATTACTTCTATCAATACACTCATCGAGTCGTAAAACCAAATACATGTTTGGCTTCTTCCTCCTCCAAATGGGTCATTGACTCTAGAGCCACCGACCACATGACAGGTAATTCCAGTTTATTTACTACATTTCAGTCACACCCTTCTACCTCTATTATTACCCTTGCAGATGGGTCAACATCTTGTGTCATTGGGTCAAGGACAATTCATCTGATTCTAATCACTGACTCTCGTTTGAGCTTACTATAATTCTTTTAATTTAATTTCGTGAGTAAACCCACTCGTACATTTAATTTTATGCAGATTCTCATTCTTTCTTGATCATTGCTTGATTCTGCATCTTTCGACGGTTGATTATTAGTCGAGACGCGAAGTCAGGGTCTTTACATCCTGTTCAAGTTGCCAAAGTCCGTTGCTTGTTCTGTAGGTTGTAACCCCCATTCAAAATTACATTGTCGCCTAGGTCATCCTTCTCTTCCTATGTCAAGAAGCTATATTCACTTTCTAGCTTATCCTCATCGAATCGTGAGTCGTGTCAATACGCGCTTCATCGAGTTTATTTGAGTCCTAAAGTCACTAAACGTAGCGCCTTTTGAGTTAATTCATTCTGATGTTGGGATCCTTGTCCGATTTAGTCTTCGATTGGGTTTAAATATTTTGTTACCTTTGTGGATGATTTCTCTTGTGTCACTTGGCTTTATCTAATGAAAAGTCAATATGAGCTTTTTTTTCTCATTTTAGTGCCTTTTGTGCTGAAATTCAAACACAATTTCATGTCTCTGTTCAAACATTAAGAAGTGATAATGCCAAGGAATATTTGGCGGAACCTTTTCAATCCTTCATGTTACAAAATGGGATTCGCCATCGACCAGCCGATACACCCCTAATGGGGCCGAGAGGAAAAAACAGACATCTTCTTGAGATTGCTCGAACCCTTTTATTCTAAATGAATGTCCCTAAACATTTTTTGGCCGACGCAGTTTCCACAACTTGTTTTTTGATTAACAGGATGCTCTCATCGCTTCTTAATTGGACTGCTCCTTACCACCGGTTGTTTCCAAATAATCTGTTGTTCCATATTGATCCCAAGGTATTTGGATGCACATACTTTGTTCCGAATGTCCGTCCGCGAGTCTCTAAACTTGATCTGAAGTTCTTAAAGTGTATCTTTGTAAGATATTCTCGAGTTCAAAAAGGATATAGGTGTTATTGTCTCACTCGAATGCCTTGTGCTCATCGATGTTGCATTCTTTGAGACTGCCCCATTTTCCCTTTTGTCTACTGTTATGAGTCGAGGAGAGGAAAAAGGCTTGCTTGTTTATACTCTTGCCTCACCCATTATCTCTTTCTCACCCGCCCCGTCCCGCCCTCGCCGTAAAACCCTCAACGCTGTGTCTACACCGGCTAACACCTACGGCCCTACCAACACTTCGACATCGATTCGCCTCTCGCGACGATCTTCCTATTGCTCTTCAGTAAACATCATCAGAACAAATCTAATTTCCTAATTGTTCTTATGGACTCGCATGGTCATCACATTCATGTCTTTAATTGCATCCTCGATTCTATCTCTTCGAAACCGTCCGTGAGGCTTTATCTCATCCTAATTTGCGTAGTGCTATGGTGGAAGAAATGCAGCTTTAGATGAAAAATTATATCAAAGTTTGTTGAAGATATTTGGAAGAACAAAAGATTACTAAGATACAAGATGACGATAAAAGGGAATTTCTGGCTTGAAGGTGGAGTCGACATTTCTTATCAAGTTGTGATGGAATTTTGATCCAAGGTGGAGATTGTTAGAATATGTCTTAAATCTCTATTTAGTATTAATTCATTTTTGTAAATAATATTTTATAGGATACCTCTTATTTGTTATAATATTGTAATATTAGGCTTCCTTATAGAATAAGGAAAGTTTAGGATTATCCCTTTAAATATTCTCAGTCACAGATAAAAAGTTATAAGAGAGATTGGAGCGCAGAGATGCTATTGAGAGATTAAGAGTTTTATGAGGTATTTTCAATATTAGGCATCTTAGTGGCTTGTGATTTTGTGATTTTTCCAAATCTGCCGCAATCCTTTGATATTATTCCAATCTTATTCTCTCAAGGCTGCTATCATAAATATTCTCTTCATCCGTGATGTAGGCATACTGCTGAACCACATTTTAAACCCTTATGCATTTTTTTATGATGATTTGTTTATCTTTGTGTTCTTAAATGATATTCTCCTACATCAAAGCTTCCGTAGTTATAACAAATGGCATCGTGAGCACTCTGGTACGCTACTCATTCCAGAAGAAAGAAAGTCATTGACTGTCGCTAGGTGTTTGCAATTAAAGTTAATCTTGATGGTTTAGTTGATCGATTGAAAGCACGACTAGTGGCTATGCACGCCGTAATCTAAGGACATGGACTATTCTCCGACACTTTTTCTCCCTATCGCTAAGACGACATGCTCCTAGCTTTTTTATTTCCCTGTCTGCTACTTATCATTGGGATCTCAACCAGCTCGATATTAGGAATGTCTTTCTCCATGGTGATCTTCAGGAAGAGGTGTACATGGAGCAACCTCCAAGGCTTGTTGCTCAAGGAGGGATAGGGAAGGTTTGTCGTTTTTAGAAGTCTTTGTATGGTTTGAAACAAAGTCCCCGTGCGTGGTTTGGTAAATTCAGCTAAGCCATTGAGGAATTTGGCATGTAGAAGAGTAAATCTAACCACCCCGTCTTCTATAGGAGCTCCAGTTCAGGTATCATTCTATTGGAAGTATATGTGAATGATATTGTTATCGCTAGGAGTGACTCTGAAGGTATCTCATCTCTTAAGTCCTTTCTTCAAAGCCAATTTCATACAAGGGACTTAGGGATGCTAAGATACTTCTTAGGCATTGAAGTTATGCGAATAAAACATGGAATCTTCTTAAAGGAAATATGTTCTTGATCTATTGTCTCGAGACTCCAGGTCGTGGGGTAAAACCATGTAGTTCCCTATGGTCTGTGCGCATACCTTACTAGTAGAGAAAGCTTAACATTTGAGGATCCCGAGAGATATAAGACTAAGCAGGTCGAATTACCTTACAGTAACTCATCCTGATATTGCCCACTTAGTCAATGTTGTAAGTCAGTACATGTCTTCTTCAATGGTCGACCATTGGGCAACTGTTAAACAAATTCTATATTCCTTGAAATGAGACCCAGGACGTGGTATTTTACGCCAACAATCATAGCATGTAGTCAAGGCTTTCTCTCAAGCGCATTAGGCAAGATCTAAGGAGGATAGAGGTCCACTTCAGGGTACTGTAGGCGTTTGTTTGATAAATCTTACCACAAGAAGAAGAATGTAGCTGTTGTCTCTCGATCTAGTGCAAGAGTCGACATGTGAAAGAATGACATACCACAAGGCTGTAGATCATATACTCCATCAACTCTTGATGGTGCTATATTAAGACACCGCCCTAGCAAAACTTCTAAAGGACAACTGCCGCCTTCATATTGCTTATGTAATCCCATTCCATGAACGTAATCCAAGATATCGGTAGAGAGATCGCCATTTCGTCAGCGAGAAAATTCAAATCTCCGCTTGATTTCTACAAGATACGCGAAGATCAAGATCACCAGCCCGATATTTTCACAAAGCACTCCAAAGCCGGCGACTGTTAAGATTCATGTAATGTGCCGAACGACAATATCTATAATTCAACCTGTGAGTGTTATAACATATATCTAGTTTACATATAGAGTTGTAACCTATTAGGAAACTTGTTTTATAAAATTGTAATCTATTAGAAAGGTTAGATTGACTTTTGTATATATATAAGAGATATATATATATATATATATATATATATATATTCACAATGGATCGTAATGAAACAAATACAAGGAATTCATTTGTCTTGCATTCTACAGTGACTGTCAACCCTTCTCACCATAGTTTGATCATTTAAAATAATAAAGGAACATTGTCTATGTTCCAAAGAAAATGGGATGATTTTGACTATTTCCTTCACTTAGGATCACAATATTAGTAAAATAAATTTCTCCCTACAGACAATGCCCAGCGTAAAGGGCGTCTGTGGGGTTATGGGAGGTCCCCGGTTCAAGTCCCAATGTGGACAAAGAATGAGGGAAAAAATAGTTACCCTTAAAAATATATATTAGTAAAATAAATTTTCCAAACATAGAAAAAAATAGTCATTTTAGTTAATTTTTTGTTCGAAAGTGCCACTAAATCATAAAAAAAAATCTTAAAAATTAGAATCCTAAAGTTTCATGCCGACAGTTTCAGCTATTCCTTTCTTCATGGTGTATATACTCCACAAAGCTTGTGGCCTATATTTGAAATACATGGCTTGTAAATATTTTTTTTTTCTACTTCCTTTAAAAACAATATAAAATATTTTTTTTCCTTGATAGATTATTCTTCACATTTTTCAAACTTCTTAATAATGCTTTTATGCACTTATTTGGATTTTTTTTTTCCCATTTCTTTTCTTTTTTCATGGATGTCACAAGTTCTGCTCGGAAACCATGACTTTGTCCTTAAAAATACGGATACTTATATACTTCTTGTACAGTGCTGATATTAACAACCATCAGCTGGAACATGAATGAACTAAGATCAAGTACTTCTTCTAACAAGAAAGAATAAAAAAAATATTTGGAGAAAGAAAACCATAACTCAGATGAAACTGTCAACAAATACCCTTAACCACCATCACTCAGAAAATGATCCCTGTGAGCAACCGAATAAAAAGATTGGACTGGCATATCTAAAGAAGGCATGCAAATGATTAAAAAAAAAAAAAAGCAGAAGCAAGAGCGCATCCTTATGAAGACATGGCTACCATATCAACAGCTCTAAGAAAGTTCCTCAAACGAAGGATGCACAGCACCATTATGCAGTTGACTGCAGATGTACGTATGTACATATGGAAAAACTAACAACCCAGATGAAAGCACAGGTCACAACTCAACAAGATACTGTTGAGCTCTAATGGAATGTTGACTTGTAAATAGAATATGAGAATTGTTTCCAGAATCCCTTTAAATTATGGGATTCAGTTGTTTCCTTTTCTTGTTTCTTGTTCCTTTTCCTTCTTGCATCCCATATTTTGTGTCACAGCATTAGAGTCAGAAGCCTCTAAACCTGGGCATCATTATAATTCACTGCCATTTAACTAGCTTCATAGCTGGATTTTTGCTTCTTTCACATTTTTCTTTCAGTTCTGTTTTTGCTCTTATTTCTGAAGGAAACAGGGGTGTTTCACATCAGGTTTTTTTCCGTGAAAGATGTCAGAGGTTGCAGAGAAGACTACTACAGCACAATCGAAGGAAATTATTCGATCTCAGCAACTTGGAGAATTGCAAAATATTCAGGCTGCATATAAGTTGGATGGAAATAATTACCTTAAATGGTCTCAACTTTTTCGCACTGTGCTGAAAGGGAAAGGGAAGATAAGCAATCTTATGGGTACAGGGTCAAAACTAGGAGATCCCCGTTTTAAAGTATGAGATGAAGAAGATTCTATGATTATGGCGTACAGAAAATTCTATGACTTAAGATTAAGCACATGTATGTTCTGGCTACGGCTGGCGGATATTTAGACGCTAATCCAACAAACGATTCAAAGCTAGAGATGTGACTCAAGCATATGAAGTCATGCGCGCAAACAAAACGTGAAGACGACAAGGCAAAATAGGGAAGTAAAATAGTTACCATGCTAATCAATTGAAAACTCGCAAGAACTTGACCATTATAGGTGATAAAACCAAAATGTCCTCTAGAGAATGCCGCTGTTCTGAAGATCACTGAGCAAGATAGAGTCTATGATTTTCTGTTGGGTCAACCAGAATTTGATCAAGTGCTAATCCAGATTCGGTGAAGTGGAGGTTTCGTGCTTTAATGAGGTGGTGGCACTCCATTCAAGGAGAGGTTGACGAAGGAGTGTTATGCTTGAACCACAAACCTTGATGGATCAGCCCAGTAGCAAAAACAGATTATCCGTGAGAAAAGAAAAATGATCCGCTCTAAACACTTAGGTAGACAATCGTTGAAGGAGCAAATGAAGACAATCTGTGCACTATTGCAAGAAAACAAGGCAATAAAAAAGAGAAGTGTTGGAAGTCGAATGGTGTTTCTCACTAAGTCGAGAATGGGGAAACCGTGGAGGGCAGCAAAGGCCTCAAGCACACATGGTAGAACAACCTAAAACTAAGGAAACTTCAGCAATAGGTAGGTTCAATAATGAAGAAATGGAGAAGCTGAGAAGCTTGTTAGGATCCCTTGACAAACCTACGGGAGCTTAGTCTTTGGCTCTTTCAGGTACACCTTCATTCTCTTTTTGCATAAATGCCTCAAACAAGGTTTATGATGATTCTCGGTGCATAGACCTCGCGTTGGCAGACCATATGACACCAAAATCTCAACTTTTTCATACCTATACTCCGGCTTCAAGTAACAAGAAAATGTGCGGGTCAATGGCTCTTTAGCTAGTTGCCAGTGTGCTCTTGAGACATATATATCACACCTACCCTGTTTCATTCAAAAGCTTACTCATAATCTCAAATTTTATGCTATTTTTTTCTTCTTATTGTGTTTTTCAAGAATAGGCCGAGGAGGAGGATTGGAATTTTGCTAAAAGGAACGGTCTTTACCACCTTGAATATCTTAAAACTAGTGTAATAATTTGTCTTTGTTTTTCTTAGTTCCTCAAATAAAGATATTTATTTGCTGTATCGCCACGCCTAGGTCATCCATCTTTTAGGGTTTTAAAGGTCATGTTTCCTTATTTGTTTCAAGTATCATATATTTATGAGTTTCATTGCGAAACCTGTGAATTGGCAAAACATACTCATGTATCTTTTCCTATTAGCAATAAAAGAAGTTCTCATCCTTTTCATTTAATTCATAGTGACATATGGAGTCCTTCGACTATACCTAATGTTTCTGGGGCTCGTTGGTTTGTATCCTTAATTGATGATCGCACTCGAAGAGTATGGATCTTCTTCTAAAACAAAATTTGATGTTAGTATTGTTATACCTAATTTCCACCAATGGTTCAAACCACTGGGGGTTCACAAAGTTTTTAGGACGTATAATGCTAGAGATTACTTCAACCAGATTTTATTCACCCTATTTTCTAACCACGCATTCTCCATGACTCATCATGTGTTAACACCTCAACAAATGGGATAGCTTTAGAGAAAAACACATTACTTAACACAACCCATGCCTTACTCTTTCAAGGGAAGGCTCCTAAGTCCTATTGGGAGGAAGCTGTTCTTACTGCCACATACCTAATAAATAGAATTCCCTCATGAGTGTTAGACAAGAAAAGTTCCGTAGAGGTACTTAAGAGTTTCTATCCACACTTCAGAACCTCAAACGGCCACTCCTAGGTATTTGCGCACCGTGACGGTTCATGTCCACAACCAACATAGAGACAAGCTAGACCCTCGAGCCATCAAATGTGTCTTCCTTGATTACTCATCCACTCAAAAAGGTTACAAATGTTACAACCCCTCAACCAGAAAATTTTACATCTCTGCAAATGTGACCTTCACCAAAAACAAACATTTTTTCCCCAAGTCCTCTCTTCAAAGGAGATTTCACGATTAAGATTGCCTCATAGCCCTGAACCTTGATTTTTCATGTCTCAACTTATAGATGAAAACCTGAGTCACCCAATTCTACCACTAAACCCGTGTCATCTCCTGTTCCAGACAGTGTCACTCGCAATTTTCCATAGTTTCCTAAGGATTACGCAAGGAAAAGGCATATTCTAGAGAACCTGCTGTGTGTCTAAGAATCCGACTCGCACTCGAATGAAATTACCAGAAGATCAAACCCACCTTTACATACACAACCCATTAAACTTCCATCGACTCCAACAAACAACCCAGACCTGTGACCGCCCATTGTCAAAAGGAACCGTAATGCACTAACTCGACCACTTTATCCACCATCACATACTATGTTTTAAGCATCTTTCGCCAACCTACAAGAATTCCCTATTAGGAGCTCAAACCACCACTACCCTTAACCCTGCTTCGAGGTGCATTGATGAAAAGGGAATGGAAGGAGGCAGGAGAGAGAGGAGATGAGTGCATTAGAAAAGAATAAAACATGGAGATCGTTGGAAAGACCGAAAGAGAAAACATTGTTGATTGCGTGATTTTCACACTAAAATATAAGATTGATGATCTTCGAGAGATATAAAAACAAGATTGGTAGCCAAAGGATACATTCAAACTTATGAATTAATTATCAAGAGGACTTTTGCTCCAATTACAAAATGATCAGAAGAACTCTGTCATTTGTTGCGCACTACAATTGGCAACTCCTACAGTATGATGTTAAGAATCCATTTCTTCATGGCGATGACGTAAGAGATTACACGAACATTCCACCAGATTTGAGGGGAACACAGTAACAAGGTGCAAGGAAAAAGGCCCTTATGGGCTAAAATAATCTCTCCTAGGCTGCTCTGGGAGATTTGCAAAATCATGGAAAGAGTTTAAGTACAAAACAAAGTCAAGGTGACTACACTCTCTTCATTACACTTTGGTTTAGTGGGGAGTAACCTGCTTTTCTTTAGTCTATGTTGACGACATCATAAAGGATCGAAATGATGAAGAGCAGAAGATGATGTGCAAGAAAGATTAGCAAAAGAGTTTCGAGATAAAGGAACTAGGAAAATTGGAAGTACTTCCTGCATTGAGGCATATTTTACACAAGTGATCTTCAACTCTCAACAAAAGAATGAGATCGGGATTTATTGAGAAACATGGAAGGACGTGCAAACCAGCCTCACCCCACTGTGATCCAAAAACCACAAGTCATGAGAGGCTAAAGAAGAACCAATGGTGGATAAAAGAAGATACTGTAGGCCGGTTGGTAGCTCATATACCTTGCTCACACTCGGCGTACATTGCATACCCGATGAGAGTGATCATCAATTCATGCATGATCCAAGAGAACCTTTCATTTTCAAGCCAAGCACAGCCGCATTACTTGAAAGGAAACCCCGGGAAAGGAATTTTGTTCAAGAAGAACTATGCTCTTGTTTAAGTACACCGATGCCGACTATGTGGTTCCATACTGATCAAGATCAACTACAAGGTATCAGACTTTCTCGAAAACTGCAACAAGGGAGAAGTAAAAAGCGATTATGGTAGCAAGGTCGTCATAGTAATCAAAAGCTTAGGCCATTACTCAAGGGTTGTGAACTACTTTAGTTGAAGATTACCTCTTAGATGATTTGAGAATCAAGTGGATGACTCCTATGAAGCTCTCTATCAGGACAACAAGTCGATCATCAATATTCCTATAACTCTATACAACACAATAGGACAAATCGCATGAGGCTGAGTACACATTTCATCAAAGAAAAATCGAGCAAGGAGTACTGTATGTCCTATGTTCCATTAGAACAATTAACTAATATTCTAACAAAAGGAATGGGCCTAATGTTTCACGATCTTATATTCAAGTTGGGAATCGAAGACATCTATTCCTTAGCTTGAGGGGGAGTGTTGAGCTGTAAAAAGAATGTTGACTTGTAAATAGAATATGAGAATTAATTCAGAATCCCTTAAATTGAGGGATCCAGTTAGTTTCCTTTTTATGTTTTTAGGAATAAGTTAGTTTCCTTTTTATATCTCTTGTTTCATTTTTCCTTCTCTTGTAATCCCCTATATAAACAAGGTGTATAGCCAATCTAAAAATACAAAAATTATCATCATCCCATATTTCGTGGTCTGATACTGAATCCCGGTTTTGCCCAAAAGCCCACATGCGCTGCAGAGACCTGACCACTCGGCCCACGTCATCATTGAGGGACTTCAGAATTAGTGCCGCAATGTGTACATCTTGGATAGATAATGCAAAGGATACATAAAGGAAAAGAGATAAATCATAAAATTACCCTTCGTGGAATGAAAGGATTGTAGAAGACTATAAATATTGAGAAGTTAACGTTGAAATCAAACCCTGATAATTACATAATATATGTGAACTTCAAACAAGGAAAATGAGAGAAATATAGTATGAGGGCTTTTACAAGAAGAGAACAAGAATACTGATGATGATATGAAGCAAATGAAGTACCCCAATATGGCCAACAGTGCCATAGGTGGTTTCCAGAACAAACATCCTGGATGATGGTATGGAATTCAAGCAAATAGCCAAAATGTACAATAGAATTTGACAGAACAGATGTTGTTCCAGAAACAATGTAGAAGGAGGATACTCACAAGGCTCGGAAGGGCTCTCAACTTGCTCAGAACTGGACAGAAACTCCCAGCTAAAAGTTTCCCAGATTTTTGATGAAGAAAATTGGCCCTTGCTTCGTCATCCCGATGGCATATACAAATCGAAATTCATGAGAATAACCACATTTCCTGCTGCAATTGGTATCACATACTGAGGGATACTAGCTTACCACAGAAGTTTCAATAATGAACAGTTCTTTAAGTCCTGCAAGCTTTATCATAAACTCAACCTAATTGCATACCTAGTATAAAACACGAAAAGAAAGCAGGAGTTCGCAGAAATTGATTATTACAGACAATATGAGAACAAAGACAGCCCTTTTTACAGGCAAATCAGATTTTATTACTGGTGCCTATACAGAATACACCCAAGACAAGAAAGAGAAAAAAAAGCTAACCAGAACCTTAGCCTATTCCTAGAAAGAAAATAAAAACAAATATAGAGCCAAAGACCAAGACAACATTAGGACCAAAAGCAAACAATCTATAAAGAAAATTATTACAGCCACTCTGAACTTCCACCAACCAAAACATCTTCAATTCACCTTTCCAAATCAAGCGCATCAAACAATCCAAACCTTCTTCAACCCTCCCTAAGAAACTGATATCCAACTAAACGGCAGCTTCTTCAGCAACCAACCTCAACAACGCATGAAACCCAAAATAGAAAGCACTAGATCATATATTATAAGCAAACTGCAATGAATGAGAGTTAGCAGAACACTCCTAATGGCAAAGGAAGGGTCAACTACTATATACCAACCTGTTTCATAAGCTCGTCTTAAGTATGAGACTTCTCCAAACATTGTCCGAAGCAGAAGGAACTGACATTAGAATATTAGATGATACCGATTGAAACCCTCCAACCTCCTTAGGTAAATCAATAAGCCACCTTGGGCTCAAAAAAGCGGTAAAAGGATTGTCATTATAGGCTAACCTCCACCCCAACTTGTCAGGAATACCTTTTCCCACAGACGACTTATAATATGAAGGCAACAAGTACTCATTTGTTTTCTACCTTTGTGATACCTCCTTGGTGAAATTGGACGAAACCAGCAATAAAAAAGAGGGCTTAGTGTTTATCTATTTTGTGTCGCAACAACGTACAGCACAGAACCTGCATGAAAATATTTTAAGTGTACCATGCTTGGCACAATCATCCTTTTTTTCCTAATAATATATGACTCACCATCTATATGTGAGAATGGGAAAAAATTATACAAAAAAGGCAGACCAACTCCTACCCATCTCCGCCCCCAGGAATCAATGAAAGCAAGCTTTGTCTGCTATCATTATGTTGAGAAGAGATGTCTTCTACGTCGTAAACCATAGTTTTTTTTTTTCTGATAGGTAAATTATTACATATTATTTTTATCCACATTAGAACTGAACTTTAGGGACCTCCCATTTCCTCATATAATTCCCAACCCTTTACCACTTGAGCTAGCCTCAAGGGCATGTAAACTATAGATATCTCCAACAACTAACCCCACCGAATAATAATTTGAACACGTGACAAAGAAAAGAAAAGCAAAAAAGTAACCAAAACACTAATAATTCTCGTAATCAATCGACCTATTTGAGCTGGCCTCATGTGGTTTGACATTTTCAGATTAAAAGTAAACTTGGACAAGAGGAGCTTATTCAATTGGAGAATGTGGAAAGTGTCAATGCATCCGTGAAGGAATTTAGGTACAATATAGGAACTCTCCTTTCTACGCATTTAGGTCTTCCTCAGGTGGTGCTCCCTTTGTGTTTGTCATAGCTAGGATGGTGTAGAAGAGAGATCGCATTTAAGATTTGCCATGGAAAAGAGCATTTCTGAAGAGCAGGAGGCTCACTCTACTTGTATTACTATTTCCAACATACCTTTTTATTTTATGTCCCTCTTTGGTATTCCTAGGGTTATTAGACTAAGACTTGAGCAAACTCAAAGAATTTTCTTTGGGAAGGAGGGGTGTTGGATCGGAAACTTCACGTGGTAGGGTGGAACATAATTTGTACTAGTAAGGGCAAAGGGGGAATGGGGGTGAGGGATTTGAAGATTAATAAAATACTGTCATGCAAATAGAATTGATGGTTTGTAAAGGGAGAGAGGGACTTTATGGAGAAATGTTACTTAGGGAAATAATGGGCCGAGGGTGGGAGGGTCACGTTCCAAAGAGGTGAGAGATAACTATGGGTAAGAGCTGAAAATCATCAAGAAGGAGAAGATTGGGGACTTCTATGGATCATGGAAAAGAAAGAGATTTTGTTTGATAAGTGGTGTGGTAATGAACCTCTCTTAGATTCTGTTCTCTCGATATTGCATTCCTTGAGAGGTTTGAGCTGGGCATGCCGGGGCCCCTTGATCAAGTTATCGGTTCTCATTTCTCCGTAAGGATCACGTGATCGGGAAATTAAAATAGCTTGAAAGATAACTTCTAGGAGACTTCATGGATGGAGGGAGAGAGGTGAGGTGGAGGACAAGTTGGTTGGGCAGAAAGGACAGCAAAGAGAAGATGATGACCAATGAAAATAGGTGTTTTTTGTGTCTTGAGGAGGAAGAGTCGGTTGACTATATTTTTGTTACCTTGTAAAAAGACTCAGGTTTTATGGCATCTTCTCTTCTAGCTGTTTGAGGTGTCTTAGGTTCTACCATCCTCAGTAAGGCGTCTGTTATCTAGTTGGGAGGGTACGTTTGTGGGATAGAACAGGAGGAAGGCTTGGCAAGATGCTCCTTTGTGTTTTTGTTGGCATATGAATAGAAAGAAATGGCATGACTTCTAAAGATAAAGGGCAATCAGTGCAAGGGCTCAAGCAAACATTCCTTTGTAATCTTTGAGATTGGTCAAATTTGTTTATAATTCTGATAGCTCATACTGTTGTAAATTCTGTGGATTGGATAAGGACTCCTTGATGGTTTGATTTTGTGTAGGTTCTTTTTATATAGGTGGTGTGTTGGTGCTCTTTGCACATAAAGCACTTTTTTAGTCTCTCTCTTTTAACATATACTTTCTTACTTATCAAAAAAAAAAAAAATTAAAATACGAACAATTTCCATAAAAAACCATATTGACAAGGCAAAAACAATGTGCAACACGGCAAAAAGTAGGAGACCCCATCAACTTGTGGTAGGGAGAAACATTCAAGGAGTTAGATTCATATTAGGGTTTAAGATTTATTTAGACAATAGTACTCTCTCTAGTATCAACACAAGCATGGCTTAGATCACTAGACGGCGTTGATGCTCCTAAACCAAGCCCCAAAGGGAAGTGTCTGTTTGAGATCTGGTGGTTGACAATTCTAACATGGTCTTGCTTGCATCACATTTCTGGTTATTTCCTCTCCCTTTTCAAGATTTCATCATCAATGGCCATTAAGATTGGGAAATTGCAAGGAGATTTTCTTTGGTCAAGAATTAGGAAAAGTAAGAGAGACCATCGCATTAGTTGAGACCTAGTGTACAAACCTTAGGTGGAGCAAGGTCTGGGGTATTAGAGATTTCTCTAAGGAATTAAACCCTCTTAGGAAAGTGTTTGTAGAGGTTTCCGAAGGAAACTCCAGCTTTTTGACATCAAGTCATATCAAGCCTTAAGAGACATCAAATTCTATGCAAGTATTAGCATCATTGCCCCTAGAAACCCATAGTACTAAGTTTTTCAAAAAAATTCAAGCATGCTCATTTTATGGTGGATGATAAAGCAATTCATTTTTAGGAAGACTTATGGTAGGGGGATCAACCATTGTGTTCTTAATTTCAAGTCTTTTTAAACTCATTACAATGAAATATCTTCCTATTACATCTATTTTTGGCATTTCTTCCCTTTTCTTAGAAACTTAACTTTTTCACGTTAACCTCATTGAATTGAAGATAGAGAAACTTGGAAAGACTCATATTCTCTCTCATGTTTACTTATCACGATTCACCATTTGTTACTTCGAATGTACAAACTTAGTCATTATCTTTTTCAAGCTTATTTACAATAAAGCCTTTCCTCTTAATCCTATCCGATCTATCACAATAAGTTTCTTTTTTTTTTTTGATAAATAATCTATCTATCACAATTAGTTCCTTTATCTTTAATTGAATCTATATGAAATTCTCGTTTCAAGACTCAGCTCAAATGATCAAATGGTGGGAGGGTTTGTAGGAGGTTTACTCGTTCCAGTCTACCTTGTATATAAGGTTTTTTTGTTCAATATATTTGCTCTTTTATCGATAAAAAAAAAATTCAAGTCTCAAAATAAATTTAGATGAAAATTTAAGGTCTATCAAGGTAAAGGCTCTTCTGGCTAGTATTCAACAAGGTCAAAACCAACAACATGCTACAAAAGAGAAGACCTTACAAAGTCTTAGTCTTGATTACTGCTATTTTGTGCATGTGAAGAGAAGAATCAATTGGACCCTCCCTCTTTACATTTCATTCTACTGACATATAGGGAGTCACCCATAGACTATTAAGACTCACTAGTTCAAGTTGAACTCCTCCTACGAGTATGTGTCATGATAAATATCTCCTTATGGATTAAGGCAATTCTTAAAGCAAAAAACCCTATTGTCTCACATTGAACTAAATATGTGATGAAAAACATTGCAAAGATTTTTTAGAACAATGGTGGACTTCAAGGACATTGTAGGTTGATTTTATTTCTGGGTCTCCTTTCTATTGGGCCTCTTACATTGTTGCATTTAAAGAAACTCCATCAATGTTTGCTCATCTTGCTGGTACTCAATGTGTAAATCAGTTGGGTTCTCCAACATTAATTCACAGTTTCATATCAAAGTAGATTGATTAACCCTCATGGATATTGGAGTCATTTTACATTGTATACATTCATGTGATACTATATTGATAAGTTCAGGTGCTTTTAGTGAGACAAAGAAGATTCAGCTACTTACTTATTTTGGATCAGTTTTTAAATATTTTTTTGATCGGGGTAAAGAGCAAAAGATATAGATGAAAACGAGCACAAGGTCTTGCAAGAGTACACAAGAGGAGTACAAAAAGTTGGGAAACACAAACACACTCTCACCTATACCCCAAACGGCAAAACCCCACCAAAGAATTTCCAAGTTATTTAACACTATACAACTTAGCCCACTAATTCATTGCAAACAAAATTCAGTCTCTTTGTAAATATGAAAAGGAGGAATCCTTCACATGTACTTTTTAACTGCATCAATGAATATCTCTTCCAACTGGTTCTTCAAACTTCAAATAAAAAATAGTCATAAACTATCATCGATGATAACCTAGAAGTCCTAGAAGATTTGAAGGGTTCACTTCCACTTAATTGAAAACAAAATCTGAAATAATAACAATCAAAATTTTCCAATGTCAAATGGAATTTAGTGTGCAAGCCACAGTTTTGCACTCCACCAATAATTCCTTTCATTACAGACCAGTTTGTATTTTTCTTTAAATCTCTTGATTTCAGAAAAAAGGATAAATTCAAACCAACTAAAAACAAAAATGAATGAATGTGAACAAATTAAAAATATATAATTAAAGTACCTGAGTGCAACTTCTTGACGGACATTATACCTAATTTTCTTATCAAAACACCTTTCTTTTCTCTTTTGACGGAACCTATTTAAAGAAGCAGCTCTATGAGGTTGATTGTATGATCCTGGGAAGTCCGTTAAAGCCTAGATAAAGTGCAAATAACCAATCATTAAACTAACTCGACGCATAGAATTTATCAGGGAAAATAAACTGCAAGATATGAAATGTACCGCTCTGATTTTGAGATGCTATTTCCATATTATGCGCCATAGAAGATAGTTCTGTGTCCCCAAAAGTAATAGCACGGATCGGACCTGAAATGACCAACCAAATAGAAATCTTTTAATTATCAAGTACTAAGACTCTAGATGCTGAACCCTAATTCCGCTTCTGGTTGATGAGAATTTTTCAATCAAAACTTGAGTGATATTGAAGAGCAAACATCATAAAACAAAATAAGCATGTTAAGCTGGTAATTGATATTTTTGTTGTCTTAATTCCGCAATTAACAACAAACAAATATTCAATGACCAAATCATAAGACTCTTAAATAGCTCAATCTTAGCTCTCTGCTTCATCCCCAAGAAAAACAAAGGAAAAGGCATATGTAATATTTTTAGTCTAAGATCTGATTTTTATAATCAGTGTCACTTCAAAACTTGTATTCTTAGTCTGCAACTCAAAAAAACAATATCCAAATTTTCAATTTCGTTTCGCTTCCTACATTTTCTCCGCAAGAAAACAGAACCACCAATTAACCCTAAATCAGAGAATTTAAGCCAAGAGAAGAAACAAAAGCAAACCTTTTCATGCGTGAAAGAATCAAAAACATAAACTTGACCGCGGAAGGAGAGCGTAAGCTGATTGTTAGCGTCGGTCGGTTGGAAGAGCTTACTGAGCCATTGGCGTAGACGGCGTCGGAGTGGACGTCTCCGGCGACTTCCATTCCAGGGACGACTCACCTTGTGCCAAACGTGGGGCATCATAATGGAGATGAGGATTGTCGATAGATCAGACGCAGCGCCGCCGTCCTCGTCGCCGGCGATCTGGCTGTGCATGCTCATGTGTTGGGGTAATCGTACATTTCTGTTTCGATATGCGGCTTCAAGAACTTCTTACGAAGAAGCATCACATTTAAAAGGGAAGAAAAAGGCCCTCACAAACCCTAAGCTTTAGGTTTTTGAATGATGGGTTTTGGAGGTCGGTTCTGCGAACGAGAGGAGAGCTGAAGCAGAGAGACCAGAGAGTGAAAGACACCACAGGAAAGGGCGGCGTGGCCTTTTAAATTTTTGACCCGTTAGAGACCATATATTTACCACATATGCCATAACCCGTGCGTGGGGTTGGGCCTTTGTTTTAAATTAAAATTTTCAAATGGGTTCTGGCCCATCCCCCATCCAAAGTAAAAAAGTACACAAAAGGTTTAAGACCAATGCTTGGTTCCAAGACAAAATGTATAGGGAAAAGTAGGTTTGAATATGCTTATAAAATAATATTATTAAAACATCAGGTACAAAGAATGGGTTTTAGGGTGATCACTACATCCTGTGAAAAAATATTTCATCTTTAGTTAAAAATTTAAATAGCAAAAAAAAAAAAACTAAAATACCCCTTATTAAACCCTTCCACGTTAGTCCTTGTTCTTCTTCATCTCCTTCTTGTTGTTCTTCTCTCAATCGGATTCACGGATATCCAATCCTCTCGCTAGTCCTTTTGTTGTCGACTGATCCTCCCATCTTATATTTATTCTATATTGATAAGGGTTTTTATTTACTCTCTATTTTATTTGTTTTGATTTTTTTTCGTTTGAATGATGCATAAGTAATCCATAAGTTGTATTTTCTATTGTGTTTATTATTAAAAAAAAAAGAGAAAAATTTTATCTAATAAATAATATATTAAAACTATTACCATAAAAGAATATACATACAACCATACAACAAATTACGAAAATCAATACATATGCGCCCACTAAGAGAATTGCAATTTCATTATTACGCTGCTAAATTCTAAATACATTCAAAAATAAAACTCATTTACATAAACATAATCCATAGTTTACTTAAACTACTACCGTAACCTAGTGACACTATTACTATAATATATCTACATTAACTACCATACCATGGGTGAAAAATTGTAAACTACAGCCTACAGCATCTACCACCATATTTGCTGTTCTTTTAACACAAACAAAAGTTGAACACTTGCATCTCCTGTTGGAGCATAAAACCAGATTTTTAAAAAGCCCCGTTGCTCAAAGTTCAAACATCCTAAAGCAACCTGCAAAATGCCAGAACCCTAGGCTATAAACGTATCTGAGCCTCTACCAACTGGCCCTTCATCCTCATGATAAATCCAAAGCCCGACCGACCACTTATTAATATTTAATATTGCATTTATCGCTGCATTGATCGGCCTACCTTCTGGCGTGATCGGAGGCGCTGGTTAAACAAAAAAAGGGTCCAATGTATCACATGGCTTATCTTTCGATGATACCAACAAAAGCAGCGGTAAGATAAAAAGAAGCGAATGAAGCTGGTATTTGCATACCTTCCCTTAGCTGGAGCGAACAAATTTCTTCGACAGAAGATAATCTCGATTTTCGCGATAAAGATCTCTTCCTTATCAAAGACTAGTTATTCCTTATCGAGGATTAATGTTTTTGAAGCCTATTAGATTTAGATGATGGGAGATCCATAGATGAATATCCTACGAGTTATTTATTTCCTAATATAGTCATTCATAACACCTTTTCCATACTTATAAGAGTGACGATCTTGTCAAAGATTCTGATCCCGTGATCTTGCTTTTAAGATTATTAATCACCGATTATTCCCGCATAGATTTACTATAATAAACCGTTTCATGAGAAGGGACTAGGCGATGGCCAATATGCGTGAGCATTGGACCTATTAAATAGTGGGTTTGACCCAAAGACCACGGTACGCATAGCATTTGAGCCGGGCTATGGGGGACGAGGCTGCTGCCATTTATTGCTCGGGTCCCATGTCGACTGGATCAGTAGAAGTGACGGATTTGAGTCTTCTGGTGCCTCTCCTCCTTGCTGCAGTTAAGTTCCTGTGGCACCCTTACCTTCTTTGTTGCATTGGAACGAGTCTTCCACCTCTCCAAATCTCGTAATTTCTGTCAGTCCACAGCACCCAACATAGCACAACCGCCTTTTCTTGCGAACTTCTATGATATCCCATCTAGCCTCTCCCCAGTCCCCACCATGATTTGAACTCCAGTCCCTTCATTCGAGAAAGTCGACAAACCTGTAAGCATGATTTCTTTTAATTCATTTTTTACCATGTAATTTCCCTTTAGATCCCTCAAATTTCCATTGCCAGCTATCTGAAAAACAGATTTCTATGACATCTTCATTCCATCCTTCTCGACCTCTATCCACGTAGATAACTCGCCCTCCTCTCCCCCCCAACTCTGCACTGCCGGGTGCGTCTGAATATACGGATTACCTTCCTTTGAAAGCCAAGGTTCCCTCCAACTTTCTATTTTCCTAATGTTATAAAAATTAGCTTTTGAAGACTACTGTGCTTCTTTGTTATTTATAAGATTTATCATCCTTAGTTCCCATCCATAAAAAAATAAAAATAATAATAATAAAAATAATAAATAATATATATATATATATATATATATATATATATATATATATATATATATATATATATATATATATAAGGTTATAAGAATTATGGGTTTATCATTGTATATATATATATGGGAGATATTAGAATGTTAATATAATTGTTAAGTATATAATGTAGCTATATTGTTTTGGTAGTATTTTTAGAAGTTTTGTATGGAACACTGCCTTTCAAAAAAATTAAATAAAATTGGGCTGCTCCAAAATATTTCTCTCCCAAAATGAGTCGCAGTCAAGCCGGCGGCCACTTTTCGGCCAAGAATCGGAGAGCCTAAACGCCATTACCATTGGCTGGGCGACAACCTGAAAATCTTAAAGCCGCAAAATCCCACAACGTGGAAGTCCACGTCAAAAATGGATCTATATTTTCTAGAATCTTTCATGCAATGAATGCAGACAAGGGTTTTGATACAATAAGTAAATCACACACTACGCATCATAATTTTATATTGACTCTGACCACGTTCAAAATCCCAGCAAGCTTGTTCAGATCTATTTCCTAAGTATGTTTTAAATTTTCTACCAAATATATGGCACTGGTGAGGAGTGCATATCGCATATGAGCAGAACTAGGAAAGAGAAGAGAGAAGAATAGCAGAGCCGAGTTTGTTTAAAATCTTAAAATAATGTCCTAGCAAAATGAAGCCAATTGTCGCCCAACGTCGGAGTTATGTCCGCAAATCTTTCAGCATTTAACTCAATTGCCGACAATCATGGTGAAGACATTTGAACTCTCCAATTGCCGTTGCCGCCGCCGACTTTGCAACTCATTTTGGGAACGAAACTAATTTTATTTTTATTTTTTTGAAAGGGAGTATTTATGTGCAAAACTCCTTTTTCAGCTCATATGAGAATTATTAAAACACATTTTGTGTGTGTATAGATATGATCAAGATACATTATGCTATGATAAAATAATAATAATAATAATTTTGGGTTTTGAGCTAGGTTTTAACCCTATAATTTACAAATCTTGAATAAGTCCTAAGAAAAAAAGGACCAAAATCCACTGCTGCCCACTTGCTCAGTGCCCGCCAACTGCCATGAAGCTATCGTCATTCTTCCACATCCTTTCCCGCCGTCAACTGTCATTTACCTCCACCCTCTTCGCTGCCACGCCATCGCCGCCACCACCACCACCACCACCGCCACCGGACCAATTTTTTTATCTAACAGACCTGTTCTCGATATTCACAGCCCTCTCTAACAACCCTAGAAACTACAAAGCACTGACCTCTTTAGATTCGCTGCTCAACCAGGCCCGTCACTTGGATGCCGCAACATCAGTTCTCGTAATCCATGCTCTCTCTCAGTTGAACAAGCTCCAGAGAACTAAATCTCTTCTATTCAATCTCAGATCCCAAGCCAATCTATCCCCCTACTTCCTCTACAGCATTGTCATCGATTGCGTTGTTAAACCCGGTACGGTAGAAGAGGTGGAGGCCTTCTGGGCCGATATTTTCAGGCCTTCTACGATTGATATCTCCGATTATGTGATGTACATTTGTAAATTCCTGGCGACGGATGATATCAGAATGTTTCCCAAAGAATTTTGATCGGTGGTAGTGGGTTAAGGCAACAGAGCTACGTCGGCCTAATTGGGGCTTTGTGCAGGGAAAATGAGGGGGGTTTAGCCATGGAGGTTCTTCGACAGATGAAGTCTAGAGGACTTCAAATGCGACGACATATTACTTACTTTCGTTGTTTCGGTGTTTCTAGGAGAGGGGATTTGGATGAAGCTGATTTGATTTTGAGGAAGATGGTGAGGAGAAGGTACCGCATTGATGTTTGGGTGTACGGGAGTTTCATTCACGGGCTTTGCAAATCGGGGAAGTTCAGAGAAGCGGGGAAACTGTTTCGGAAATTGATAAAGAAAGATTGTTTCAAGGTTGATGGGGCTGAGTTGTTGTTGTTGAAGGAGGGGAGGAGGGCAATTTTTCAATTGAATTGTGAGGGCGTGGTTCCGGAGGTAATGGCTTATGAGATGTATTTCCGATCATTGTGCAGCGCCGGAAAGCTTGATGAGGCGGAAGTGTTGTTGAAGAAGATGATGAAGAGGAGAACTGTGCCGGAGATATGCGTCCATGGTTCTTTCGTGAAGGGGCTGTGCCGGGCCGGCCGGGAGGTGGATGCTATGAGGTTCTTCTACGTGGAGAGGAAGAAAGGGCTGATTCAGGTGGATCAGCTTGCTGGATTTGTGATCAAGGAGCTCTGTAGAAAAGGGAAAGTGGATGATGCTGTGAGGATTTTTGATGAAACTCTTGAAAATGGTGGATTTGTTAATCCTCTGATGCTTCTAATTGTTTACTTAAGGGTTACTGGGAAGTAGGGAGAGTGGGAGAAGCAGAGAGATTGTTTGGTAGCATGATGAGCGGTGGTGGTGGAGGATTTGGAAGGCCTGATTTATTGACTTATATTACCATGGTGAGTGGATATTGCAACCAGGGCAATGTTTCAAAGGCTGTAAGCTTGTTTGGAGAAATGGAAAATGGTAATATCCCAGTTAATGGAAGATTGTATGAGATCATTGTTAAGGGATTATGTGATGATGGCAGGCCCAAGGAAGCCCATATGCACCTGAATGAAATGATCAAGAATGGGCATTTGATTTCTTTCAGGAGATGGAAAACTCTTTTTTATTCCACATTTGTTGGTAATAAAACCATGGTTTCCCACTTGGATTCTGAATTTGGAAGACAGTAAAAATTGACTAATGTTAATCCCCTCAGAACAAAGGTACCTTACCTACTGAAGCAACAAAATGAAGCCTTCACAGCATTACCAGCTACAGGTGGGAGCGGGAAGGGGCTGTCAGATTTCTCATGTTTGTGTCAGTCCATTGATACAGGGAATAATTGCAAAAAAAAGAAGGTATAATATGGTTTCATAAAAAATAATTTCGTTTTTAGGTATAATAGTATCTAAGTATTACTTTAATAAATTGTAGCTACGACCTATTTGACACTGTTCGTTATGGCAATATCTAGGATATAAGATAATACCTATAGTTTATTAAAATAGTATCTAGATGCTATCATACCTAAAACACAATTATTTTCTATGAAATCACACTAAACCATGTAATTTGTTTTCTTTATACCTTTCATTTGCAATTATCCCGAAATCAATAGGCTATGGGCTGAAACACAAGTTTCTCTAAGTTGAATGCTTCATAAACCCAGAATATGATGCCAGCCTGGATAAGAGGAAATATGATGGGGGATAAATTGGGCATTCTCCACCATACAGTGAGAAAGATGAATTGTAAGGAGCCTGAAACAATCTGAATCTGCTGCAGTTGTAGACAATTGACTAACCGCTCTAGTAAAAGGATACGTTTGATGAACAAAATTCCATTTACTTTAGGACAAGGCCTGAAGCCTCTCTATCCGTACAAAGTCTTTAATACACTGGCTGTTGCAAAAGGATTAATAAAAATCTGAAATATCACTATTTGTTATACAATGTTTTATGAGATATCAGATATCCTCCTGTAAGAATATATAGTGTACATGAATGTGTTAGTAGCGTGCCGGATTTTCTGACCATAGCCTCCTAAAGGTAGAGGCCGGTTTAATAGAATGGAGCATTTGAGCACCCTATCGCTTGAGTTTGTACATCAAGATTCAAGAGCAAGCTATTTGAGAAGTGTGTAAAGGATGGAAGTTGAGGCAAAACGCCACCTGAACTGTGTATCTCTTATTGTCTTCATACATGAAAACACGTGAAAGAGATAATTTCAGGGTGAGAGAATTTTGCGGTCTGAATATCTCCCAGTCAGTGATGGATCTGAGTAGAAACTCCTGTGAGGAAAATAGAACATAAAGAAACTTTGACAACTGCTGCATTCCGCCAGTCAACTATGATAAAGCGTTCTGGGTTTATCATCCGAGTATAAATCAGCTGACTTTCAAATGATCAACAAAACTATGCACATCTCATTCGATATAATAGTGTATGTATTATTTCTTACTAGCGTTCTGGTTTCTGGTTGGATAAAAATTTCCTGGTATTAACTTGTGAAACAATCAACTTTTTGGATGCCCTAGTCCTACTAACAACCTTTTTCACCTAAGTCCATTTTTCATCTTTCTTTTGTTTTGTGTTTTTTTCCCTGATAAGGGGAAAAGTGGACTGTAGTTGTAATGATATCTTTTCGCAAAATGAAACTAACTGACATTACAATTTATATGTGCTGCAATCAAAAGTTCAATTTTTTTAATTTGTTATTAATCCTTTATTTTATGTTCCATTTTAAATGTTTGATGGTTCTAAGGAATCACATCACGACAAGATCATTTATTATTTGCTACATAGAATGTAATAAACTCCAAACCCTGCCCTCTAGGTTTTATAGTATGTCATAGAGATTTTTGAACCATAACGATTCTCTCAAATTAGGGGCTTTTCCATCACATTTAAGCTGCAGACTTATTTGTAGAAAAACCAACAAAACAGGCCACTTAATGGAAATATAATATGCTCAACTATAAATAGCATATGAAGAAGTGTTTTAAGTTCTATACTAAGGCGGGCTTATTTTGATTGTTTTGCTGAGCAAACAACTTTCAGCCTGATTCAGTTTGTTTTTTGTTTTTTTAACTTTTACGACTTATCAAGGAAATTTCTAAAAATAAAAAGTTCAAAATATTCGACTTTTCTATTCATTCCAAACAAAGAAAACACCACTTCGTTTACAAAAGATGAGAGCTAGCAACACTCACTTCATCTAATATAAAAGAAACAACATAATACTATTAAGATTATTTTAAGATGAGCCTGAAAAAAAGTTTTATTCAACATTAAGAATAAAACAAACGCCACCTACGTATAACCATTGAATCGAACACAATCAACTAGAGAAAATCTATGAAAAAGAGGAAGTATTGGCTGTGAGCTTGTGAATACATGGATAGCAAGCTGCTTACCTCAGAGCAAAAAATAATAAACACATCATAGCAGTCCATAACTGTGAATCTATCCAGCAGCAGAAACTTTTGATTTCAGGTTTCGAGGAAGGCTGGCCTTTTGAAGTTGAGGATTTTCTATGGAGTACACAAGAAGATTTCCGTCCTTGGTCCCAGCTAGGAAGCATTCTTCTGGGGTTACCGCTAGAGAAGTTATTATCTTTCCACCCATAATATCTTTTCACAACTTCAAGTGAGTTCATCGAACGCACGATTATCTGTCCTTGGTCACTGGAAGTACAAAGTCAAAAACTCACCGCAATCACTCAGCTGAACCCACAGTTGAGGCGACTGCTAGATTCAGAAGTAGCAATGGTGTTTTCCATTAATAGAGGGCTGCGGTGCAAACTGAGATCCTCATCAGAATAAATCACAATCCGTCCATGCCGAGAGATGCAACAAGCTTTGACAATGCACTTCCAGATGGATGGCGAAGAGATCTTTGCACTATCTTCCCTCCTCAAGGTATGAAAAACACAAGTTCCATCTTTAATCCACTGATAACTATATCCAGCTCCACACTAACAAATAAGCATGTAATTATATCATCATGCCCACAGAGTATATGAAACGGAGTTTCAACAATAACATAGTCTTTACGGGGTAGCTCCGCTTGTGTATTTTTAACCCTTTTCTCAGAGCCTCTGACACGAGAAACCTTCCATACCATGACTGTTGTATCATAGCTTCCAGTTGCAAGGATATGTCCATCAGATGTAACTGCAATAATTAATAATTTTCAATAAGACAGCGAAAACTATACATAATGTGTTTTGGTGATATTGGTGATCTAAATCTACCCATTGCAATTAGAAAAGGCATTAGAACATGTAATTCAACACCTATTGTATCTTATTTTTCTGTTCTATGTCCTATGAAGGATTATCATCTCATAGGATCTCACCAACCTACCTAAGACCTTCTTTGAGGCACTAAATAGGAAAGAGTGAGGAAACGCCAATGAAGGCCAAGATGAAAGTAATTGAGAAAGAATGGGACTTAGGATGTTGTTAACTCATTTACAAAGAAAAAGATCCAGTTAGGTGTAATTCAAATGCCCACAACGTGCAAGACAGATGAGTCTCACAAAGATACAAATTAAACTCAAGTACAAATGCTACACCAAGACTTATGGAGTAGATTACTGCTAGGTACCACTAGTATGTCAAAAAATGGTCACCATAAGAGTTTTACTCTCTTTATCTGCTCAAATTTGACTAGCAATTACAACAATTTGATGTAAAAGAAATGCTTTTGCCAGAGAGCTCAAAGAACACCCTATGTGGAGGTTCCACTTAGTTTCAATATGCACTTCATGGAAAAAGAGTATGAAAAATTGAAAAAATTCCTTGCAAACCAAAACAATATCCATGAGCTGGGTTTAAAAAATTTGTCAAAGGCATGATAACTATTTGCCACAAACAGTTCACTTTATTTGTTAAACATTTAATATCAAGGAGTACTTCTACTGTTTTATGGATAATAAGGATAGTGAAGTTTGAGACATCTTATAGAAAGAGAAGCATTGAAGTGGTGTTTAGCAAAAAAGTTCAAAATAAAACAACTAGGAAGATTAAAGTATTTCTATCAAATTGAAGTGGCTCACTCAAAAGGGAATTCTTGTCAAGAAAACTATGTTCTTGACTTATTGCACAAGAAAACATGACGAACCTGGCTGACACACTAACCAAATTATGCTTGGAGAAGCAAGTGAATATACAATCAGAACAAAGGTATGTACTAGAGATTGATTGGAAAACTAACTACCTCTCATATATGCAACGGGATATAGTCAATGTAATCATCTCAGTGAGTCAATTTATGCATAACCAAAAGGAAGTTCATTTATAAGCTATATACACAGTAAACAAGGGAAGGAATTTTGTTTAAGAAAAGCATTGAGCTATCATTGTAGAGGCTTATACAAACACAAATTATGCAAGATCAATTATTGATCAGAGACCTACTACAAGATATTGCACTTCTCTTGAAGGGAACTTGGTAACTTAGAAGAGTAAGAAACAGATGTTGTCATATGATTCGCAAAGTAAAAGTTTCGTGTAATGACGTGCATGAATTTGTGAATTGCTTTGGCTCAAGATTATCTTGAAGAACTTGAAGATTAAGGTTATGTTTGGTTCTTGGAAATTTTGCGGGAAAATGCAAGAGAAAGAAAATAGAGAGCAAAAGTATAAGGAAGAAAAGGAAAGAAAAAAAAAAATCATTAAAAGTCAATAAATCACTTATTTAACCTTCAAACTCATTGCATTTATTTTAACTCATCAATATAAAAGACGTAACATCTTAAAAATGTATAAAATTTTAATTAATTTAATTATATATGATTTTTCTTTAAAAATTTGTATGTAGAACAACCAAACATGAGAAAAACCATTTTCTTTTGACACTATTTTTCTTCCTTGGTACTTTGGGAACCAACATAGCCTAAGTGGAGATAATACTATATTTATACTGCAAAAATAGCCTCACGCATCAATACGCCATGTAATTGGAACAAAACGTCAAACCCAAATACGTGGAAGTAGACATACATTTTATTAAGGGAAATTGGATAGTGGGGCTTAATCTTGCACAATATATGTGTCCATTGAAAGTCAATTAGTCAATGTCTTAATAAAACGATTAGTTGATGCCCAATGTCAAGAAATCATTGTTACATTAGGAGTCAATAGTATGTATTCACTAACTTGAGGAGTGTTGAGATTATACACGTGAACAACATAAAGAGCAACATTGTACTGATTATTACAATTTTTTTGTCTACACACATGATATATCTTTCATAGTTGTATGTTATAACTATAAGATATCAATTATCATATAAATTAGTATTTATTTGAATGATTATTTTTCCTTTTATTAGCTAGTGATTATGTTTCCTTTTATTAGCTAGATTGATTTGATTAATTGTAATTGCTTGTAATTGATTGCTTGACTATCCAAAAATAGTCACATGTACTACTATTTATACCCTTGAGATAAATGAAATGAATCATTAAGCCATTTTTCAATTTGGTATCGAGCCGGCTGTGTGTTTGGATCACAAATGGAGGAGGTCTACCACTCAATCATCCTTGGAAGGAATGGAAAAGTAAAAGAAAAACTTAGCCTCCGTGGTGAGGGGGAGTGTTGGAAGTCCCACATCAGGATATTTATCATTTTTCGGAGGTAATTTGTCTAATTGAAGGAATAAGAAACAAATTGTGGTCTCATTGAGCAGTGCAAAAGCTGAATATCATGCTCTTCATCATGCAACCAGAAAGCTTACTTGGCTAAGAATTCTCTTAAGCAATCTTGGATTTGGTCCTAAGAAACCAATGGTGCTTTTTTGTGATAACCCAGTAGCTATTGAGATTGCAAACAATCCAGTACAACATGATAGAACTAAGCATATTGAGCTTGATAAGAACTACATCAAGGACAACTTAGATTTTGGCCAAATAACAATTCCCCACATATCATATAATGACCCATGTTGTTGCTAGTGGACCATTTTATGCTTCATTATCCAAGTTGGGCATGAGTGATATATATGCACCAACTTGAGGGGGAGAATTAGCATATAAATCAGAATTTATTTGATTGATTAATTTTACTTTTATTAGCTAGTGATTATGTTTCCTTTTATTAGCTAGATTGATTTGATTGATTGTAATTGATTGATTGACTATCCAAAAATAGTCACATGTACTACTATTTATACCCTTGAGATAAATGAAATGAATCATTCAACCATTTTTCAATTATATCTATACATATTTAGTGAACTGAAAATGCATGATTCTTAATTCAGGTGACTTAATAGGGTAGTTTCTATTCTATTGTTATTCTTTCTTTTTGTTGTAACTAATTATAGGGTTGTATACTTGTAAGATTTAATGAGAAAAAAAAAGTTTCTCCCTATTAACATTCACCTTCCACGATTCTTTGGATTAGTAGTCAATACACTCTCAAAGGATAAGCCTGATCCAAAGTCATATAAAGTAACAACATATAGAGCAATAACACATAAATAAAATAAAAGTTTTAATTTCACAATCTCTTGAGTGTTTGGAGTTCATATTTTTAAATTCATCTTGTTTTGATTACTCAACTGAAGAACAGACAGGTCAATACCTAGTGACTCATCTAGAACTTACTCTGCATCAAGATTTAGTGTTCTCCAATAAGGAAACTTACCTGCAACACAGCTAACAACATCTTTATGCTGTCGAATGCTCTGCACCATTCTTCCATCATTCAGTGATATGACCTGGAAGCTATTTTCCCAATTGCCACATGAAATTAAAAAATTTTCAGATGGGGCCTGCATTATTGCAAAGCATTGCGCTCCGAGTTCAATATACTCAGCCAAGGGGCTTCCAATTTTTCGAGAAGAAAGGATGTCAGAACCAATACCAAAAAAAGGATCCTGCAAAAATTCCACAGCTAACAGTTAGAACAACGGCATCTCAAGCTTTTCCATTGTAACTAAACAAGAACCACAGTTCCACCTGTGCCCCAGAGAAGGTAAAATTTCCACCAGATTGGAGCTGGGTTGTCAACCACATCTTAACTGACATGGTGAGCCCCTGGTTGACAAGGACGCACAGCTTGAGTCCAGTAAACCAACATATAATACAGCTGATGTCGGAGAACTTGTACTAGGAACAATTGAAGTCAAATTAATAGAATCAGGAGCAAAGTATAAAGGATGAGCAATAGGTATTGGTGGTCCTCTTCTAGGTGCTTACATAACTGGATAGGTGTCTGGCCAAAATTTGCAATCTGGTCTTCGATGGCTGATCTTTGCAAATCATCTTCCATGGCTCCCAGCTCCACAGCACTTTCATAAGTTAAATAGTAAAAAATGAGCTTCAAGCCGCCCTCAAAATTCACTGTTGCTTCGCTGAATCATTAAATTTTTGAAACAATAATATCAAACAGCCATGTATTCTAAAAGCAAATTTCTTAAGATGCTAGGAGGATACACCTCAACTGCTGGTTTTCCACGCTGCTTGTAACCAAACACCAAATCAATCCAGTGGTAAAGACGGAGCTAACATATTCACTTTCTAGAGAGCCTCCGGTTCTGATTTATACCAGGTGAGCCCTGCAGACATTAGTTCAATTTAATTCTTCGTCATGGAGGTTAAAACAGAATACAACTAGATGTGGAAGGATGAGTCCATAAGGTTTCCCAACAATTTATCACAACTTGCTTTAAATGACGTTCATACTCATCTTCTAGCTTCTATATGATAAAGTGTTGATCCACGTCAACATGTTTTGCATAATAATGTTGAACTGGGTTCAGAGCAATTGCTATTTTTTTAATTAGAAATAGTAAAAATATCCATTAAAAAAAGCGAAAGTACAAAGGAAGGAAGAGATTTCCTTCCAACATGTGCTTACAAAACCAATGCTAAAGTACAAAGCAATTGCTAGTTTATTATCACTGTATAGCTTCACAGTTCCCTTTTTGTTTCACTCCTAGATCACCAAGAATTGTTTTCAGTAAAAAAATTCCTAATGCCATGACCATGACCTTTGCTTCTATACTAGACCTAGCAACCTTGTTTCTTACTTCTCCATGTCACAAAATCTCCCCCAAGAACAGTATAATACTTAGAGGCTGATTTGAGGTCTATTATTGCTTCAACCTAGTCAGTGTTAGGGTAGGCTTCCAAACTCAGCTCCTCATTTTAGCTAAACTACAATGTAGCTAATAGTCCCTTGTTTCTTACAGTAGCTAAACTACTGCCAACTATTTTGATTTTTGCTCTGTGATGTAGAAACTAAGAGGAGAAGAGTTGGAGGAATAAATTCATTGTGTTTTCCATTGAGTCATCATACATATATATATACAAGAAGGTTAGACTATAAATTAGGTAAGATGATCTATTCTTCCTAAATGGTTACAACCCTATAAGTCAAGAAGCCTAATAAGATACAAACCAATATGTTAACGTATGATACATACTATAACAAATATGATAACATATGATACATACCATAACACTCCCCCTCAAGTTGGAGCATAGATGTTAATCATGCCCAACTTGTTACATGGGTAACTAACCCGGTCTCCACTTAGGGCCTTTGTGAAGATATCACTCCACTGCTCTCCGCCTCACGCATCCCGTAGAAATCAAACCGAGTTGTATTTTCTCACGAAAGAAATTGCAATCTATCTCTATGTGTTTAGTTCGTTCATAGAAAACATGATTAAAGGAAAAATGAAGGGCAGCCTGATTGTCACACCAGAGCTTTGCTGACCGAGGTTTTACCACGACATCCGCTAAAGTCGATGGGTTTCCACATAATCTGTACGCAGACCGCTGGCTATCGTTTATACTCGATTCGCACTAGATCGGTGACAATACTGCTTACTTTCCATTTAAACTAGAACCCCTCCAACAAACACACAAGAACTATGACCCTTGTCTTCCTTAGATCTTGCCCAAGCTACATCTATGAAACATTCAAGTCTATTATGCCCATGATTTCTATATAAAATACCACGTCCCGAGGCTCCTTTCAAGTAGCATAGAATTTGTTCTATAGCCGTCCAATGATCAACTGTTGGAGAAGACATGTATTGGCTTACAACACTAACAGAGTATGCAATATTAGGTTGTGTTACTATAAGGTGTTCAAATTTTCTCAACCAGCCTTCTATATATCTCTGTGGTCTTCAAACACCGCCTTCTCTAGTAAGATGTAGGCATTGTGCCATAGGGGACTGACATGGCTTTGCTGCCAATTTTCCTATTTCAGAAAATAGATTCAGCACAAATTTCCTTTGAGATAAGAAGATTTCACGTTTGCTCCTCATAACTTCTATACCGTGTTAAGCATTTTAAGATTCTAAGTCATTTGTGTGAAATCACAAAGGACTTGAGCGAAGAGCACCGCTTATATCATTCCTAACAATGATAATATCATCAACATACACAACTAACAAGATGATACTTTGCTCGAGAATCCTCAGAAAGACAAATGATCGGATTTTGCCTCTTTGGTAAGCCAAATTTCTCAATTACTTCATTAAATTTGCCCAACCATGCACGGGGACCCTGTTTTAAGCCGTATAATGATTTTCAAAGGCAACAAACTCTACCAATCTCCCCCTGAGCAACAAACCTGGGAGGTTGCTCCATATAAACTTCTTCTACAAGATCCTCATGAAGAAAGACATTTTAAATTAAGTTGGTGGAGGTCCCAACTATGAGTGGCTTGCTAGAGATATAACTAGCCGAATAGAAGTCAACTTGGCACCCAGGAAGAAAAGTATCGAATAATCCAATTCCATGCTCCAGCATTCACCCTTTAGCAACAAAGGCAAGCCTTCACTGAGCAACTAATCCATCTAGACACTCACTGTAAACACCCATCGGCAACCAATGGCTTTTCTTCCTAGCAAGTAATACTAGTTCCGCACCATTTTTCGGCCATGCATTCATCTCTCTATCATAGTGACTACGCCAACCAGGTGAGTTAGGTCGTAAACCTCGATAGCAAACGGTAAATAGAGTCCAAAGATGCAATAAACGAACAAGAATGGGATGAAAAATGGTTATAAGAGAAAAATGAAGAAATTGGATGAGTACACTAACGTTTACTTTTACAGAGAGCAATATGTAGATCATCACATAGAACTTGATCTAATAATGTCGTAAACAAGCTTGGCAGGGCTCAAGACTAGGCGCGGTTGGCGCTTCGAGCATAGACCGACGATAGGAGGCTTTGTCAAAAGAGCAGAGGAACGTATGCAGTCGGGCGAGGCAAGAGTATAAACGAGCAAATCGATCACACTCGACTAGTGTGGATCTGGCCCTTGAGAAAAGAAGTATTCTCAAGAAAGGTGACATCAGCAGAAACTATGTACTTGTGAAGACTGGGACAATAACACCTATACCCCTCTGAACTCGAGAGTAACCAAGGAAGGTACACTCAATGACTTATGATCGAGTTTAGACACATGCAGACGAACATCCCGAACAAAACAAGTACACCCAAATACTTGAGACTCATTAGGAAACAAAGATTTATGGGAAAATAGGGTTTGAAACGGAGTGGCCCAATTCAAGACAAAGAAAGGTATCTGATTAATCAAAAAACAAGCTGTGGAAATAGCATCGGCCCATAAATGCTAGGGCACGTGCATTTGAAACAATAGAGCTTGAGCGGTTCCAAGAAGGTGTCTATTTTTTCTTTCAACAACTCCATTTTGAGAAGGAGTATCAACACAAGATGTTTGATGAAGGATGCCATTCTAAAGCACGAGCCACCCAGGTTGTTCGCATAAATATTCTTTAAGATTATCACTTCCTCAAATTTTGAATAGAAACATGAAACTAAGTGTGAATTTTACACAAAAGGCACGTGAGAAATAACTTAAACCATTTTTCATTAAATATAACCAAGTTGTTCGCAAATAATCATTGACAAACGTAACAAAATATCGAAACCCATTGGGGACACTATTGGACATGGATTCCATGTAACGCACTGCACCAAATAAAACGAAGCTTTTTAACAAGCTCGACCTCGCTTTGACCAAGTTTGACTTTTTCGAGGGAGAGGAATAGTTTTAGGTTAACTAAAGCACTATTTCGTAGGCCCTCGTCGATACGAGCTCGACGCTGAACGTCTCACAATCCGACTTTACTGCAAAAAGCTACTTCGCTTATGAGAAGTTCAACAAGAGCACTTTATCGCGTCCAAGTTCTTGTCGATTTTTACCCGAAAGCGACCCTAGACCCTATAAACATACCAGATGCCAACAAACCCCACCCCAAAACACCCCTCGAGCCCCCAAACCCTAGGAAAAGCTTCAAACCGGAACACAAGTCAATGCGAGCCATTTGGCGCTGCCGGAAGATTGACCGGGCGAGGCACCTCCGCCAACCACCAAAGAACACGCTACGGCCAGAGGAAGGGGACACCCAGACGCCGTTGCCGGGTGGGGTTTTCACGGCCAACCGTCACGGACGTGGTCGGATCGTCGGCTGGCTGGCGCGGGTTGCGCCACCGTGAGTCAACGAGGTTTTCCACTTTTCCGTACCCATTTCCCATACTCGCCACCCCATAGCTCATTTCCACCCATTTTCGGGACCCCTCGAACCTACTCGCGGGTCCATTTTTGCGCATTCCTCAACGTTTTGGAAGCCACGACGAAACAAAGTCATCAATCTTCGCTGTTGGATCGAGTTTTTCCCGCCACCACAATAATGTTGGACCAGCGTAATGGTACCGATGAGTTCCTCGGGTCTCGGCTTCCATTGATATGCTAAGCCAGAATTTCGACGCCGTCAAGTTAGTTTTCCATTTTTAGGTTGTTTCGTAATTACCGAAGTTCCGATCTAAAATAGAAGTACCAATTGGTCAAATTTGGCAAAATTGGAAGTTGTATTAGTGAAATGGATGTTTTTAAAGAATTATCGGATGGTTTACTTCGAAATTAGCTTCCTGGTGAAAAGCCCCACTCTTAGGCATTCGCCTATGGGGGCACACTGTGTAATTGGACCTGTCGGAGTTCAATTTGGATGGTCTCATAGTTCTAAAAGTTATTCTAAGTGCCTTGTGGATATCCCAAATGTCGCTGGTTCAATTATTGGAGCCTAAGTATTTTATTTATATTACGTGCATTCACGCCGAGCCTAAGACGATCCTACGGCGACAAGACCGAGCCACCATATAGTCCTGCTAAATATTATATGCTTTAAACGATTGCAGGATATGTCGATATATCTATTCGATTAAATATTTTACATATATACCGCTGACAAATGGCTTATTGCATATAAATGTGATTATCGGGTCTCATATAAAACAAGTACCGCTTCATGTGAATTTTGTCAACATTTTAACCGCTTTGGAAGTCAGACCGGCTCGTGGATGAGTCCGTGGTATTTAGATATTTTCGCGGGGGTATGTGGATTGGCTTTAAACCCCCTCGAACAATTATTGTTTTTGTGAAATGATTTTGAAATATGTGTTTAAAAATCGTTAAGGAATATGGTCATTGAGGTATTTCTCAAATTTCATTGAATTGATGAACTAAAGATCTTCAATGTAGTTGATTGAGTTGTGGAAAGTAAATTCATAAATTCCTAACTTAGGATACAGTGACGTTGGAAAAAGTACACGTGAGTAAGGACATTGTGTTGGAGGTTATAAGGTGATGTACCTGATATTTGCACCTAGATCGATTCAAGATATATTATAAGCAGATCGAGATTGCCACTGCGGTCGAGGTCAAGTTACATCCAACGGTTATATATTATTTCCACTGGCATCGCGGAGGCCCGCTTTCACCCGACCTCGCTTAGTATATATTGAGATTGCCACGGTGTCGCGGTGTCAGTTACATCCAACTGTTATATATTATTTCCACGGCCGTGAGGTCGAAGCTTACCCGACTCGCCAGTATTCTCGGCTTTGCCATTGACGTGAGGCTGGTTTCATCCAACGGTTATATGTTATTTCCATGGTCAGGCCTGCCATCCGATTTCGCTGGTATTCTGGCTTTGCCACTGACGTGAGGTTGATTTCATCCAACGGTTATATGTTATTTCCACTCACTGTGAGGCTCGTTTACCGACGGTTTATCATCATTAGTTTTACTACAATATTTCCCGATGTCAAGCTATCGTGGAGGTGGTGTCCTACCTGCAGATGGGTACATGGTATGGTACATCGTTAGCGTATAGCGATATAATATGCTTGATTTATATGGTACGGCACATTGTTGGTTCGAGTAAGGCATAACTTTTTTTAATAGTTGTGATTATTGTATTTTCCATGATTAATTTGCACGACATGATGTTCATATGTTTTATGCATTTAATTTTTATGTGGTGAATAAATTTCAAAGCTATAAGGTTCTTGATAATGAAGTGAGTTAACTTATTGAGCATGACTTTCATATTGTCAGGTTTTGGTAAAGTTTGGTTTTGTGAACGCTTGCTAAACTGGGAATCTTACAAAAGGAGTGAACGTGAGGTTCAGAGATGAAATGGGTTTAAAAATTAAAACATTATTTTCCTTATAAATTATGTCACTCACCGAGATTTAATTCTCACGTTTATCGCTTTTAAATCTGCTCCTAGGTCCGGCGCCATAGGCCTCACCTCACATGCATCTAACACTCATTCTTCGCGACAAATGGGCAAAGATTTCACCCCATCCATTTGTCTTTGCTTGCTGGGACCTTATTTATTTTCATTCAGAATCCCTAAATTCAAGAAATACTTAACGCTTCCGATATTAAGATTAACTCATATGAGTCATTATTATGTATAATGTGAAGTTATGACCTACATTTGATAGGTCGGTCGTGTGGATTTTTCTATATAATCGGTGTATCGTGGGTACTCGCATGTGTTTACTTTCTTTTGGGGTGGGGTCCCTTCGGTTGTCCCCTAGTGGATCGTACAATGAACCCACGCGACCACCCAGTGGAACCTCGAGGGGTATCCGGGTCGGGTCCTATCATTCCACACATCCGAATGGATTAACTCAAAAGAGCTTAAGCTCTGCTATCGACTCTTAGACTCAACTACAATCTCGAAGAAGCTTAGCATATTGACACGACTACAGTTCAATGGGGATAGTTAGAACCGAGGATATAGCTTCTTCAACAAAGAGTAGAAGGATGACCCAAGCTTTGATGTTGCAATCTCAAATGGGGTAACAACTCCGTATCAGCAAATGTGCACTTTGACACCTCTGCTTCAAGGATGTAGAGACCCTGCATCAAGGCCCTACCAATAATCCGCTTTGTCAAAAGATCCTGAATCAAACAATAATCGTGAGAATGAGATACCTAATTAAATGTATAAGTGAGTTTACTCAGGGAAATTAAATTAAAAGAGAATTATGGTAAACTCATAATTATACGCGATTGGGAGTAAAGAGAGCACTGGCCCCCGATCCAAGGACACAAGATGTCAAT